>JAVBJF010000092.1:600000-1188863 GCA_033439095.1 Pseudococcus viburni
TTTGTAAAAAAAATGAGGGAACTGGTGAAAATGGAGGGGGCCGGGGTACTCATCGTTTCCTCAGGGTGATCAACGTGTTCGAATTGTGTTTGAAGATTTGGAGAAAGTTCGATCGTGTGTAGGAATGTGGAAGAATCAAATAGAATGCTTGCTAGTAGCAGTATGTGTACTTAATGGGTGAACACCAATCTTCACAATTTCTTCTATTTGTCGAAAATGGAAAATGTTTTGATAATTACTTACATTCGGTATAGCGGTATCTTTGACGTTGACTCCTAAATCGGCAAACATGATCTCGATAAAACTGCCCAACACGATCACAAAATCGAATATATTCCAAGGGTCGCCGAAATAGTTCTGGAAACAATAGATTACAATTGCTAAAGCTACCGCATTGTTTGTCTATACGTGTATCTGATTGTTGAGCAACTCACTTTGAATCGAAACGCAGCTAATTTGAATAAAAACTCCAATGCGAATGCTCCGGTGAAAAACAGGTTCGTTTTATCAAGAAATTCACGGTAGTCTTCCGACATGTTATCATTTTTCATCGCTAGTGTAATTGTATTCAATACAATAAGCATGAAAATTGTGTATTCGAACGGTTGTGACGTAACGAACCACCATATTTTGTATTGAAATTTGTGTTTTGGAATGTAACGCCTCACCGGTTTTGCTTTTAATGCAAATTCGACGCAGTTACGCTGGGTTTTGAAAAAAAAACATACATATTTAGTGTTATTGAATTATTTTGGATTAGGTACTTGAGGAATTTTTTCACCGATATCTACCTGATTTTTATCTAGTTCGCAATTTTTGTATTCTTGTTCTCCTTCATTTTGAAATGTAACGATGACGAAACCAACGAAAATATTAACCATGAAAAATGCAATAATAATAATATAGATTATAAAATAAACAGCCACGATTGGTCGATAGTTGTGCATTGGTCCCTTGTTTTCTGCGTTTGAATCGATGGCCGAGTCTAGCAAACTATAAGCAAAAATAAAATGTCCTGTAATTTAATGTGCTTTCCAAGTGTACCTATTTGTGTTTCAATTTTTTAAAGTACTTTTGTTGGAAAAAGTAAAGGAAAATTGAACTGAGGTAAGACTACGAATTTTGTGAGAATTTTTCAGAGTCTAGGGTGGGTACTCACTTAGGCCATCCTTCGAAAGTTGAAACAGCGAACAAAGTTAGCATAGCATTTGGTACATTATCGAAATGGAAGTCCGTCGGTTTCCATTCTCGTTCTTCGATTTTTGGTTCTTCTATGTCTCCTGATTCATAGCTCATGTACATACCCCTGGGTAAAAAAGCGGTATCATTATTTAATTATCTTAATTATTGCATGCAGTGTGTCTCAAAACTCAGAAGTTTTTCCCCCGTTTCGATAATTTTGTGGATTTTCCGAAATTTTCCATATCGATTCCTGTCACTTACAAGTTGTTCAAGAAATCAGAGGACTTGTTTTTTTCTTAAAAAATCGAGAATTCTTAACCAATTCCTTGTCATTTCGGCCTAAATAAAAAATTGCCCTGGTCACCAAAATTTTTTACACGATAGAGATCATCAAATTATGGCGAATGACGCCAACAAATATTTTGCCATTTTTTTCGGTGGCAATGCGGGACTGCTGTGAAGCTTTGCAATTTAGCAAAATATTGTGGTTGAAAATCTCAAGTAAGGATAGCCAAAGTTGAAATGTATTTTGGAACTTGGAACCTTTTTTTTCATTTTGTTCTACATTTACATTCGTAGAGTACTTAATTGATGATTGATGAAAGAATTAATGCTGCCATTTTTGATGATATAAAAATTGATACAATGATTTGAAATTGAAAGAAAATGACCTTCATGAGTAAAAATTCAAAGAAAATTCTCAGTAATAGATCTTAAAATAATGTACATATGAAAGAACTGCGGTATTATTTTCAGAGATTTTCGAAGAAATAAATTTCAAAAATCGTAACTTGAAACAAATGTTATTAGAAATGTGAAAAAATCTTTGCACTTTTAAACTTGGAGAACGAATTGACAAAAACTTGTATAACAAAGAACCATTTTGGAAAAAAATGCAAAACTTTTGAAAAAAATTATTTCAAGTGTTGAAAATATTTTATCAGTAGGTAAGTAAGTTGAATTATTGAAATAAATTCAAATAAAAAAAATGGAAGTGTAGAATTACAATTTTTCGGGGTTATTCGAGTGGTTCCAATTCCAGAAACTTGCGGGGACCGGAAGCCGAAAGATAAAGTTGCGGCTTTTGGCTTTTAGCTAGTGATACAAATTATAAAGCTGCAGCTTTTAGCTTTTGGCTTTTGAAATAATATGGCTGTTAAAGCTAGCTTTTGGCTGATAGAAAATACGACTTTTTCAGCTTTAAGCTTTCAGCTTTTGGCTTTTATCACTTCAAATTTCAATGTAAGTTTCAATTTTTTTATCTAAAATCGAAATTCAAAAGCTCTAATCACTCACCAAATTGCAACATTCAACTTCACAAATTTCTACTTATAGTTGGAGGGAAAAAATTGGAAAATTTCACTAAATAAATTGAGTAATTTTTTTAGATTTTATTTCAAGGAAATTGTTGAATTTTAATTTTTGAAAAAATTTGTTATAAAGCTGAAAAAATAAAGCTTTCGGTTGCTGAATTATTAAGCTGAGCTAGCTTTCAGCTTTCCAAAAGTCTTAAAAATGATTAGCTTTCGGCTTTTCGACTTTAAGCTTTCAGCTGGCTTCCGGTCCCTGGAAACTTGTTGATATGCTAATTTTTTATATTTTGTTTCATTATGTATTTGTCAACATCCCACAAAATAACTTGAAAAAATGAAAAAAAAATTAGCCCAAGTCTTGTATTTTTTTCCTAAAAAAGTTCATTATTATTCAAGTTGTCTATACTTCTGATAATATTCTGATTAAACAGATAACATTAAAATGTCACGATTGGGGGTAGGGGAGGGTGTAAAAATTAAAAAAAAAACACATTATTTACTTTTATGTTTGGAAAAACCTCACAATCAGTAGATAATAAAAATCTTGAACAAATTTATTCACAACTTGGGAATATTTTCAAACCGTTTTTTTTTTTTCAATAGGAGAAAGTAAATTTGGTTACTTTTTGTGATTTTGTTGGTCGCGACGAATTTTGGTAATTTGAATCTACCTTCTACTCTTTTCCAGGGTAAATGTTTGTATGTATTTTAAAATATTTCTATTCCTCCAGGCTCCAGGACGATTGTTAAGAATTGGATTTTTGCCTTACTCCTCTTCAAGGTAGAAGTTTGATCATTTTAAAATTCTGCTTTAGTAGAAGATGCAGAAGAAATTTAATTTTCAATATTCAACCTGGTGGAAGGAAAAATCGTATCGCCAAAATTTTGCACCAGAAATTTTCTCTGAAGGGGATGCAAGAAAAATTTCAAAATGAACGAAATTTCACCCTGAAGAAAGTCATAGAAGAGATTTCAAACTTCCCCAAATTCTGCGCTGAGGAGGAGGGGGTACGGAAAGAATTTATGCAGGTGAAGGGAAGGAGGTTTAGAACGGGGGAATTTGGAATGAAATTCAATTCTACCTACTGAGCCTACTTTTTGGCTTGCTGATGATTTTCAATTGAGGCTGACGACCTCAACTCATGTGTGAAATGTGACTAAAATCTGTAATTTTCGGTCAAATTAGTTGGCCATGATCAAATCTAATATCAATTTGCAGAAAAAGGGGTTTTGAGACAAACACATACATATCTATATAAAATAAGGTGAAACTAAAAAAATTCTGTACGTACTCGCATTCCTCTTTCCTACTCTTGGATAAATCCGAGCAAGCATAAAATTTCCCCTGCAAAAAAAATGAGAACCGCATAAATTTCTTATTCTGCAAAATTCATCACATTGTAAACAAAATTTCTCAATAAACTACTAAAAAAAAGAACAACAACGAAAATGATAAACGACAAAGTGCAATCAAGTCAACATTTATAATAATTTATAGGTACTTTACGTTTCGAGATATACGTTTGAAAAAAATCTATAGGCTATTAGTGGCTAAACATTTACATGTTGAAAAAACATCCTTTGACAAAACTACATTTTCTACAATCGATGGTAACGCATGCAATGGTAAAATTGATGTTAAAACAAAAAAATTTGTGTCAAACATGGTTAAAAGTGATATTCGTCTCATTTCCATACATTTACATGTACGCATCAAATTTATAGCAAGCAAATAACCAAAAATAAAGGTATCTTTATAATACAGCATTCAATATAATCGGAAGACATAGAGCAGAATATCAACGTGTGACTCGTGTTTCTTCAAAAAAAAATCGACTGCAAGATGTGTACAGACTCTGCTTGATTTACCATGGATACATTTCGCACTATACATTGAAACAGTCCATAAGTGAAGGTACCATAAAAGCATAAAGAAGCTGATTAATAGCATCTTGGGGCAATAAGCGATTAAACGACTAAAGCTACTTGTAGAAATTCAAGATATGTGGAATAAAATGGAATATGAAACATGAAAGAAACTCAATTGTACATATCTACTCATTAAAAATGTGTACCTAGTCTAATAAGAATACTTATACAGATTCATTAAACATCCAATTCAACTACTCTAGAGAAAAGCGTTATATATAGCTGAAATTTTTTTTATAAACGATTACAATTCTACCAGCTGTGGTAATTACCGAACAAATAAACGAAAAAAAGAAAGAAAAGTGCAACGCCATTTTCTAAAATACATCTCTAGAGATAAAGGAAGAGTAACTTGAAAAAAAGTTTTACCTTAAAAAGCTGAACTCCTATGACAGCGAACATGAATTGAAGGATGTATGTAACCAACATAATATTGCCAATTGTCTTAATGGCTACAATCACGCATTTTACTACGTACTAGAAAACAGGAAAAGTGAATGTAGGAAAAAGAATGAAAGCAACACAATTTGAACATAAGCGAAGACATCATTTCTCGCGTGCAGAGGAATAAGTTATTATAAGTAGCACTGAACCTGGCAGTCTTACAGGGATACAATGTGGAGAATCACGTGCACATTTATGGAGAACATGAGCTCAATAGAATCCTACAGTTGATTGGTCCAGCTGTTGGCAGAACCTTTGATTTTTAGATTGGCCTACCAGTATCTGCGTTTTTCTCAGTTCAAGAGTTGTTTTGGCGAAGCACATGAAGATTTTCCAATAAAAAATCATTATTCGTCGCTGCGAAGATTTTTCTAGGTATTTCGAAGATTCTCGCGTCAAGATTTTTTCAAGGGTACGGTCGGATAAGGGATGAGTTTGGCCCCAGGCACTTTTGGGCTCCTAAACACCTCAACTGATGTATATTTATTGGGAAAAAATTTTCACATAATTTAGGACCCCAGACCCCTCTCGTTTAAAGTTAAGTATGGTCATTTTATTGCATTATTTTCAAGAATTTTCAATTTCAACGGAAGTGAAGGAAATTTTATGTTCTTTAGCAAAAAAGTTACATGTGGTGTATTTATGATGATTTTTCAACAATTTTGGTGCACTCCTTCATGTTTTTTTGGCTATTTGAAGTTTTCAATCGTCAAAAAACACCATAAAAACGAAGAATGGCCACCATGGAAAAATTACTGGAAAATGCTTTTTTCATGTAAAATTTAGCCGTGTCAGTACTTAATTTTGGAGCTAAGAGCCGGAATTCGCAAAAACCCGTAAAGAAATGTTATTTTAGCAGCAGGTTGAAATGCCTCGATGATTACCCTTTTCGCGATAGTTTTGCTTGAAGTTTGAAAATTCATTTTTTTTCACTGATTTTTCATGACAAAAAAAAGTGAATTTCGAGACTTCAAGTAAAACGATCGCGAAAATGGTGTTTATCTGGGTATTTTGACTTGCTGGACACGAATATGGAATTGGTTTTTCCATTTGGCCATATCTTCATATGTACTACATTTTTCTCCACCCCCTCCAGCCCCCATTCACACCCTTGAGTTGAAATCCTCCATATAAACTTTCAAATTCCTAATAGGTACTATTGATATTGAATTTATTTGTCTAAAATATTGTTTCATTTTCGAAAAAAAAGTGTTTTTATGTTTTCGACCTCCAACATCCCCTCCACCATTAGAAAATCAATAATAAATCGAGATGCCAAAATGAAAATTAATTAAGAATTTGAAAAAAATCAAGCATCTTCGATGCCCCACTCTTATTTTCGCGAAGCTTTTTTCAATCTTAAACTGCTATGTTGATTCTTATGGAAAATTTTCAACTTTTTGGCATGATTTAATGACAAAGACATGGAGGATAAATGAGAAAAAAACTTTCACCAACACTCCTATTGGACGGTATCTGTAGCTCAACGAGGGGTAGGTACTTGACCACTTATGCATATTTACGAAACGTGACTCGAAAAATTTTTAATTGGAGAAATTTAGATTTCTCGACTAATTTTGAGTGGTAGAATACGAATATGACATAATTATTATCTATCGTAATTTTCTTGCCCGAGAGACCCGATTCAAACTTGAAAATTGCGAATTTTTAGGGAAGAAATGACCACATGAAAAAAACCAGTTCCATATTCGTGTTCAGCAAGTCAAAGTACCCCAAAAACACTTTTTTCGCCATCGGTCATTTCTGTACAGTTTTTTGCGATTTTTGGCCTTTGGTTCGAAGAAATGGCCAAAACCAAATCAGGGTGTCCACTACATCTCAGAAATGATTTTTCCTGACTATTCCAGGTTTTCCAGACCAAATTTTCGAAATTTTCCCGACTTTTAAAAATATGTTATTCCTGAAGGATGCAGATGGGGTGGGGTGGTTTTTTCGCGTGATGAAATTGTGTAGAAGAATGATTTACAATTTTTTTTCCAATAATCATCACTTCCCTCTCAACTCGGCACAAAAACCTGAAACCTTGAATTTATAACAGAAAAATTTAAAAAAAAAAAGGGAAAACTTTGGGGTCAACCAAATCGTGAGACTAAAAGTTCGGATATTTCCAGTCTGAAAATTCAAAAATTTCTTCACAATTAAATATGGTACTCCCCCCCCCCCCCAAAGAAAACACGTACCTTAAATTTATAAATTTTACGAAAGTTCCTAATAAAATTTTTTCGGCTTGGCCCAGGAAATAATAGATCGATGAGGAGTAAAATATCAATTATTTTAATGAGATATACAAATGCGATGAGCCCGAGCTAAGCGAGGGCGAAAATTTTTGCAAAGAAAGCCCTTCAAAACTTGAAAATTTATTACTTTACACCTTCAGTAAAGTTTCTCAAAATGTGACCAAAAAAATACAAATTCTCTTCTATTCCCTTCCCTTCTTTTTCAAAATCGTGTCAGGGGCATCACGGTACTCTTTTCTCATTGCATTTTATCAAAAAGTACGGGTTCAAAAAAAAAACTCTGTAAGTAAAAAGAAAATTTTTTGAAAACTCAATGAATCAATTGACAAAAATGGGTGTTTAAATATCAATTTTCTTGTACATTATGGTCAACAAAAAATGATACCTACATACAAAAATCAGTTGAAACAATTTGGCCCGAGCGGAGAGAGGAGAATTTTTTTGAACAATTTATAATAAAGTGAGTCCAAAAACTTCAGATAATTTATTCTTCTTCTGGATTGTTACAAAATTCCAGCGGAAATGCTGGAAATTTCCAATTTCCCTGACTTTTCCAGACGATCAAAATTCCCTGATTTTTCCCGGTTTTCCAGAAAATGGACACCCTGCAAATACACGGCTAAATTTTACAAAACAACCCATATTTTTTTATAATTTTTCCAGGATGGTCGTTCTTCGCTTATATGATGTTTTTTGACGATTGAAAACTGCAAATGGACAAAAAAACGTGAAGGAGTGCACCAAAATTGTTGAAAAAATTATCATAAATACACCTCTATGTGATATAACTCTGTGCTAAAGAACAGAAAATTACCTTCACTTCTGTTGAAATTAAAAATTCTCGAAAATAATGCAATAAAATGACCATAACTCTAACAGGGAGGGGTAGGGGGTCCTTAATTTTGCAAAAAAAAATTCAATAAATTTATACCGCTTGAGGTGTTTAGGGAGCACAAAAGCGCTTGGAGCCAAATTCACCCCTTATCCGGCCATACCCTTTATTTTGTTAATGGAGTAGTAGCGTGTAAATTATTCGTAGTGCATAAAACTCTGCAAATTCCTCGGTGGTTTATTAATTTAGCCTTATCGTAAATTAATTATAACAATGTGGAAAAGCAAGACATGCTGATGCAGACGTATGTTATGAAGCATTCGGACTTGTGTATTTACACCTGACTCGACCCCGAGCTATAAAGATAGATAAAGAGTACATAATGTATAATTATAAGCAATTGAACTATTTTCCTGCGCTAAAGGCATGCGTTACTGATTGTCTTATCGAGATAATTCGTCATCGATGAGAAAAAATTATGAAAAAATTTTAATCCTTACATCTCATGCATTTACTTTCCGATTCGTTTTTTTTTTTTGAAATAGGTACACCGATATTATATAAGTATTGATATAAAATTATATAGCTGGTAAATATTATAGATATAAACATAAATTTATTATAAGAACGTCACACTTGTGCAGAAAGTGTAAGATATTAGCGATGAAGAAAAGACGGATATTTACGGAAAGTGGATAGGATCGAAGCTGCCAGTTGCAGTCCTACCTTGAATAACTGCACTCCTATTACTGCAAACATAAACTGCAGTAGGCATGTCACCAACACTATATTTCCGATAGTTTTCACGGCTACAATGACACACTGAACTACATGCTAAAATGAATAAATCAGATATTACATAAAATGGTATTCGATCACCCAACAGAAATGAAGTTTGGATAAGTTTCATTTCTGTTTGTTCAAGGGAGCACCGGAGGCCTGAGATCAATACTCACTTTTGTATTAGACTTAGAACCTATAGAAATATCTCGATGAACATTTTTAGTGAAAAAAAAGGACGCATGCCATTGATGAACGATTTCCAAAAGTTGAAGATTTTGTGACACTTTTTACTGGGAAACTTACTTTTAATCCTTTGGCACGGTTGATTGCGCGGAGAGGTCTTAATACTCGGAGTACACGAAGAATCTTCACGTATGAGAAACCTCCTTTGATATTACTGTGGAAGAAAGTAGAATTGCATGAGAAAATTCTCTCTCAATTAAAAATCAGTGAAAATTATCGAAAATCACTGAGAAACAGTAAGAATTGCAGCACAAGAGAGAATCAGTGAAAATTTTTATACTGAAAACAAATCAGTGAGAAAAATTACTGGAAAATCAGTAACTATTCACTGAACAGTAAAATTCATGAAATTTGCTGAAAAATCAAGGAAATTTTTTGAAAAATCAATAAATTTTTTTGAAAAATCAGTGAATTTTTTTGAAAAATCAGTGAATTTTTTTGAAAAATTGGCGAAATTTTTTGAAAAATCAGCAAAAATATACTGAAGATTAGTAAATTTTGTTGATTTTTCCTGTGCTGCAATTCTAACTATTTATCAGCGACTTTTCACTGATTCAGAATGAAAGAGTATTTTCGGTGAAATGAAAATGTACTCACGTAAATAGATATTTTTGAAGTATAGACATTATAGAAGCTACTACCACTAGAAGATCTAATAAACTGAATGCTGATCTGCAGAAAGCACCGTCGTGAAGGACGAACCCGTAGGTAACCATTTTGAGAAAAATTTCCACGGTGAAAACTGCAGTGAAAAAGTAATCGAACCAGGCTAATATCTGCAATGAGAAAGTCCAAGCGATTAATCAAATAAATGAGAAAAAACTGCTTATGTTGAATATTGGCAAATTCGAAGTTTTTAAAATTTTGAAATCATAGAGGGGGTTGAAGGCTTGTGGTTGGTATATTTGAGATCAAATATGGAAGCTCATGTTTTGGCTTTTTAATCTGGGACTGGTGGTTTATTCGAACTTTCGATTTTTTCGACTCAAATCGTTATAGAATGTTTGTTTTTAAAACCTTTTTTTCAAAAATAGGTATTTCATTCAATAAATTTCCTCACTTTTGAAAATTGCGAATATTTTCAATTCGAGCTTCAATTTTATTCCTCGAACGTTTTTTCAACGACAATTTTTGAGTAAGTACGTATACATGAAAAAACAAAAAATAAAAAAATTTCAGTTTGATTTTTTTGATTTTTACCACCGCCACCCCTCCCCTCTTCCATCTCATAATTCGACTCCGTTTTGTCAATAACCATCGTAGAAATTTTTCAGAATTTTGTAACAATTATTCTACGTAGTAGGTACTTGAAAAATCATTTAAAAAAATTATGCAAAAATTGCTCATTTTTTATAAAAATTGAACGAAACACTGCTGACTTTTCCAGAATTTCTTCAAAATTGTTTCCCTGACAAATAATCAGTAGGCCTAAGTAAAGTCGGTCATAAAATTTTTCCAAGTTTGTAAATTTTTTCCTTCAAGTTTTCCTTGAAAAAAAAGGGGATGAAATCCAAATTGTAAATTTCATAAAATCGATACCTATAAAAGATTCAAAATTGAATTTTGATGGAAGCTTTGTCAATTGTATAAAAACGTCAAAAAAATTGGAAATTTTTGTGAATGAGGGAAAAATTTTATTTGCTGAGACTTGAGAATGATATATTGACAAAAATTCCTGTAGGTACATAAATCACGAAAAATTTGAAAATTTGTTCTTTTTTTTGTTGAGATCCCTGGTAAAAGAACAAATCCTGGTATTCAAAATACTTACTGAAAAAGGTGCTTAATTTTCTGGGAAAATCGTCGAAAAAATTCAACGTTTCTATGTTTTTCAACTTCAATTTTTAGCCATTATAAGGAATTCTAAATCAATTTCAATGGTATTTTTTAAAATGAGACGCAGCCAGGGATACCCGACCATATGTCGGAAAAGTAAATTTCGAGAAAAACGCAAATTAAGAAAAAATGACCAAAAATATGGAAATTTTTTTTTTCATCAATTTGTATACTATGAACCCTCTACTTTCATATGAGAATAGGTTCAGGTCCCAAAAGTGTCATCTTCTTGGTTAAAAAACGAATTTTGCTGAAGGCCTCTGAGAAATTGAAACCATACCATATGTCGGAATTTTATAAAAATATGTTAAAATTTACAACTTTCATTATTATTGAAACGTAGTAGTGTTCAACAAATATCCGGATATCCAAATACCAAATACTATTTGGATTATCCGGATATCACACGGAAATTGCCGAACAGCTCCGAAAACATCCCGAAAACATCCCGAAAACGGTTGAACTTTTCCAAGAGTTCCCGAATTCTTTCACGAACCCTCACAAAATTTATAGGTCGATTATCGAAATCGAAAAATCGATTATCGAAATCGAAAAATCGAAATTGAAGAATCGATTATCGAAATCGAAAAATCGAAATTGAAAAATCGATTATCGAAATCGAAAATTTAATTTTTTCCCGTTGAAACTCTTCATTTCGATAATCCGGATATTTGTTGAACACTAATTTTCAAAGCATGATTTTCACCGTTTGGTTTGTAAAGTTGTTTGACTTGCACTATGATTTAATTTCTCAATGCACGTAATTTCAGGTTTGTTTTAATGAACTACAGTGGTGTACGATTATTAAAAAAACAAATTTTGTACCAAAAATGTCATTATTTCTTGAAAAAAGATGATTCCCGACATATGGTATGGTTTCGATTTTCGATGCCGGCAACTTCTGGAAGGGGTCAATGACCTAAAGTGATGTAAGAGGACGTAAATAAACCATTTCCGATGAGAAAAGTCGTTTACAGAACATAATTTTTTTTTATTCATTGAAAACAGTTCCAAATTTTGTTTTGCGTTTTTCTCAAAACTTTGATTTTTGAAAATCATTTTTTGACAAACTTTGAAAAATCATAGAAAATTCATTTCTCAACCTTTTTTAATGCGGTTTGCGCTATTCGAAAGGTACAAGTCTGTACTACTTAAAGAGCCAAAAAAACGAAAAAAAAATTTTCCGACATATGGTCGGGTATCCCTGGCTGCGTCTCAAATAATGATGCATACCATTTTTAAAACCGGTAAAACGTCTCATAATGAACTATGATTATATTTTAACGGTTTCAATTTTTTTTGAACAAGATTTTTTTCAAATGTTAATGAATTTCAATTGCAATTGTAGTTCAGCTATTGTTCAGTTCGATAAATTTTCATGCAAATTTGTACAGTTTTTGCAACATTTTAGAGCTGTAGACGCAATTTTAACAATTTTTTCAATATTTTAACATATTTAGTTTAAAATATCGCAATTTTTTGAAACCTTGTGCGAATTGTAAAAAAATGCAAGGAAAATTGATAAAAATCACCACCTGGAAAAATATAGGTAACTACGCATAACCTTCGAATAATGATAAAAGGGTTGGGAGCGGGGATTGGATCAGTAAAAATTCACTAAGAAAAAGCCAGAATTTTGAGTCGCCGCAGAAATCAATGAAAAACTGCTCATTCAATTGGTGGATTTTCAACTTTGAATCAGTAATTTTCCCCCATAATTACGATTCAATCACTAAATGTAAATTTTTATAGATTCATTTCAGTAGTTATTGAAAAAATCATTCATTTGAAAATGAAATTCACTAACTGAATCAGCAGTTTTTCACCAATTGGCAGTGAAATTTCACTGATTCATTAGTAACTTAATTCTGACTCTTTTTTCAGTGATTTTTCACTGATTCAAATTAAGAGCAGTATCGGAAGAAAAAATTTCGACATAAGGCTTGTCAACCTACATATAAGGATATTAGTTGTTGAATGATGTCACATTACCTCAGCTCGCGTTTTCTGCTTTCCAGTTGGATCTTCTGCAGCTAGTAGAGCAGATGAAACCAGAATACAAACCAATATGGTATTCGTAAAATAACTATGATTGATGATTTTATGGCACCTGATTCTGAACCTGTTAAAAATAGACAGATTTAGAATTTGGGCAGAATTGCATGCCACATTTTATAATCTTTGAATAAGCCAACGTACGGATTAGTTGATGAAAAAATGAAAAAAGATGACGCTTGCGGTATTGGAATTTCCTTCATGGCGATTTTGAACTCCGAATGTCGCCTAGGTCTAGCTGTGGCTTGACCATCGATATCTAAAATTTCTGAATGAGTCAAATTCTCAGTCAGATTGGATTCTTTGGAATTTTTCAGAAGAGATTTGATCAAAGAACTCACCCTCGTTTTCCTCCTCGGTTGTGCTGGTGTAATCTTGATCATCGATTTGAATTTTATAATCTGATTGCGATTCGAAGTCGTCGTCTTCGTCGTCTTTGCTTGATCTGAAATTTAAACGATAATCAGGAGAAATTTATTTACCAAAAAAGGCGCGCATTGTTTCAATGCAGGAATTACCCACCTGAGACTATTTTCTTCGGAATTTTCCGCGCTGCCGACTTTCAGAGCCATGTCTGAGTATTCATCGTCGCCGGTATCTGATCCTTCGCGTTTTTGTTCATTTTCATTCTGAAATTGAATGATGAATATGATTTGAAAAATTTTGCTGAGAAAAAGCTGTAAAGTTGATTTTACCAACCGCTTCTTCTTCTTCATTTTCTTTATCAACCGCTGAGAGCGACTCGGCGTCTGCCAAATTATCCACGGCGATAGCCAAGAAAACATTTAACAAGATGTCTGAAGAAATCAGTTAAGGAAATATTCGTATTTCGAATTGCCCGAAAAAAAAATTATACGCACGAAGCAATACGATAATGAACATCATGAAAAGGATACAATTACCGCAGATGAAAAGAATAATGAAGTAGATACAAGCAAACGCTCCAAAACCGGAAACTCCGCCATAAGATAAGATACCAGTGTACATAACCACGTTCCAATCTTCACCAGTGAGGATCTAAAACAAGGATCAATTTCGTTGAGATCATCCATAGGGTGTCTAACAAAATTTCAAAACCCCAAAACAGGACAAACAGGACCTTCAACAGGACCTTTAAAAAATCGGTTCTGATCGATTTTGTACCCCCCCCCCCCCCAAAAAAAAAATCCTATTCTGGCAAAAAAAATTGAAACGAATTTTTTCAATAATTGTTAGAAATGAGCAAAAAATTTATTTTAAAAATTCAAGGACAAGGAAGATAGAATAAAAACAAATCTTATCCTGTATATAAAAAACAAGAACGAACATTAGATAGGTAGTAATACTAAAAAAAAAAGTTCCAAAAAAATTAGCTATTTTTTAATTTTTTTAAATTTTTTTTCAATTACGATCATTTATTGAAATTTTTTTTCTATTTTGGCGGGTGGAATTTCAAAATTGTTACAAAACAGGACTTTTCACTGAAAAAGCCCCAAAACAGTACAAAAACAGGACAAACAGGACCACTCAGCCCAAAACAGTACAAACAGGACGAACAGGAGTTGTTAGACACTCTGATCCAGCAATGCGCATACTTAGATGGAAAGAATAATCAAAATAATACGATAAAATTGATCCGTAGAAATTTTCACAATTACTTACCTGAAAAACAGTGAGTAAACTTTGCCAAAAAGTGTCAAAATTATGACGCGGTTTCATTGCAGTTCCACTGTAGTTAAATCTTCCGCCGAAAACTTGCATCCCAAGCAATGAAAATATAACAATAAACAGAAACAGCAGCAGCAAAAGAGATGCAATCGATTGAATTGAATTTAGTAAAGAAGCAACTAAATTTGATAATGATTTCCAATATCTAAAACAAGGTACGAAAGCGGATTTATTTTTAAAATAATTCTCGTAAAAACATGCCCCGGATTTATTTATTATTTTCGGAAGGTAGGTAAATTTACATTAGAGGAGAGATGTCAGGGGCGGCGCGATAGGGGAGAATGGGGGGGGTGTAATTCCCCCAGCCAATTTCCAGTCGACAAATTCGGCAAAATTTCGGAAATTTCAGCCAAGTCGTCAAAATCTTGGAAATTTTGGCAAATTCAAAAAAATGTTGAAAATTTTGTAGCAAGTAAATTATTGAGGTTCATTTTTTTTTTAAGGATTCCAATCTGAATTTTTTGTCGGTTGTGCAAGTTCATTTTTTTATCCCACTACAAAATTGGATAAGTAATTTTTCAAACGATTTTTTTTTTCAATTTTAATTCATAATTCTGATTGATCTATGCAGTGTATTTGAATATTTTTGGAAAAAATTTTGCAGCTACCTGAATCAGCGAATTTCTTTCACAAAATTCACTCGTTTTTCGATCACAGGTCGATATGGAAAATGCTGTTTATGGTTTTATGGGTGATTTTCATAGTATTTTTCGCGGTGATCACGAGAAAAATAGTAAAAAAATTCTATCATCTAAGGATTTTTCACAATTTTAATTTTTCGTTCAACGGGTTTTCTACTTTTTATGATAACTTTTGACACTTCAAGTCGATATCTGAGAAAAGGAAGGGTTCTACGAAAAAAATGAATAGAACATAAATTGTAGAGTATCAAATTTCCTCAATTTCCTATCTGTAAAGTCCAATTAGTTTTTTCTTAGGAGGCTTAGCTTTCGAAATAATTCAGCTCAAAGTTCAAAATTCAACTTTTTAAAAAAAAATTAAAAATATCCCAAAAACTAAGCCTCCTAAGAAAAAACTAATTGGACTCTACAGATAGGAAATTGGACCCTCTACAATTTATGTTCTATTTATTTTTTTTGTAGGCCCCCTTTTTTCCCCAGAAAATCGACTTAGGGGAAAAATTACATCAAAAAGTGTAAAACAACAAATTTTCAACGAGAAATCTTCCAATTATGAAAAATTCTGACGCCCTGGAATTTTTTCACCATTTTTCTCGTGATCAGCGTGAAAAATACTATGACAATTATCCGTTAAATTTAAAATAGCATTTTATTTTTCTTGTTTTAATCACTGTTTTTAGTCTGAAATGTAGCGCTGATTTTAAAATTTCTCTATCACTCAGGTTTCGCTGGTAGGTGATTCTAATCTATTTTTCAGTCCAGAGTTCGATTTTTTATAATTGGAAGATTTCTCGTTGAAAATTTGTTTTACACTTTTTGATATAATTTTTGACCCTTAAAGTCGATTTTCTGGAGAAAAAAGGGGGCCTACAAAAAAATGAATAGAACATAAATTGTAGAGCGTCAAATTTCCTACCTGTAGTGTCCAATTAGTTTTTTCTTAGGAGGCTCAATTTCTAAGATATTTTCAATTTTAAAAAAAGTTGAACTTTGACATTTGAGCTGAAATATCTCGAAAGCTAAGCCTCCTAAGAAAAAACTGATCGGACTCTGCTAGTAGGAAATTTATGTTTCATTCTTTTTTTTTTTCGTAGACCCGTTCCTTTTCTCAGATATCGACTTGAAGTGTCAAAAGTTATCAAAAAAAGTAGAAAACCCGTTGAACGAAAAATTAAAACTGTGAAAAATCCTTGGTGATGGAATTTTTCCACTATTTTTCTCGTGATCAGTGCGAAAAATACTATAAAAATCACCCATAAAACCTCAAACAACATTTCAAAAGTTTAAAAATGTCGACCAGTGTAATCTTTTGCAGTGCTTGTAATAGAAAAATTGAACAAAAATTTACCCATCTCCTCTCTAAAAAAAATGAGTGATCATTGTTTTGTATCCGAAAATTCAACTCTATTAAATTATTGTATCTTGCCATAAAAAATCACAAATCAGACTTCTAGAATTTTTTTGAACCATTTCAACGACTATAAAAATACCTCCTCAAGAAGTTATCGGCGAATTATTTCATACGTTTGATTTATCGAATTTTGCCTAACATCAGAAATGAAGGGGCCAAGGGTCATTCAAAAAAGTGGGACTCAAAATTTTTTTAATTTTCTCAATTTTGGATGACCCTTGGCCCCTTTATTTTTGATGTTGGGCAAAAAGTCTGTAGAATAAAATTTGTTCCTTTTTCAACATACTATCCATTCCTTTGATTAGTTCATTTTTTTAGAACTTTTTTCGAACAAAATTTTTTGTAGCTCCTTTAATTTACAAATTATGCAAAAATTCATATAATGAAAATTTATTCAGTTTTCAAAGTACTATGCATTCCCATGATTGAAAAAAAAATTACGCGATTTTTTAAAAAACATAATTTGCCCCTTCAACTTTCAAGATATGCAACTTGTTCATCTAACTTTTTTTTAGTGGTACCCGGTTATATCCAAAAATGAAGTATGGCAGACCACTTACCCGACACCCTGTATATCATTAAATCTTGGGCTATCGGTTGAAAAGAGAATGAAATTATCAAGCGCAGAGTACAGCTTACTTGGTAACTTTGAAAACTCTAAGGAGACGAACACAACGTAACACCGAGATACCCAAGTCTGGCATGACTTCGGTTGTAGTGAGCACACTCTCGGTGATGCTGCCGATAACTACGAAGCAGTCGAAACGATTGAATAATGATACGAAGTAGCCCTGAGTAAAAAATGGAAGATCAAGATTATCGAAAGTTTCGTCGAATTCGAATTTCAACTTTGAATAAAATTGGGGTTCTCACCTGTATTCCCAAACTGTACATTTTTAGTAACATTTCGAATGTAAAAATCGATACGAAAACGTGATTACTGATTTCTGGAAAGAAAAACGATTTGTAAAGAATATTTCAAAAGACGCAAGTTTCTTGCAAAGATATGTCAAATACCTTGGAAATGTTCCAACCACTCATGTTGTCCGTAATGTTCAGTGGCCAACACTCCGGTATTCAAGAACACCAATAATATAATCAGCCAGTAAAATAACTGAGATTTGACAGCTTTTCGACAATGTCTTCTCATTTTGCGATTCGCTCTGCAAGTACATCAAAGATATTCGAAGTTTGACAAATTTGTATTAAAATCCTCACGAGGTAGGTATCCCAACTCAAGGCAAAATTTTAAGCTCAAACAAAAATAAATCGAAAGTACATCCCAAAGGAACCCCATATCCAAAATTTCAGGGGCTGAAGTTCATTTCTCGAATTTTGGCGAATTTTACCTCATCGCTCAGCAAAATATGAAAATTTGATCTAATCAACGAAAAAAGCTGAATTTTGGTAATACCCCATTTTTAACTTCCCAAATCGATTGTAAGCGGGTTCAAAACGTTTCGGAGCATCCAACAGATTTCGAAAATTTCCAGCGCTGGAGAAAAACCCATAAAAATGGTTCATATGAACTTCAGCACCTAAAATCGCGGATTCCCAATATTGGTGATCTACCTGATCGAAAAAAAGAGAATTTTCTAAAATTCGAAACTTCGAGTTCGAATTAATATTTTCTGAGAGAGAATTAAATTTTTTCGGGGAAAAGTGTCTACCAAAAAATATGGATTTGAACTCTAAGTTGCGGATTTCGGTAAATTCTCTTTAATCAATCAAGTAGGTCACCAATATCGGTAATCCGCGATTTTAGCAGATTTTAGGAGCTAAAGTTCATATGGACCATTCTTACAGGGTTTTCTCCAATGCCAGTGTTAGAAATTTCCAAAATTTGTTGGAGGCTTCAAAACGTCTTGAAACAGGTGTCTAACAAAATTTGTTCAGCTAAAACCTTGACTCAGCTTGACTTTTTGGAATGACTTTTTGCATGACTGTTCCGAGCACCCCCTCCCCACAAGTTATGAGTCTCTACGAAAGTACCCCCCCCCCCCCCAAAAAAAAAAAATATATACATTTGTTTTGAAAAAAGCTTGACCTTTTGAGTGAATCAGGGTAAATTGGTCAAAAAGCTTGACTTTTTAGGACCGACATGACCTTTTTGAAAAAAACTTGTCTTATCAGGACAGCTTGACCTGTTAGACACCCTGTGAAACCGCTTCCAATTGATTCGGAAGGTCAAGAATGAGGTATATGCTAAATTTCAGCTTTTTTCGTTGATTAGATCAAATTTTCATATTTTTTTTAGGGCGATGAGGTAATTTTGAAATCTCAAAAATTCGCCAAAATCCTAAAAATGAACTTTATCCTCTGAAATTTTGGATATGGTGATGTACTTCCGATTTCTTTTTTGTTTAGGCTCAAAATTTTACTTCTAGTTGGGATAACATTCTTGTTAGGGTAATTCCATATCAACTCGACTAGGGGTTTGACCTTATGCCTTTCAATTTCGTTTAAAATTTTATGGAAAATTTACCCACCCCAAAATTTTAAAAATTGCTATTTATCGGAAACTGGTCTCCTAACCGGGAGAGGGAAGGAGGGTTGTTCATATGGTGATTTCTAGCTTCACAGTTTGAATGGATTTTTGAAATTAGAATGTTGAACTTTCGTATTTCTGATCAAAAGTTCCCATAAAAATATAATTGAAATAGTTTTTCGTGTCACTTTGAAGTATCTTATTTTAAAGATGTTGATTTGTAAGGGAGACGGGCACCTCTTCCCGAAGTTTGAATCAAAATAGAGAAGAAAAGCAGAACGGTTGGACCTTATCCAAAGCTCCAGGGGTGTAGCCACTGGGATAGGAGGTCTCGACACCTCCTTGGCGTCAGGAACTTTGAGTACATTTTTGGAGATTCTGAATACAAATATGACGATATCCATTCGATTTTACTTTTTTCAAGGCCCTCTGCTTTAACCACCTTAAACATTAGGGTGGGTCGAAAAACCAAAAATTTTGATTTTTGAAAAGTTGACCCCGGCAAAAGTTGTTGACTGGATAGACTAGAAAAATAAAATAAAATAAATTCAAAATCGATTCATATCTTCCGATCGCGCAAGAGCCTTCAATTCTTCAAAAATTGTCAAAAATTCAACATTTTCAGAAATTTTTAAAAATATCAAAATTTATTAAAATCAATTTTAGAGCTTATTTACGGCCTTTTCTAAAGCAACAAGCACAACTTTTTTGAAAAAATCCATGTTTTATATATTTTTCAAATTTCTTATAGGTACCTATATGTATTTGGGGAATATAAAACTGCACGACAAAAAAAAGGGTTTGCACGACGAGATTGGCGCAACTGAATCACGACCAAATAATGGGAATTCACGACACAAAAAATAAGAATTGCACGACGAACTATGAACGACGAATTAATGTGAATGAACGACAATTTAGAGATAAAAATAATTTATTCCACGACAAAATAATGTTATCACGGCAAAATAAAGTTTTGAACGACGAGATACGTACCTAAAAGTCCTAAAACTAATTTGGTATGGTGTTCCAAAAATCCCAATCTGAATAACTGGGATATAGTGTCCTGAAACTAATTTTGACATGGACACAGTGTCCGAAACCCCTCAATCTGGACACCCTCAAAAATTTTTAATTTGAGAATCTTAATTACCTCAATTTAGAAATAATATCCCTAAAAACTTGACATGGACACAGTGTCCCAAACCCCTCAATCTGGACATAACACCCTCAAAAACTTTTAATTTGAGAATCTTAAATACCTCAATGTAGAAATAATATCCCAAAAAACTTGACTGGGACATAGTGTCCTAAGACTAATTTTTACATGGATGTATTGTCCCAAAACTTCAAATTTAGATGTCTCAAATTCGTCAATTTAGAAGTACTTATTATCCCAAAAAACCGAATCGGGACATAGTGTTCTAAAACTAATTTTGGGAATGGACGATAGACATAGTCTCAAAACCGTAAATACTACCTCAAAAAACTGAACTGAGCATGGTATCCTGAAACTAATTTTGACATAGACATGGTGTTCAATGTTTTTTTATTAGGTAAGTACAATGTTGTCGTGAATTTCATTTTAATTTCGTCGTGGATTTCATTTTATCTGTCGTTACAAAATTAGTCGTTGGAAAATTATTTTTACTGTTCATTGATTTTTTTTTGCCGTGATTTCTTTGTTTCGTCGCTGGAATATATTATTTTGACGTGCGATCTTATTTTCTGTCGTTCAATCATTTGTTTTATTGTGATAACTTTCTTTCGTCGTTTGTTCCATTATTTCGTCGTTAGTTTCCTACTTTTAGTCGTGCAAACCCTCTATTTTGTCGTGCAGTTAAATGGCACCCTATGTATTTCTTGAAAAAACTTAGTTATAATACTCTGATTTTTTCAAAAAAAAAGGGTGCTTTTGGGTCTAGATAGTCGAACTACCTTACTGAAGCTCTAAAATTAATTTTAGTCAATTTTAAATTTTTTCAAAATTTTCAAAATTTTGGGCAATTTTTGAAGAATTGAAGGCTCTTGCAGGATTGGAAGATATGAATCGATTTTGAATTTTTTTATTTTATTTTTCTAGTCTATCCAGCCAACAATTTTTGCCGGGGTCAACTTTTCAAAAATCAAAATTTTTGGTTTTTCGGCCCATCTTATTAAACATGTTTCCCATTGGGTAGGTTCTGCTGTTCTGGTCCGCGTTCAATTGAAAAACTAAGGCCAAATTTATATTAAGCATCTCAAAAACGTACTATTATGCATATCACACGACTTCTGACGAACTTTTGTTTATTTTCAACCTTCTGGAAGGCGCTAGAGGCTTTTCACCAGGTCCTAGTGCAGAATCATGGTCATATTTGTGTTCAGCATCCTGGAAAACATACCACTTCATGTTTCACACATTTCAATTTTCTTCTCAATTTTCAATTTTGACTCAAATTTTGAGGAGATACCCTCTTCTGCTTAGGAGACAAGTTGTTGGGTGAATAAACTTTGTAAAAAAAAATGTAGATAGAAATCGAAAAACGCAAGGTCGGATATCACGTTTTTTTTGGTCAAATTGATGTGGAACAACCCCTTGCTATGCCGAGTAATCACCTTCCGATTTCCTTTTTCTTTTTTTTCCACCAAGGTTCCACTAATTCGTGGTCTTCGCCTTCTCTTTCCATACAATCGGCTTCATTATTCGACAAATCTGTAGAACAATTGCAACGTTGATAAGACATTCGTCAGAATGACTGTTTCGTAAAACAACTCACTAGTACCATCTTGACCGCGACCGTTTTCATCCCCCTCCGGATCTATATCTTCTGCTTGGGTTATCCAGTCGAGATATCCCCGCAGATCTTCTTCGATTTGTTGTTTCTCTCGTAATTTTTGGAAATCCCCTCTAGCTTTGGCTTTTTCTCTTTCTTTAGAGAATTCTCTACGAGAAATGGATAATTTGCAATTAATTGAAATGTTCCAATAAAGAATATGGAAAGTTTCAAAACGATTCAGTTACCCGCTCAAAACACCAAGAATCAAGTTCATAACGAAGAATGCCCCGAGTATGACCAACGATATAAAATAACTCCATTGCCACGTACTTCCCGAGGCGTCTTGAATCTGAGATTTGAAGGGAAAAAAATCAGAAGGAAGATTCTTAGATTTGATTGTGTTTTCTCAAAAATTAAAGTTTGAGATATGTCTCACATTGTATAATACATCCGTCCATCCTTCCAGTGTTATGCATTGGAATACAGTCAACATTGCTAATCCAAAATTATCGAAATTCGTGATACCAAAATTGGGCCCTTCCCAACGATCGCAGCATATGTAAGTACCAACGTGTTTACCGTCCTCTTCATCAAGCTCACTGCAATTGTACCCCGGCTCTTTAGGCGAACAAGGATGTGGATTATCCATCATGGCACCTGAAATATGTTCCGAAATCTCGATTAATTTTCACAAACAGATTTTCTATTGGTGAAAATTGAATTTAAGCAATTTTGACCTTTTTTGAGCCTCAAATTGAGCCCCATTTTTGAGTATTTCCCAAAAATTGGCATGTGACCTATGAAAGAGGGCTAGAATTTCGTCAAAAATTCAAAAATGTCATCCAAAACTATTTTTGAGCAAAGTGAGAATTTTGAGCCTCAAACAGGATCAAAATTTGAGTATTTTCCAAAAATTGGCATGTGACATATGAAAGTCGAATAGAATTTCGTGAAAAATTCAAAAATGTTATTCAAAACCATTTTTGAGCAATTTTCCAAAATTTTGAGTCTCAAATTGAGCAATTTTTTTACTATTTTCAAAAATTGGGGAGGTCACATGCCAATTTTTCGAAAATAATCAGAAAATGATCATATTTTGAGCTCAAAATTCTTAAAAGTTGCTCAAAAATGGTTAGGATAACATTTTTGAATTTTTGAAGAAATTTTATCCCATTTCAATAGGTCACATACCAATTTTTGGAAAATACTCAGAACTTGATCCTATTTTGGGCTCAAAATTCTGGAAAGTTGCTCAAAAATGGTTTTGGATAACATTTTTGAATTTTTCACGAAATTCTAGCCCTCTTTCATAGGTCACATGCCAATTTTTGGGAAATACTCAAAAATGGGGCTCAATTTGAGGCTCAAAAAGGGTCAAAATTGCTTAAATTCAATTTTCACTAATAATTTCGTTCTGCTTGTAAAATTTTAACCCATTTTGATAGGTTGCAACCCAAATTTCAGAATTTTTTTGATAACTTAATTTATGATGAAAAGGGGTGAAAATCACACATTTTCTCAACTTTGAAATTCCACCACGGCGTATTGTGCGAACCATTTTCCTTAAACTTTGGCTCATCGGATGCGGAATGAATGTGAGTATACACTTCGTTTAATTTTTTTTGCGCCCCAGACCACATGTCGCACACAGAGGCATTATTGTGCCAAAAATGGTCAAATTTGGCGAAAAATCGCAGTTTGGGGGGCCTAGCGCCCCATTGTGCAAGTGGCCCAAGGGTTGTGACATACATTTGGAGTCGGGAGAGTGTCTGCTATCAAACTGTGAAAAATTTTTTTGCGCCTGGCCAAGTTGAAAAATGGGAAAAAAGAGGGGGTTTTAGGCCCAGCTCCCTATTGTGCAAGGGCAAAAATCCAAAATACACTTTTTTCGTACTATGGGACCCATACCCACAATAAGCCAACTGATTTTTTTGCGCCCCCAAAAAGCACACTCAATGAACACTTTTTGCCAGTTGGACTGTAGACTATCTGTGGTACCTACTACGTACCTGTTTCGTTATCGAAACACGTGCTGTGTAATTTTCCATTAAATAATTCCAATCCGACAATAGCGTATATGATGATGACAAACAGAACCAAAAGAGCAATATGTAGTAAAGGAACCATAGCTCGAAGAATCGAATTTAATACCACCTGCAAACCTGCAATAAGTAATGGAAATATAAACGATGTTCAAAATTTGATCATTTTCTCAGTGAGATATTATTTTGGGAGCTTTCTTACTCGGTACTCCGGATACTAATCGCAAAGGTCTTAAGACTCGAAAAGCTCGTAATGCTTTGACATCTAGTCCCTCTATACTGAGTCCGGCTAAGATGGCGGTGATCAAACTGCGAAAATTCAAATTACGTAATTGGTATTTTATTGAATAAATATCCAAATTCGAGGATCCGTTTGAAAGAACAGATTTTGGGATAAAATTGAGAAACACAAAATTTAACAAATTGAAAACTGATCAGTGATTATGAAATTTTTTTGAAAAAAAGAGTAAGTACATATTTAATCTATTGTTGCATCAGGATTAGAATTTCTGATTTTTTGATGATGGGAAGGGAGATTCATGGAAGGATTAAGACGAAAAAAAGGGAAGAATTTTCAATTGTACAAACTCTGAATAAGAGAGGAAGAGCTCAAAATTCTTTTTTTTCACCCATTTTTCATTGGAAAAAAATTAGCAAAAAATGAATTTTGAATATCTCATCAAAATAATTGTGAAAGGAGAGTTTATTGGATTATTCTAAAACGCTGAATACAAATTCGACGTTATAGTTTTTTCAATTGCTCAGTATCTCCCCCCCCCCCATCCCAGCTTCCTTTCTCTTTCCTCTTATGGAATGTTCAAAATTTGTGAAATTTTAGAGGTGAAAAATGTTCTCTTTCTCACATAAAATTTTCAAAATTTTGATTTTTTTCATATCAATTTTTAATTACACAGGTGACATTTTTAAACTTTTGAAATGCTGTTTGAGGTTTGATGAGTGATTTTTATAGTATTTTTCACACTGATCACTAGAAAAATGGTGAAAAGATTCCAGAACGTGGGACTTTTCATAATTGGAAGATTTTTCGTTGAAAATTTGTTTTACACTTTTTGATATAATTTTTGACCCTTAAAGTCGATTTTCTGGAGAAAAAAGGGGGCCTACAAAAAAATGAATAGAACATAAATTGTAGAGCGTCAAATTTCCTACGTGCAGAGTCCAATTAGTTTTTTCTTAGGAGGCTCAATTATTAAGATATTTTCAATTTTAAAAAAAGTTGAACTTTGAAATTTGAGCTGAAATATCTCGAAAGCTAAGCCTCCTAAGAAAAAACTGATCGGACTCTGCTAGTAGGAAATTTATGTTTCATTCTTTTTTTTTTTCGTAGACCCGTTCCTTTTCTCAGAAAATCGACTTGAAGTGTCAAAGTTATGAAAAAAAAGTAGATAACCCCTAAACGAAAAATTCAAGTTGTGAAAAATCCTTGGGTGATAGAATTTTTTTACTACACGAGTGAAATGTGAAAAAATTTTTTGAATATCAGACGCTATTTTTTTTTTGTCTGAAAAAATAACACGTTACAAAATGTGTGGTAGGTGTGTTCCAAAAACACTTTAAAATCACTGAACTCAGTGATCAGCAGATTTCAACAGAAATCTTGATAAAAGAATAACAATGAGACTCTTGACTTGTACTTTGGATGAGAATCGTTTTTTGATAGATTTTGATTTTTTTTTTCAATTGTCTTTTTGACCATTTTTTCTCGATTGTTTTCCAAAACTAACCACATTTTGGACCTTTTTTCCCCCGTCATCCAAAAATGACGAAACTGTCTCAAAACTAAAATTTTGAGGTCTGAGATCGTGTTTCTCTCAATTTTGGAAAATCATAAGTATAAGAATTACCCTAAGACGACGATGGTGAAATCCAACAAATTCCATCCGTTTCTCAGGTACGCGCCGGGATGAGCAACAAAACCGTAGGCTAATATTTTCATAATGCATTCTAAAGTAAAAATTACTAAAAATACCAACTCTATCGAATCCTGCAAAAAAAAAAAGGTCAAATTAATCATCTGCGCATGGTTCGAAGCTTCGTAACACACGTGTACAGGCATCATAGGGAAATTTTTGAAGAAGAAAGTAACTTTCAGTAACTTCTTTTGAGCAAAAAGTGACCAAAAAATGACCAAAAAGTAACCAAAAATAACCAAAAATTCATTTTTTTCGTGAGAATTTTTTTTTTACAGTTTTTTTGAGGGGGGGGGGGCTATTTTTTGGTAGTATTCTGCAAACATTTCAAAGATAAATCAACTGAAAAGACCCGAATAATTTAATTTATTAAATAAATAAATCGTCATACGTATCGAAATCAGCGTCTTTGAAAACCTAAGGGGTAAGGTGCCCCATTATCGCCCACTTTTTTTTGAAGTCTCACCATTTCAAAAGTTTAAGGGCTGGAAATGTCATTGATGGCTTAATGGATACCTACATCCTTCCCCTACAATTGTGGAAAGCCCCGGGGCCATCCGTTAAAATTTAGTATTTTTTAGGAATTTTTTTCTGAAACATGTCAAAACGCAAGGTCGAAATTTTGGGTTCCCAATATCGACTACCGGCTGATTTTGTCCGCTATGAACGGAATCTACCGGAAAATATTTTTTTTGTGTTTCTCTTTCACAGATGAACAATTTGAGACCAAAATGACAACCCTACAACCAAAATTCAAGAAAATTAAAAAAAACGAAATCACTTAAAAACAACAAATTACATTAGATTATAGGTGGTCGATAAAGGGACACACCATAAAAATGAACTTTGAGTGAATTTCTTTTTTACTTAAAGTTGTAATTATTAAAATGCGATGATTACATCAGAAACTTTGAACTTTCTCAATCACAAAAACACTAGAAACATTTATTTCGATAATTTTAAGAAAAAATTCCAAGGCGTGCAAGCAATTGCTAAAAAAAGTTTTTGGCCTTCCAACTTCTTCTTTTCTATTTTTCTCCGCGAGTTTTGGCTTTCAGGATGTCGGAGTGGTCTTATTTTTCCGGATTTTCGATGAAGAATATGAAAAAAAAATTTTCGGCTCGCTGTCGCCCATAGCGCCGGAGATGGACGAGGTGGTCGACATTGGGCACTAGGCGATAATGGGGCACCTTACCCTTATGTAGATTTCAATATGAATATCGATATGATAGAAAAAAGATATCAAGTCATTAAAAACTTTACAAATTGTGAGTAATTCTACTTAATCAAAAAAAACACTTCAAAACATTAAACTTGATAGAAAATTTACTTTTCAATTTTTAGACGTTTCATTTCATTTTGACAGAATTCGTACTAATTTTCAAAATTTCATTAGTTTTCTGATTTGACACGATTTTTTTGTAAAAATGTTACCCATCCCCCTAAATAGGCTCATCCCTCCTCACCCCTTGACTTTAACTCCAAAATCGATAACGTAGGTATTTGAAATCAGCGTCTTTGAAAGCAAAGATTTCAATATGTATATCGATTTTTCACCAAAATATTACCCCTTCCCCTAAATAGTCACCCCCCTCCCACTTGAATTTAATAAAAAATCATAGACTGATATAGATTCAGCAACATAAGAAAATATTAATCAGTAATTTACTCCACAAAATTGTAAAACTTATTTCAATTTACTCAAGTAGTCAAAATTGGGCAAAATGCCAGTCAAAAATGACCCTCCTTGGGGCGTGCAAGGTTGAAAAAATGTGATTTTTAGGTAGTTTTGAGGCAAAATGAGAAAACATGAGATAGCTCAATTTCGAAAAATAGGGGGGGGGGGGGGTACAGTGAGCCCAATGGACAATTTAGGCGGAAAAAAGCACCATGAAGCAAATTCAAAATGTTTTCGGACGGAACATATACATATAATAATTTTCAACGATGAATCCAAATTTTTCATTATTTTTGCACCAGGACCCTTGAGGGAGGGGTTGAGGGGGTTGAAAAATGTAAAATGGGGGTTGAAGTTGATATTGGTGTCCAAATCTACATGTTCAAGGCTGCTGAATCCAAATTTGATATAATTTGTGCACCGAGACCCTCGGGGGAGGGGTGAAGGGGGTTAAAATATAAAGTAAGGTTGAAAATTAATATGGGTGTCCTAATCTACATTTTCAACGATGCTGAAAACAAATATGATATTATTTTTGCACCAGGACCTTAGGGGAGGGGGTGAGAGGGTGAAAAATGTAAAATGGGGTCTAAAGTTTATTTGGGCATTCAACATCGGAAACGGACTAACAGACTTGGGAGGTCAAAAACATCGATTTTGATACCACTTTTGGTATTTTTTTTCCCTCCCTCCTCCTTTTTCGTTTTTGTGAGCTTTGATTTGGGGTTCTAAACACCAATTCGAGGACTTCGAATACATTCTAGCGCTCGATTTACAATTTTTACCAAAAGTATCTGTGTGAAAAATTTAAATCATTTTATTTTTTTTTCATCCACAATTTCTAATTATATTTGGTTCACTTGTTGTGTGGAGTAGAAAAAAATGTGAAAATAGCTATTCCGTTTTAATAAAACTAAAACTAATAAAAATAAACTGATCAAGTTTTTGATGTTTTAATTTTTTAATTTTATGATGTATTTACTTTTTTTCTTGTTAATATACACGATTTTCATTAAAAACATTTAGTTGGTAACTTACATTAACCCCTTTACCCCTCTCCCGAGGCTCCAGGTGAAAAAATGATATTAAATAATTTGAATTCAGCACCTTTGAATGCGTAGATTTCGATATGTTAACTTTACACCCTATTTCATCTTTTCGACCCTCCTCACCTCCTCCCCCGGTGGTTCTGGTGCCAAAATAATATCAAATTTGAATTCAGCACCTTTCAAAATGTAGATTTAGACACCTATATCAACTTTATATTTCATTTCACATTTTTGACCCCTTCCATCCTCTCCTCTCCCATTCCCCGAGGGTCTAGGTGCAAAACCAATAACAAATTTGGATTCAGTGTTGAAAATTATGAATCATCAGGGCTTGGAAGTTTCGATTCCACCGATGAGAACTTCTTTCCATCTAAATTATGCACTCCCCCACCCCCGAGGGGAGAGCGGCGGATCGTTTGAATTAGGGGCGATATATTTTCAAATGGAGTGTAATTCTGAAACTTTTAAGACCAAAACCATCGCACCCTAGCCCAATTCTCTGTTTAAAAAGCGAAAAACTGCGAAAAGAATGCGATCATAAAACAATCCATTGTCTTGTAATTATGAAAAAAAAATTATTTACGCCATTTTCTAAAAAAAATTTCTGAATAAAGGAAGTAATTCTGCGTTTCTAGAGCCCAGAAACGTCTTCTCAAAACAGTTTTTAATTGGTGTAAAAATTGTATGAAGTAAATAACTTCTGTTTCTTTTTTTTACATTCTTTGACCTACAAATCAAACTTACCAGAATACTGTTGGTGTCGTCCGAGTCTGCTTGAGGATACGGCGTGTAAATAGCCAAGGCTACGCAATTAGCAAAAATAGTCAATAATATTAAATATTCAAAAGGTCTGCGCGAGAGAAATTCAATTAAGGAAAATATTTTCCGGCGGTAAACTTAAAAATAGACTGATGCAAACGTTTAAAAAAAGGATACTTCCATTCGACAACGCTGATACAAATTTTACGTATAGGATTTTTCAACGTGAATAAAAAAAGAGCTCTTTGAGGCCTATCCGGCGGTTGTTTGATGCCTCTGCGTACCGGCCTCTTGATGGGTGCCTTTGTCTGAGCCTGCTGTCCCAAGGCCATATTCTTAAGACTACTACTACCAGCGGTGGCCGTATTGGTGGCGTCGTTCGCATTAGAGGCTGCATTTTGACCAGGAACACCTCCCGAAGCGCTGACCGGACTTAGCCTAGACTCGGGCCCGGCCATCGTCGGACTCACATACGACGATTCATTTTCGTAATAGCTGTTGGGCTCTCGGCTGCCGAGAGCCGCACCCGACGATGCCATTTCAGCTCTCGGTCGACTCGTTATCTGAGAAATACCATTTGGAGTAGAATTTCCGCTTGTTTAGCAAAGTCGCAGTGTAATTCCAACATTTGGGACGGATCAAAGGCCTGCAATATGGAAAGCCTACAATGAGCGATTTCGAAAAAGCTGACTTTTTGACGGGAAACCGTCGTCTTCGTTAGCGACTACACGACGACATCGTACACCGATTTCGCTGTGCGTTCGAAATAAAAAGAAGAGAATTCAATCCCGAACCACAAAATAGCACTTTAGGAGTAAAAAAATACACACTCGCCAACGATATAGGAAGCGAAAGAGAGAAAAACACGCACAAATACGTGGATGCAGTCGTCGCGCACCTCTTCAATTTTATAATTTAATCGCGGAACGAGCTTCGCTGGTGGATTCGATACAACGATATCGGCCGGAAATACACATCGGAGCCCCGAAACAGCACGCGACAATTTAATAATTCGGACCGAGCGAAATACGCGCACAGGCTGTGGAAGAAAATCGAGAGAAAAAAAACGCGCCGCCGATCACCAAGCCGGAGCTCGCAAATGAATGGTGGAAGAGTCGGTAAGGCTGTTGCTCTATTCTTGGCCTGGATTTATTCGTAGTGTGCCAAAAACTGAAAATAAAAGCAACGGTTCGTCTACGTGGATATGCATTTGTGAATTCTACGTACGATGTACACTTCTGTCGGGATCGCGTCGCGTCGCCACCGCCGAGATAACATTGAATACATCAACAGTGTTGCTCGTAATTTATTTTTACAGGTCTATAAAAATTAACGTGTAATCGACGCCGCGCCGCACAGCGGGTGGACAAAATTCCGTAACTTCGTAATTACGACCGTAACCTGTCTAATTAGGGTAGGTATATTTTAGCGCTGAAACCGTTTTTGGTGTTAGTTTCACCCTAAATTAAAAATTAGGCTGGGGGGGGGGGGGTGTGCGAGGACAACTTTTTGAAATTTTTGAGTGGGGCGTCGTTTTACATGTATTTTGAGCTTCTAAATCCAAGTCTGAACTGTCTGAAGTCACTTTTACCCCAATTTGAAAATTATGCCCCCAAGGGCGTGCAAGGAAACAAATTTTCGAAATTTTCGAGTGGGGTATTGTTTTACATGTACGTATATTAGTCTTCTGAATTCATATTGAAATCAATTTTACACTCACACGAAAATTTAGCTTAAAAGGGAGTGCAACAAGAGGAGAATTTTTTACAATAAAAAAATTAACGCACTGTTTCCTTTAGGGTAAAAACCTTAGGACATGGATATGTCCAAATAAAAGGTTCAAATAAACCTAAATTCGTGACATTTTTTTAAAAATATCAATGCTCTAAAATTTCAAGTCTAACATAATGTCATTATGTCTTGATCTGCCGTAACGTAACGTAACGTAACGTAACGCTTTTCAAAATTTTAACCCCCACCCCCAAGACATTCTAAGTCAAAAAAAAGACTTGAATTGAAGTGAGAGAAACATAAAAAATTTATTAAATCAATAAAACAAAATGCAAGGTAGAGGAACAAAAACACAAGTCAACAAGATTTTTGTGTTTGGGTTGCTTTTACGTATCTAATGAAAGGAAAAATAATTTTTTTTAGAGAAAAGAATCAATTTTTTGCTGTCAAAAGTGTTACAGCCAAAAATTGTGGAAGGCGACTAACCTTTAGAAGTCACCACGACCTCCCACAATTTTTCGCTGTAACACTTTTGACAGCCAAAAATTGCTTCATTTCTATTTTTTTCTCAATTGCCTCTACTAATGTTCAACTTTACTCGAGAATATCTCGAAAACTACGCCTCTCGGAAAAATCTAAATGCACTTATCCGATAGGAAATTTAATTCTCTACAACTTTTGTCATGGTCATTAGGGTCGTAGAATGCTTAGATTTCTCAGAAATCTTACTTTTCGGTGAGCAAGGCGAAAAAATGCGATTTTTTCACATAATTTAGGAAATTTTTAACCGTAACTTTTTTTCTAAAAGAGATAGAGGTCTGCGGTTTGCGGCATTCGATTCAGCGTGAAATTTTCTATAAGGTTGGATCAAACAAAATTTTCAAATTTTTGTGAAGTTTGTGTGTATTGTTTTTGAAAAATCACATTTTGCCCCCCCCCCCCCCCAATCACCCAAGCAAACTTTGGAAGCCACGACTGAGCATATTTAATTGGTGTATTTTGATGTCTAGAATCAGAATTTGGCCATGAGAACTGAAACACAGAACTTTTTTTTTTTTGTTGACTTGTGAAATGAAACGACTAAAAATTGACTAAATCACACCTAAGAAATACATTTTTGATTCTTCCAACAGACTTACGCAAAGTTTATTTTCAAGGGTATATTTTGACATGGATATGGGCGTCAAAAATTTGAAAACCGTTACGTTACGTTACGATAGATCAAGACATAATGACATTATGTTAGACTTGAAAAAACTTGGAAAATTTATTTCAGATGAAGACTTAATGATATTTTAGATGGATATGTCTTGGGAGTGGGGGCTGAAAATTTTGAAAAGTGTTAAGTTATGGTAGATCAAAGGCATAATGACATTATGTTTGACTTGAAAAAATTTAGAAAATGTACTTCAGATGAAGAAATAATGATTGAAACGTTACGTTACATTATGGTAGATCAAAACATAATGACATTAGGTTTGTTCGGACGACGTACAAATTTTGTACTGTGTGCACAGATTACACAAGTGTGCACGCAAGAAATACAAATTATACAAACGCGCCCGAACACATTTGTGTAATATTTCATGAACTGTTGTGAAAAGACCAAAAAAAAAAGAATCTTATCACTTCGCGGTTTTAGTTTATTTAAAAATTAGAAGTTAGTTGTTTTTTTGTGGATACATTTAATTAGAGAAAAATAAAACCATGGACGGAGAACCAAATCCCAATATAGCATCAAGAACTATGAGGTAAAAATGGGATTTAATCTCAGAAGGGATGCAACAGCAAGGCTATTTTTTTTCCAACATGCAGTGTAGGAACAGATTTTGGGCCCTGAGGTGACTATATAAGAGGGCCCAGGAGGAAAAAATAAAAACAGGGCAAGGTATACTTGCACCACGGTTCTCAAATGTCATACAAAAGTAAGAAATGTTGCCTTTTTTCCCTATTTTTTTTTGAATTGCATTGCTTCCCATGTTATGATTCTTATCCAACTGTGGTATTTTTATTTCAGTGCACTGGATGCTATATTTATGTCCTGAAAGAAAACGTCAGTAACGTCACCACCAAGCAAGCTATGGAGAAAGCAAAAGTTAAAGGATTGTGGAGGCACCTGCCTTTAAATTAATTTTATAAAACTCATTTTCTTTGCTTTGATTTTATTGTAATTTTTACTTCTTGACAATACATATTTTTAACGTTTCTGTGCTTGAAAATTTTTTAGCACTATTCAATAGAAAACCACAGATTTTCTTCCTTGCTGTGAAAAAGAAAAATGTAAAACCAATTTCAGATTTTTCAAAAATAAATTTAGAAACTGAAGAGTGAAATTGTACTTTTAAATATACAAATTTCTGGTAACAGTGAGAATGAGTGAAAAGTCAAAAAATTTAATTATTTGCTTGGCGGTATATTCCTTTGGGTTTTCCTTATTTCTTCCAATTTCTTCAGTGATTTTGAAAAAATAAAACAAAATGACAATGGAAACTATAACATATCAACTGGTGTATGATACAGAAGGAAATATTATGAAGGAAGGCGACCAGTTTTTAGCACATGACACATGTAAGTAAATAGTAAGTACATGTTCAAATTTTAAAATAATTTTGAGATTATAAGCAGCAATTTTCATTTTAGAAGGGTTAGTTTGCTTATTGGGGCCAGAGCATACTTCCTTTGCTACAGGATGAAGTAATTTCATCTGAGCAGTCTCAATTACCATCTTAGTCGCAGACTATACCATCTCAATCACAGATTGTACCATCTCAGGTGCTGGCTGAGTCTCAGGATAATTCAAGTGCAGCTGAAGATGCAACTCAAACTGGAGGAACTGCTGCAAAACTTGCAAAAGATCTAGTTCAGTTGCATAGTAAAACAATTTCGACTGAAACTCAGGATGACCAAAATGGTATACAGTCGTTCCATCAACATTTTAATTTTTGTTTAATTGTATGAGGGGCAGTTCAATCATTTGCACTTTTGTTTTAGGAAAAAGTCAGAACTTTGACAACGACAAGCCCACGAAGTTATTGTTGTTCTTATATACTGAAATTTTCAACAGCAAAGATCCAAACATTAAAAGAAGAAACAAGAAGGCAAAATGGAAAATTGTATCGGCGCCAATGAATGAGAAAGGTTATAAGTTTACAGATCTGCAGTGCCAAAATCTTTTTGTAACATTGGAGAGGTATTATAAGAGAGTACACGATAACAACAAGAAAACGGGGCGATCTACTGCTAAAATGAAAGTTTCGGATGTTGTGAAAAGGTAAAAAATATTTCATCTATCATTTATTTCTTCTGTGTGAAGATAGCTTCTTCTTGTGACCTCAAGATTCTTATATAGCTATGATCTGATTTCAGTACACTGGATGATATGTTTTTATGCCGTGAGAATATACAGTACAGGTACACATTGGCTGAAAACGATCACACAAACGAAGTGGCGATTGAACAGCAGTTAATGCACAATACCAGGCAGGAAGGGGTGCCGGAATTAGAGAATAAGAGTTTTTATTTTTTATTTTAAATTTATTAATTTAAATTTTATTGATTTCTATTCAATTTTATATTTAGATAAATTTAATTTTATATTTTTTAATTATTTTAATTATAATTTTTTTAATATTTTTTTAATAGGATTTTTTATATAAAAGAATTATTATTTAATATTTTATTATTATTATTTGTTTTAGTAATAGTTTTTTCAATTTTTAGATTAAATTTATTTAGTATAATTATTTGATGAAAAGACTAGGGAACAGGCGACGTAATCTTGACAACTACAACTCCCACCTCTGCCGGCGCAACTCCCATCTCTACCGGCTCAAATACAAATTCACCAACAATCCAGATATCTGGATCTATAAACACCACTCCTTCATGCAGTTCAGGCAGTTTAGGTACCGGTAGCGCCTCTTCAAATACTCCGATATCTAGCCCACTGCCAAGCTTCGCTAGCAGAACTAAACAAAGGCCGGAGAAACAAAGTTTAGTTACAGAGCTGCAGGTATTAAGGGAGGAAAGAAAAGAGCAAAATGCCGCCAAACTGGCCGAAATGAAGGCAAGGACGGCGAGGATAGCTGAATTTGTCGAGGAGATAAAACGGAGCAATGATTTATTGAGCACATTCAACAGTTTTGTGCAAGAAATAGCGAAAAAAATGTAAATTGCATTACCTACATGAATGTATGATTTGTACCCAGAGCCAAATTGGAAAGCATAAAAACGATTTTAAAAATCGCCCATAATTATGGTAAAAATGAATAAAACTTCGAAAGTACATATATCGTTGGATTCGTCTCATCAAAACAAATTTTTCATAATTATGGGCGATTTTCAAAATCGTTTTTATGCTTTCCATTTCGGAACAAAGGATAGGTATGTTGATATTCATAATTTTACATCGTTTTGTAGGTATTCGTTTTTTGTAATCCAAAAATTGAAATTTTATGACGTTTTGTAATGATTATACAGTATGACACAAAAGTCTTGGTCACTTAAAACACTTCTTATTATCTCAGAACTGAAAAGAGATACCAAGACGGTTCAAATGACAATGTGTTTCTGGCGTCGAGAACATTGAAAATCGATAATCAAGCTTTCAGCCCGACGTATAGGGTGTCCACAAATTGAGAAACCGGTTTTGGTCAAAAAAAGGGGGGGTCCGGTTTTTTTATTGAAATGAAGTCTGCACACCGACGCGATTAAAATGTGATATGTTTTTTTGAAACCGGTTCAGCAGTTTCGAACCAGTTGACAAAAATATCCAAAAAAATGGAGATACGAAAAAAAGTTTGAAACAAAAGTTGTAGAGAATAAAAAAACAATCATTTTTTGTTTCATAACTTTTCTTTCATCTTGCAATGGGAAGAAGTTGTGGTACAAAGAACTCGAGTATAATTTTTTCTTTTTTAAGCCATAACCCTTCTCCATAGATCGGTGGAAAAAAAAATACAGAACATAAAATGTTCAGTTTTTAATTCTCTACAACTTTTATTTCAAACTTTTTTTGATATCTTCACTTTTTTGAAACTGGTACAAAATTTATCCAATTTTTTCAAGTTTTTTAGGTGGTTCTTTATTCCAAGTCGATAACCAGTTATCAAAACGTGGAGGTAACAAAAAAAGTTTGAAATGAAAGTTGTAGAGAATTAAAAATTGAATCTTTTTTGTTCTATAATTTTTTCCTCATCCAGCAATGGAAACGAGTTATGGTTTGAATAAGAAAAAATTACTTCAAACCTTTTGTACCACAACTTCTTTCCATTGCAAGATGAAAGAAAAGTTATGAAACAAAAAATGATTGTTTTTTTATTCTCTACAACTTTTGTTTCAAACTTTTTTTCGTATCTCCATTTTTTTGGATATTTTTGTCAACTGGTTCGAAACTACTGAACCGGTTTCAAAAAAACATATCACATTTTAATCGCGTCAGTGTGTAGACTTCATTTCAGTAAAAAAACCTGACCCCCATTTTTTGACCAAAACCGGTTTCTCAATTTGTGGACACCTTATACGTCGGGCTGAAAGCTTGATTATCGATTATCAATGTTCTCGACGCCAGGAACACATTGCCATTTGAACCGTCTTGGTATCTCTTTTCAGTTCTGAGATATTGAGAATTGTTTCAAGTGACCAAGACTTTTGTGTCATACTGTATATTTTTTTAAAGTGAATACACTGCTAACTGAATCACTATACCACCGGAAGCTATAAAATTGAATTTTAAATAAAGTAATAAATAGACTGGTTTTTGAGTGAATACACTGCTACATTAATTACCTACTTAGTATGGTACAAGCACAAGAAAAATGAATTTAAAATTCAGCAATAAGTAAGATTTTTGAGTGAATACACTGCTAAATAAATTACTAAACCACAGGATGCTACAAAATTGAATTTGAAATAAAGTAATAAATGGACACGTTTTTGAGTAAATACACTGCTAAATTAATTACTTACCTAAGTACTAAGGTACCTACAAGCACAAGAATAATGTATTTGCAAAGAAAAATTGAATGAAATTTTTTAGTGAATACATTACTAAATACATTACCAAAGCCTTTGTGCCCAAAGGGAATGCATGAAAACAAGTTCGAAAATCATCCATAAGGATGATAAAAATGAATGCAAATTCAAAGGTAAATATATCGTTGGATTCGTCAGGCCGAGACAAATCCAACAATATATTTACTTTTGAATTTTTGTTCATTTTTACCATACTTATGGACGATTTTCGAACTTGTTTTCATGCATTCTTTTTTTGCTTAAGGTATAGGAGGGGCGTACATAAACTAAGGTAACAGACGCTCTAGCGACAAAACCGGTCGTCCGGCGGTTTCCATGGCAACGGATTCGGATTCTGCGGTCTTTTTGCAGTAGGGTTGCATATTTCAACCCTAATCTAGTGTTCGTTTGATATCTATAACACAGGGTTGAAATGTGCGCGTTTGTGGCACCTGCCGCCAAGTGTGAGCAGCGCTCGTTAGAAAAAGAAACTCCAGCTGCTATCGCGAGGCGTTTAAAAGCAGCTTATGGCGATCATGCGTTGTCCAGGGTTCACACTTGGAAGTGGTGCAAAAAATTTAAGGAAGGTCAAACCAATTTGCACAATGAAGATCAATCTGGATGGCCGTCAATCATCACAGAAGAGTTGGTCCTTTCTGTCCAAAAACATATTCAAAATGATTGTCGTTTGACCATTTCGGACCTCTGTGACCTTTATCCTGATCTATCTCGAGGTACAATTCACGATATCGTCCGTGGTTGCTTGGGATACAGCAAAATTTGTGCACGTTGGGTGCCAAAAGAACTATCTCCTGAACACCTCACAGCGTGCATGGGAGCATCTCTCGAATTTCTCACCCGGCTCACACGTCACGTGTTACAACGCAACTCCTCAAGTCATTTAAATGGGAACTTTTTGCCCCCCCCTCATTCTCCGGATCTGGCAGCTTCAGACTTCCACCTATTCCCTTATTTGAAGAGATTTTTAGGTGGAAAACGATTTTCTGACAATGAAGAGCTTCAAGAAACGGTGAACGAATACTTCGAAAACTTGGCGGCAACCCACTATGAGGAGGGTATACTCAAGTTAGTACAGCGATATGATAAGTGCCTCATTCAAAACGGCGATTACGTCGAGAAGTAGCCTAAGGATGTACCTTTCGATATTTTTTTGAATTAAATTTATACCTATTTTACTTTCTGAGTTATTGCGTCTGTTACCTTAGTTTATGGCGTTTTCCACCCTTAATTTTTGGGCAAAGAAGTGGGTGTTTTCGAAAAACAAACACCTGTCTGATAGATGCGATAAAATGAAATATGCAATAAAGTAATAAATAAGATTTACACTAATACCTAAATCATTAAGCTATGGGTACAAAGAAATTGAATTTTGCAGCAAAATTATCAAGATTTTTTAAATAAATACATTGCTAAATAAGTTACCAAGCCTTTGTGCCCAAAGGGAATCCATTTAAACGAGTTCGAAAATCGTCCTTGACAAATTTATTACTCCTACTCACTCTCTACTTACCTGGTAGGATGGACTGAAAGAAACCCAACATTTTTGATTTTTGTATAGCAGCCACACACAATAGACAGGGGCTGGCGAGACTAAAAAACAAAAACAAAAAAATTCAAAACAGATTCACATCTTCCGATTGTGCAAGAGCCATCAATTCTTCAAAAACTGCAAAAAATTTAAAATTGGAAAAAAATTCAAAATTGATTAAAATTAATTTTGGAGCTTAAGTATTTCGTTACTTTCTAGACCAAACAACTTTTTTGTTTTGAAAAATTGGTGTTTCATAATTTAAAAAAAAATTTCATTGATAGGTAAAATATTAAGAGAAATTTAAAAAAGCTATAAAACATGGATTTTTTGCAATTTTTGAAAATATTTAATTTTTGGCAATTTTTGAAGAATTGAAGGCTCTTACACGATCAGAAAATATTAATAGATTTTAATTTTATTTCAATTTTGGTTTTTTAGCCCACCTACTGACCTAGTTGCCTTGGATATTGCTCTAAATTGAAAAAAAAAAATTGTCAATACTTACAATTGGATTGGTTTTACAGAGATACAAACCAAAGTTGGTTGTGGAATACAAAGATGTCACCAAAGATAAAAATCTACTAGAATTTGAGGCCAAATTTAAGGGGTCCAGAATAGTAGATATTGCATTTTATGAAGAGCAACTGGCTCACCTAAACGATCATAGTTCACCAACCAACTGTAATTTTTTAAGCATGACCTTGCTCAATGAAAAACAAAATGGTATCACATTTATGTGAACATTCAAGTGTAAAATGTGTAATATAGAGCTAAAGTTGTACTCTCATCGATACTTGAAGAATGTGGTAAAAGCTCAGAAGGTGAAGGAGATGAATCCAAATGAGGCAGCAGTAGCTGCTACAGTGTTGGCAGGTGTAGGCCAAATAGTGTTACATTATATTTTAGCATCTCTGAACATTCCGACCATTAGCATGGCAACTTATTCAAAGTATCATCGCGGAGTATCCAAAAATTTCTACCAAGTTGCGATAGAGGATATGAGAAGAGCAGCAGAGAAGGCAGCAAACCTGGCTAGAGCAAAAGGACACGTGACTCCGGATGGAATACCACTAATTACAGTTATTATAGATGGTGCCTGGTGCCACAGAAGTTACCACAATAGCTTATATAATTCATTAGGTGGATGTGGTGTAATTATTGCCGCTGATACTGGCGAAGTCATTTATATTGCAGTGAAAAATAAGTTTTGTGTGATTTGCGCTAAAGCACAAAATGAAAAAACAGAACCAGAACCTCACATCTGTTTTAAAAATTGGCCAGCTGATAAAAGTTCAGCAAGCATAGAAGCTCAAGCAATTGTTGAGGGATTTTTGAGTAGTTTGGCCATGTATGGTATTATTTATCATAAAATGGTTGCGGATGGAGACGCTTCTTGTCATAAATGTATTTTGGATACGGATCCTTATGAAAATAGCATTGTGCAGAAAATCGAATGTAAAAACCACATTTTGCGTAACTTTTGCACAAATATTTAAGCAGAATGCAACCTTAGCTCAGAAGGTAATCGTGAACTAGTTGCTTTGAAAAGGTCTGTGAGTAGCAAAGTTATGCAGCTGAGAGGTGGAATTGTAAAAGCCATTGATCACAGATCTAAAGAAGGTATTTTAAGAGAATCTGCAACAGCACTCGAGAAGGATATTATTAATGCTCCTAGTCATGTATTTGGTGAGAACTTTAGATGTGCAGAGCTGAAATATTTTTGCAACGGAACTGCTAAAGAGGGTGAAGTAAACAAAGTACCAGAGCTGCAAAAACATGGCCTTTATAACATACTGCTAGAAAGGTGCAACATTTTGGCTAATCATGCTTATAGCCTACTACATAAAATTACAATAAATGTAGTAGAATCGTTCAATGCCATCATCGCCTCAAAAATAAGCGGAAAGTGGATTAATATCACAGGAAGGGATAGTTACTAAGCCAGAGTGTAAGCAGCAGTGAGTCATCATTTCGATAGAGAGGCTTTTCGAAAAGTTTATAAAAAAGCTGTGCAAGCATCACCGGCATTTTTTACAAAAATTCAGGAAGGAAGAATTCAACGTAGACGTGTTCGACTGAGATGACGATGCAATAGACGCCTAAATTTAAATGTCTCAGGCAAAGTCCAATCTGATTATGGCCTAAATGCATCTCAGCCAGACATGTCCCCGGAAACTTATGAACTAGCCAAAGAATTAAAAATTAATAAAATTAAAGATCTTGTAGTTGAACCAGTTGAAATTGAACTGGAAACTCTGGAACAAAGCAACTGTCTGCGTTGGTGTCAAGTGAGGAAAAACTTACTTACTGCTTCCAAGATAGGTACAATTTGCCGCATGCGAGATGCAACGAGTTCAGCATCAACACTAGAATCAATGCTTTACTCAAATTTTGACAACGATGGAATGAAATAGGGGGGGGGGGAGAAACCACAAATTAATTGCCAAAAAACGTATCGAGGACCACATGAAAATTGAAATTCAGGAATGTGGACTCTTCGTGTATCCAGAACACTTTTTCATTGGCGCTTCTCCGGATGGATTGGTTGGAGACGACTGTCTTGTCGAAATTAAGTGCCCATCCAGTGCTTAAAACATGTCCATCCATCATGCTGTTGAATGTGGAAATATAGACGTTTTAAATCAAAATTTGGAGTTGAAAACTAAGAAACCTATACTACTACCAAGTTCAGTGTAAATTAGAAGTAACAAATCGTAAATATTGCTTCTTCATTGTATGGACTATACGTGAAACTTTAGTTCTGACAATAAAAAAAAAAAAAACTGAAATTTTGGAAGGAAAATATGTATGGCAGAGTAGAACAGTTCTACTATAATTGTGTGCTCCCAGAGTTGGTACAGCACATGATTTTTGGAATTTGGGCTTCCTGTAAGTTCAAAGGCGTATGGTAGCTAAAAAATATTATAATTTTTTAATTTTATGACTTTGAAATCATAAAAGATTGGTATTGGTTCTAACATAGAGCGACTCTAAACAAAAATATAATGCTGGCAAAAACATCTAATTTTGCATCACAAAATTATGATTTTACAATATTTCATCTATTTTCTCCCACAATTTTTCGCGTGTTTTTAATTTTTATGGAAACATGAATTATTCTTTTCCTAAAATATTCAAAGAATTCAATATTTGATCTAATATGAGTAGAAAGACATCGAGTGATAAGGAAGTGCTCGAATACTTCACTTTATGGAGCAAAATGACAGTAAATCAGATGATTTTGAGTCTGGTTGTTCAGAAGAATATGATACAGATAACGATCGAGTAAATAAAAATATTACACCTGTTTGCCTGTAATACCTTGTTCTAAAACAAAATTATATATTGGAGCGTCCATAAAAACTGTTCTATGCAAAAACCTGACTATAAATAATCACCTCTGAAAGAATCCTATGGGTTGTTCCCCACAGGTATGCGCCACACTGTTGACAAACGACAAAACCTTTACCCCCCCCTTTTTCTTACAATCATCGGCGAGGCTCTGAGTTATACGTGCGCGCCGATGCTAGCGCAATACGACGCCAATTCCCATTTTGACGCCTTCGAGTGGAATATTCAATTGTGCGCTTGTTTCGACGATTTCAGAGACAAAATCATCAAAGCCTACCCTATCGCAAAGTTGACGCAGTGGTACTTGAATTCCGTCACACTCGATCCGGACTACATACCGGAGCACGCTCGTATATTCTCGGACCCGGATAAGCTGTGGCATCTAATCAACGTTTCCGGCGCTGCCGAGAGCGTCGACAAGATTCGTCAATTCGAAAAAGACGTAATGAAAAGAGCGAATGCGAGCGACGAAGTTTGCGCTGCCATTACCAACGAAACTGACGAACAGGCTGTCGTCGATCTGGTCGCCCAAGATGAAGTATACGCGACCAGAGTCAAAGCTCTCTTGCCGACTATCGCTGGTTCTAGCGTGCAGCCCACCTCGTCTCAATTACAGGACGAGCACATTTACATGGTTGAAAATCTCTTCAGCAACGACTGGCCCAGCAGCGACGAGAGTAGCGATGGCGAGAGTTTGTTTTCGGATGGGTGCTTCGAACCAGCTATCGAAGTAGACGAAAACCAAAACGACGGCGACTGCGAATCTAGTTGCGCATCACACGAAGAAAGCATCGGTCCAAGTGACGACGATGACCACTTGCTACAGACGTATAAACGCATCGATGCGGCTTCCTTGAACGGAGAAACCTATTCGAATCTGGTGCTGGGTGGTGCACCCAGTCAGCACGCCAACGACGAAACTAGCGATACAACAAACACGACCCAACAGTATGAAGCGCATCAACAAAAGTTAAACAAGTACATGCAATACCACCGATACATTTCAGCGCTAGAATTGGAAAACGAACAGTTTCAGCGTCGATGTTTTAAGCGATATTGTCTCGAAGACCACCCTAACGACTACGTGATCGAGGCAGCCACCAACAGCAGCGAAGACGAGGATGCGGAGCATCAACGCGCTCAGGTGGAAAAACAACGCGCGGTACGTCGTAGAATCAAAAAAACATCGACGTCGCGCATCATCCGCCGCCATCGCCACTACCAGGCATTTATCTTCTGAATTTGACTCCGAAGAGGTTACCACCGAAAAACCTGTGGTCGCCGCAGCGGTTAAACGTCGGGCGGGAACGGTAACCGTGTCCACGTCGAAAAAACCCGTCGTTGCCGCAGCAGTTAAACGTCGGGCGGTAACTACAACGAAAAAACCTGTCGTCGCCGCCACAGCGGTTAAAAACTCTCCTCTAGAAACTTAACAATGCGTATTGGTTTCCAGGAATGAGACCATATGTCGAATGTTTCATCAATTGTTGTATTCCATACTTCTAAAGCAAACATAAATGCGGAAAGCCAGAGGGACTATTGCACCCTATTCTAAAAAGAAAGGAACTTCTCCATATAATCCATCTAGACCACCTTGGACCATTTCCAAAAACCAAGCAAGGAAAACAATACATCCTTGCAGCAATAGACAGATTCACAAAATGTTTATTCCTCTGTGCTGTAAAAACAACAAAGGTCAAGTATGTCATCAAGTACTTGCACAACATCTTCAGAGCACATGGAAGCCCAAAAACAAAAATCACAGATCAATGATCATGATTTACTACCAAACGATTCAAGCAATTTTGTGTGCAAAACCACGTTAAACACATACCGGTTGAACTTGCTACTCCAAGAGAAAATTGGCAAGTCAAACGTCTCAACCAATCAATCCTAAATTCATTTTATAATTATTTTTAATATAATCTTAATTTCCATGCTAACTATTTTTTTGTTCAAAGTGCTTGTTTTTATATAGTAATTTATTTTAATTTTAATTTTTTTTTTAATATTTATGATTTTAATACAATTATTTATCCCGCATTACTTGAGTTTATTGTAGTATTTTTTGGTGAAATTTTGGTTTATCAACGCTCAGTATAAGTGAATCGTTGTATATTGGGAACAAGCGTATATTTCAAGAATTAGCAAGTTTTCTCTGATGTAGGATAATTTTGTGATATAGTTGATAATTATGATACCACAAAACAGTCATGGGATTTTTATCCACTTCACTTTTAATAAAAAAAATGAAATTTCTTCATTGTAATGCTAAAATCTTTCAAGTGCCAAAAAAATTTTCACAGGAGAGCTAAAAAACTAAATAAAACTTACAACTTTTGGACTTTCAGAGGTGAACCTTTAGATCCAGTTATTTTTCATGATCTCACTTTATGTAAAATTATGATTTAAAAAAAATTAGTTTTGAATTTTTTTTGGCACTTACAGGTCTAGACTTAGAAAGTATGATAAACAATGGGCTCAGACATTGCTTATCTACATTATCACTGCATGTTGCTAGTTTGTATTTGGGAGAATAAAAAGTAATATTCATAACATTTTTGGAATAAATCTAAGAAATTGAAAAAAGGAACTAAATTCCTCCAAAAACAACAACAATATTCAAAATTGAACACAAATTGAATTACCCCCTTCAATTCATTCATTGTAAACATTTTATAAACCCATCAGGATTAAATATATTGATTTCACCTTCAACAAATTTTGTTGAATTTTTAATAAATATCTCTACAAATTTTTGGAAAATTCAACTTCAGAACGAGGCGCAGATCCAAAGTATCCTCCACCATCCCAATATCGTTGGTCTGTACCATTATCAGATTGTTAAAAATGAGACAAGATTTTATTTAGAAAAATGTGTTATGACCATTTTTGAAAAATTGCAAGCGTAGCCAGAAGGAACGTTTGCGGAAGAACATCCAAATATCGTTGGTCTGTACCATTATCAGATCGTTGAAAACAAGCCGAGATTTTATTTAAAAAAATGTGTCATGACAGTTTTTGAAAAATTGCAAGCATAGTAAGAAGGAATGTTTGCAGAAGACGAGGTGACAGAATGAGGCGCAGATCCAAGGTCTCCTCCACCATCCAAATATTGTTGATCTGTACCAATATCAGACCATTGAAAACAAAATGATATTTTATTTAGAAAAATGTGACTTTTCACATTCAAGTTCAACTTTGAGTAACTTCGGTATATTTTCAGGGACCACAGAGTCAGTACTCTCTAAAGTTGAATCAGCCAAATTGACTGATTTAAATCGACGCAATTATGTCACTGTAAAATCAGTAAACAAATTTACTTGTTAAAACAGTGAATTTTTATTTTTACTGATTCAACAATGAAAATTCACTAATTGAATCGGTAATTTTTCACCGAATGGCAGTAGAATGTCACTAATTAACTAGGGAAACAGTGGAATTTGACTGATAATCAGTGACATGATCCAGACCATTTCATCAGTCAATTTTGGCATTTTTGACTGATTCAGATTTAGAATGTATGTTTTGAATTCCAAAAAAACTATATCTATGGACTCATCTCCATCAAAATATTTTTGAAAATTCCCATCGAGATCATTACAGTCTTTTTAGAAATAAAAAAGAAGGTTCATACCATAATTTTAAAAATAAAATTTTGTTCGCTCAGGCAAAAATTTTTGAAGAAAGGCATTTAAAAGCTAAAATTTCTTCACTGTTTTAATCAATGTTTTAGTATCGAAAGGGAGGCAAAATCTTCAACTGTTATCTCTTATAAGCAGACATTTTAGATCTTATATGTATGCCCGAGCAAAGCAAAGGCTAAGATTGGAAAAATTGGCGATTTTCAAAAAAAAATAAAAATAGACCCTCAAAATGAATATCAACTGAAAAATTTGTATTTTTTTCACTTCTCAAAAAAAAATTTAATAAGGGTAAATGGAAGTTTTTTTTTGATTTTTGAAAAAAAGCTTCATATTTTGAGTTAATCAGGGTAAATTGGTCAAAAAGCTTGAATTTTCAGTACCACATGACTTTTTTGAAAAAATCTTGACTTATCAGGACCGTTAGACACCCTGTCCAACTGTCGAAAACACCTAAAAACAGCTCATCCAATTGATTTCCCAAAAGCTGAAAACTGAGTGAATAAGACAGATTCTACTGCTACTGATGCTGAAATTTCATATGCTGACGTAGAAACAGTGAGATGAAAAACCAAAAATCGATATTTTTGACCCCAACCCCTAAACACCGAATTATCTTGGAAACTAGGATCGACAATGTGGTCCCTTTCCATATGCATGTCCACAATTGTCCAAATGACTCATGGTAGGTTAATTTTCAAAGACAGCTAATTTACCCAAGATGTTTGGAATAGAAAACAAGGCGAAAGGGTGAGTTTTATTTATTTTTTTCAATAATAAATTTCATTATTTGGAGTAATTAAAAAATTGATGAACATTTTTATTTAAATAGGTACTTTCCATATTTTTTCAACAAGAAAGGAAATCAGCATTGTGAAGGGCCTTTACCTGCAGCTAGTGATGGCAAAATGCGCAGATTTTTAGTGAAGCGCCACAAATGCGTTATCACAGTTGTAAAAAATGTTTTTGGAACCGCTCTATCCCAATGAATGCTGGGAAAAGGGCATCAAAAGGTATTTTTTTAATTTAAAAATTTAGTTGGGAGTTTTTAAAAATTATTAATGAAATAATGTTATGGTGCAGATCCCTTGACAATGGAAGCTCGATTTCAAAACACAGCCATTAAAATGAACTACTCAAGAAGCTGTAGTGTTTGCAATACTATTACTGCAATTAAGCAATTAAGGTCTTTAGAGCTATCATGGAAAACACTGAAGTTTCGTTCAACTTAAGAGATTGGATTACAAATGATCAAGAATTCTTAAAACCTAGTAGTTTACCTCCAGTTTTTAAAGAGAACTCAAAGACCACAATTCTTGGACTTTTTTGAGATGTGTTAAAAGATTCTCTCAACATCAAATTTGATACTCTATAGCACAGACATGCTATGTCCACATTTTTTCATTGTCATCAGTTTAGTATGTGTAATCTAAAGCTGCAACTAAACTGAATGTTTCTATTTTTTTTGTGTGTGTTAGAAATGAAAGTCCAGAGTCCACAGCTCACAGCAGTACCGAATGAAATTGAAATCCACAATAATGCACTACCTACAGATGACGACGAACTTAATGAGAACAATGAAAAAAAAAAGGTAGCACAGAGATTGGTTTATGCTTACTGCAGTATGTAAAGGGTCTTCCAGAGACTGTAAAAAAAATTGTCTTCTATGCAGATACTTGTGGCAGCCAGAACAGAAATCAAAACGTCTTAGCCCTCCTCTTATACATAATTAATTTTGCAGCTAAACCCATCAAAAGAATTGATTTGAAGTTTATGGAGTCAGGACACAGCAGTATGGAAGAGGACAGCATAATAAACTAGTTCTTTTGAGAGAAAAAAAAACCTGAAAATGGTCTGATAAGGACATTACAGATTGGTTGATTTGGCGCTATGATCTTGGGGTAGATGGTTATGACAGTTTCAAACAGAGCAGTTACCTAATTCCGGCATACTCTACTTCAACTAAACACACAAACGATTTCAAAGTTGAATTTGGCGTGTTTGAAAACCTGTATAAACAGCTGAAATTAAAGCCAGTAAGCTGCCAGAAAGGGAAATGTAAGAAACTCAATAAAATGAGCATTGAGCAGAGAATGTTTTCAATATTCTTTAGATTACAATTAGTCTCTATTATTATTATTATTATCATTGTATTTTCACACATACGGTTTCATTTCTTTTGATGAGATGACTATAAATCAAAAACACAATTTTGATAAGAATACTTAACAGTAGGTAGGTACTATTATTATGTCACAAAAGACAACACAGCTAATAAAATAGGAGTTGACAGATGTGAGCACACATCTCTTTGTTGCCTTGGCCCAAGGTATGGCTAGTCCATTTAAACAGATGATTGGAGCACATATTGCCAGTTCAAAGGTGGAGTACAAGACAATGTGGAAAGAATTTGACTGTGCTGTGAATCGTGTTGGTGTACATGCCATTAATGCCAGATGAAATCCATTTTATGCTACATCTAGTTCACTTATTGAAAAATTCAAAGACTGCTGTTTTGGGTCACCACCTAATCTTACCTGCCTGGTTTCTCAAGGATAACAATCTATTATATTAATTGTTTGTGGGAAATATGTGTAGAAGCTGTGGGTAAAAGAAATCCCAATCGCTTCATCACCTTGAAAAACTTTTCTTCATCTCGTTAGACTCTAGCTTAAAAGCAATAAACTTGTACTCTAGTAATATTGGAGTGTACAAAATGCATAATATCATACATATTCCGGACAATTAGAGAAGGTTTGCACCCTTGGACAAATATTAAGTGTTCAAATATGAAAGTTTCGATGGGAAAATAAAAAAAATGGTGTCGGGAGCTGTGAGCCAGTCGTCCAAGTATCAAATAAGATGTTTGGTTTAGTTCAAACCAGAAATATTGCTGCTGTTGGTGAAGAATGAGTTAGAGACGTTATTAAGGAGTACTACAAAGTTCCAGACCTGGAACACTCTCCAAAAAATCTGAGATACATGACCCCTACAACATATCGATATATATCAATATGATGTTTCAATATCTTTGAAACATCACAATTTCTAAAAAAAAGTTTATTCTGCTGCAGAATGAGCGATGTTAAACATTTTTAATATCACAAGTCGACGTTTTTAAACTTTTAAATGCTGTTTGAAGTTAAATGGGTAATTTTCATAGTATTTTTCACGATAAAATACCAGAAATAAAATTTAAAAAGGAAAAAATGGGAAACTATTAAGCAACTAGAATAGAACAACATAAAACAAACTATATTCACATTCCCTATCGTATATTTGAGACTGGAAGGTGGCAGCAACGTATCAATACAAAGATATAAACTCTTGTAGTATAGGTGTTTTTTTTTGTGTTGCTTGCAAATTTTTCTCATTTTGGTAGGATGGCTCATCCTATACAGGTAAGGAACTGGGCAGAAATTCAACGACTTAAGCATGGAACATGAGTTGATGGTTTCCTGTCTGTATGTGTCTAGGTGGAATTGCAGTATGACTGCCAAACGGTGGGCACCAAATTTTAGAGAAGTACCAAAGTGAGAGTAGCGCCTAAGGATAGAAAATTTTTACACAGGGTAAAATACTCACTTAACAAGTCGTATGAGAGACCCATTCGATGTAAGTATATGACATAAGCTACACCAAAATATCATTGTTATTTTTATGCAATTGTTTGGCCATAGGTATTTCGTTTTTTGTTCTTTGCTTGTTTTAGATTTCCAAAGGATGCCAGCAATAGCGGTTATACTTAAATTATAAATTAAATAATTTAATTTTATTATTAAAATTTATATTTATTAATAATTTATAATGATTAATTTAAAGTGAAATTTTATAATTATTAAATTTTATTTATTGAAATAATTAATTTATTAAAAAATTAGAATTAGATACTCTATTATTTTAATTTAAATTATAATTAAATAAATAAATAAATTTATTAAAGTTATTGAATTTTGGCGGAACCATTCAAAATAACTGCTCCCATTGAGCAGGAATTCGACCTCACTATGGTTATAGGTTTGAAGGGCTACCCCAAGGAGATGAATTTCATACGAGGGTCATCTCAAAAGTAAGTTTCCCTACCCTCTCATTTCTACACTAAGGGAGGGAATTTTATGAAACTTTCAGGGATATTTTTCCTTGAGTTTCTACACAACCTGGAACAAACCGCGGCACAAACGAGTTGAAGGAACGGAAGCTATTCAGTAGCAAACATGGAGTTACCCGTGAGCACGTACGTTCAGAGTGAGCTTCGCGCGACTATCCGTTGTAACGCCGCATTAAACAAATCCGCGAAAGAAATTCACAAAATATTATCTAAAGTGTATGGGGAAGGCTGTATGTCCATTCAGATGGTTCGACGGTGGCGTAAAAAGTACATGGAGGGGCGAACAGAAGTGTTTGATTTCCCGCGCGACGGCCGGCCAGCTGACAGCACGAAGAATCTCTTCAACACGCAGCAAGTACGCGATTTGTTAGAGGAAGATCGCCGTATGTCTATCTCGGAGTTACATGAGCGGCTTCAGTCGTCAGATTGTAGTCGTGCTTCAGTCGGTAGGATAGTTAAAGATGTCCTTGGCTTCCGTAAATTGGCCAGTCGCTGGGTACCGAGGCTGCTCACAGATGAACACAAAAAAAATCGTATGGCATCCGCAATATCGTTTTTATCGCAGTATCACGAAGGTGAAAACACTTTTATTGATTGTATTGTGACTGGGGATGAAACCTGGGTCCATCACGTGACCCCCGAAACCAAACGTCAAAGCATGCAGTGGTGTGAAGATGGAGAAAAAGCGCCGAAAAAAGCGAAAATCGAGCACTCAGTTGGGAAAGTGATGGCTACCGTTTTTTGGGATTCGCAAGGAATTTTATTGGTCGAATACATGCCAAAAGGTACTACAATTAATGCCGATGCCTACTGTGAAACTTTAAAAAAATTACGAGCTGCCATTTGGCGAAAACGTCCTGGTCGGAAGGCTGAAGACGTGATCCTTCTGCACGACAACGCCACGGTCCATTCTGCTCGCAAAACGATGGAATTATTGAAATCTTTCAAGTGGAAAATATTCGACCACCCTCCATACTCTCCAGACTTGGCTCCGAGTGACTACTGGTTATTCCCCCAGCTGAAAAAACACCTGGGAGGCAAGAAACACTCGACGAACGCCGAGTTGCAGCGCACCGTATCCGAGTACTTCCGAACACGAACGTCGTCGTTCTATGCGCTCGGATTATTGAAGGCGGTAGATAGATACGATAAATGTTTAAATTTATATGGCGACTATGTAGAAAAGTAATAAAATCTCTGGAATTTTTCGAATTTTTTGGTTTCAACTCGCTATCTTTAAACCCAAGCGAATGGGAGGGGAGGGAAACTTACTTTTGAGATGACCCTCGTACAATAAGTGTCACCAGAAGAGTCATCGATTAGCAGAAATCTCCTCAATCTCCTGTATGAGGTATATCCCAAAATATGTTTGGGTTGGTCGTTGTTGTAGAAGCACTTTTTGTGGTGCCTTGTACATTTCAAAACTGTTTGATCAGCGGGGGATCTCCCGTAAGGTGCGTTCGGCGAGCCTAAGGCACAAGAAAAAAGGGCGCAAAATTTGTCGAAAAATGTCAGTAGCATTTTGATAATTGTTTGACCTCTCTCTCAAAAAAAATTCTCTCCACTCATTTCTGATAAAACCATTGATATTAGGGACAATTTTATGTTGTTTTACATATCAAGTTGACTTTATACAAATTTTTCATTTTTGATACCTACCATCTTGATAATTTTTGTTTAACTGATCTAAAAACTGTATTTTTTTACTTTTGACAGGTACTGATGCAAGTATTGTCTCTAAAGAAAAAATTGCTAAAAAAGAACTAGAAGTTTAAGTAGGCAAAAATAAAATTGAAACTGCATCATGTTCACACCAATAGTATGCAATTTTATTTATACAAGAAAATGAAAAATTTGTGTTTTTTTGCTTGAGAAATAAAATATTTTATAGATACCTATCAAAGTAGGTACCCAAAAATCACACATGAATTTTGAAATTTTTAAAAAATGTATAAAAATTCTGGAAAGAGAGCACGAGGCAAATTGGGACGGGATTGAAAGGGGGCTGAGGTTGTAGTGGTGAAAGGGTGTGCAACAAAACGGTACCCAAGGCACAAAATAATGAAATCCGCCGCTGTGTTTGATTGATTTTTTTCACAGAATAAAGAAGTTGGGAACCAGCAAAGCAAAAAAGAGTTCACCAGTGATTCAGTCCTTGCTTTATCTTACTACCCGCATGATTCTCGCGTCGCGGAGTAGATTTTACAACGAATTAATATGGGAAGCAAGTACTGTGTGCGATGTTAGTTTCGCCATTGGTATACATTGCTGGTAAAATGTTCTATGAGTGAATAGAGAAAGTAAGGAAAAATGTGGGGAAGAGGAGCAAGGTGAAGAGAAGGAGAAAGGTGACGAGGAGAAGAAAGGTAGCAAAAAGGATAAAAGTGGCGAAAAGCAGAACGGCGTGAGCATGGCAATTGTAGTAAGAGAAGCTCTTTTGGACAAAATGAACAAAATAAAGCCAATCTATGATAATATAAAATTGATCAAATGGCTCAAGATGAAGGAATAACTGTATTGAGGTTACCACCTTATCACACATTTTCTGTCAACGAATGGAATTAAACCATCACAATCGATTGTTTAACATTACAACAATTTAGTAATACGGCCAACCATTTTAAAAACTGACTTTTGAAAAATCAATCAAGAAATCTGAAGAAAAGATAGCGATCATAAAAAACGCATCTATCCATGCATTTTGAAGCTATTCAACAGCAGGTATGACCATAATATACACATAAATCACTAAAAAGCAGACCAGTTTTCTCTTCTTTTCAATTGACAGTTAATAAGGGAACCATCTGATTTTGACACAAACAGCAAAATACTGAAAAATTTCCTGCTGTCAACAAAGAAACAACATCTTGATCCTTTCCACACAATAACAGATCCATTAGCGGTGACAACAGATGAAGTGACTGAGAACCCAACCTCCATCTTGGGTAATGGCGATTCCCTATACCCGCGACTGCGAAGGAAACGCTAAAAGTGCGCCAAAAACTCCAGATTGGCGACCCCAGTGACAGTCTACTGTCTAACCACACAAGAAATTAGAATTCAGATCTGTGAAGGTGTTGCTTGGCCAGGGATGAATCTGTAGACATAGAGTGGTGGGAGAGGGATGAGAAATGCTTAATGCACATTCAGGAACCCAGGACTAGGACACCACTACCTCGTGTTTGCTTCATTTCATTTACTGTTTAATCGTCTTCGAGTTTGATATATGTTTCACGTTCCAAGTTCGTTAGCGTTATTTTTACTATTATTTATTTGTACTTGTGTTAGTGAAGAAGTGGGGTCAATGTTGTGCGTTGCATGATTTAAAAATATTTCAGTTTTTATTGATGTGAACATCTTATAAAATAATTTTATGAATTCGTTTATTTTTGTCTGTTGCTGTTGCGATATTATTGTCTCGGTTTCATATAGTGTGATATTCGGTCATATTTGTGAATCATATTCTCAGGCGTTTGTTCTATGCACTGCTTTCGCGCCTATACATATTATAGGTATATATTGCTCAATTACTTACCTACACAATTCTCCATCAATCCATCAAACGTTGTTTTGTGTGTTGGTTTGGTGGAGCGCTATTTCAAAAATGTTAATTTGTCGTTGTGGAAATAAGTATTTAGTTTAGAAATTTTTATTTGTCACAAGTTACCTATAATAATTTGGAGAGTTTGCTTGTTTTTCGTTTGATGTTTCATACCTTCCAATATCACCAAACAGTTTGCTATTTAGCGATGAGTATATTTTGAATAATTTAATCACCTGTGTAAATGAAATACTTAATATTTACAATGCATTTATGCTAACAAAATAAAATAAGTTTTAGCAATTTTGGGCAATTTTTATTTTCTATCTATACATTTTATTGGTTTACTTACACATCACTGCTTTTTATTTCACTGATTTTGAACTTTTTTTTTCATTGTAAATTTATTTTAGGCTCCGATGTTTCATTTTTGACCTTGGCCATTTTTTATTTTATAAATTTTTATCATCAATTTATTTTAGGCTCCATCATTTTACCTTTTTCCCTGACCTTTATTTTTATAAAATTTTGTTTCATTTTTACATTTTAAAATTTAATATTCGTCATCTTTCCTTTTTTACTTTATATCTTGACTATCAAAACTGCTTTAAATTGGCATCAGAGAGCCACCGTAGTAAATACAGAAACCATCGGCAATCTTGTTCAGCTTTATTCCATCTTACACTCTCAAAAATGGATTCTCATCAGCGGCTCCTAGAGCAGAACTCCGCGGCCATAAGAAGAAATGAAGAGGACATCAATTCCACCCACAATTGAATTCGAGATTTTAAACATAACATGGAAGGAGATTTCTCAATACTCTGGGAACTTAACAACAAAATTTCTTGGTAGCACTCCCATTCGTCTGCGCAAAAAATCCTCATTGATGAAGCCATAGGAGAAATCAAAGATCTAAAAAATTGTATAAATGTACTCCAAACGTTCGCGGAAAATTCCACCAATTCTCGCTACGTTGAACTGGAAAATTCCATCACATGTCATCTGGAAAATCAGGAGTCCCAGCTCCAACTCTTGGAGGAGACCGCCAAGACTTTGAATTCTCTTATAAATCAGGTTTCTTCTTTCATATTGCTAGCTACTGTAAATCAATTGAAAGATTGTTTAAAACAATTTAAAGATTAAGAAAAAGTAAATTCACCAAGGTGAAGAATTTTTCACTGTGGAAACAATTAGAAGATTTTCAACTGTGAATTGTAATTTTTTTTTGTATTTCTCAACTTTAAAAAGACTTTTAAGGGTATGATTCAAATTAATTGTTCTTAGTTTGTTGGCTTTGAGTGTGTTCTTCATTATGTATGGAAATTCTATAGGAAATTGTTTCCAATCAAAAGTAATAATAGAATGAGTAAAGTATTGTATATTATCGACTATTTATGTTGTTCAAAATTAACCTTTAAATATTGCAGAGAAGTGTTTATTTACAGTGGAAGGTGAAATGTGATGGTAAAATTAATTCTCTTTGTTTAGATGATTAAAAAATGAAAGAATGCTACAGAGATTGGTCCAGATTAGCGAGGAAGTGGGGACGCCTGTTTTCATAGAGAAAGAATTGTGTACCACTCCGAGACAATAGGTTAATTCGGGCGACGCTACACAACCTCCACTAGTGGAACATGTGTAGGTTAGTGGCGTGATATCAACAAGATCCTCCACTGCCTACTGCAAGTTTTTCACGCAGTAGGTTGTGGAGGTTGCTCACATTTTGTGTTTTAGCCAAAAAAGTTCCACTAGTGGAGGTTGTGTAGCGTCGCCCGAATTAACCTAATATTACCAATATGTTTTACAACTCCGCATTGTTATCGTACATCGTTAATTACTTTATGGAATTTTGAAATTTGTCAGTGATAAATGAAGTGTTTGAAAAATTTTGTTGCTCGAATCGTTTGCAAATGAATAAATCATTGATTCCTTGAATGATTTTTGAACAATGTGCACAGTTAATTTTAAGCCAGAATAGTAGAAGTATTGAAAATCATTTTTAGTTCTCAAAAGTTGGGAGTTGAATCTCTTCATGAACTAATAAATCCAAATTTAACGAGTCGTTCATGAATGATTTGAGTATGAGAAATCCCAATTTTTCAAAAAATCTTGACTAACTTTTTGGAGCGATTAGCTTAAAAAAAACATTTTCATTCACAAACTATCCATTTTGTGATTTAGAAAAAAATGATAAAAAATTTGAACTTTTTCAAACGATTTTAGAACTTCAAATTTTGAAAATTTAATGAATCTTTTTGTTTGCAAAAGAAAGTTCAATCTTATAACAAATTGTTAGGGAATTAATTGGAATTTTTTCATGATTTTGAGAAACTCTCAACTCATTTAAATGGAATGTTTTCTCCGCCATATTGAAAATAGCCCATTTGAAATGATCACTACACAGTTCAGTGGAAATTATCATTATTTGCGGTTCCGTGATAAAGACGATAGCTTACTGTGCGCTGAGTAAATTATGTTGTGTGGCGTAGATTTCGAGTTTTAAAATTATTATAATTTTTTTAGCGGTTCCGCAATATGGACGACAGCTTACTGTGCGCTACTTGTGTAATCTGTTATTCCAATTTAGTCCTCTTCCCACATCCTCCATTTTCCCCCTACTTCGCCAGTTCGCCACATCCGACTTTGGTCTCTTTCTGGAGAACCTCATCCTGCGAATTCCCATCACGATTCGGATACCGAAGGTGAAGGGCGCATCAACTTAAACTTGCAATTGGCACCAAGAGCAAAATTTAAGGCTGCGGTAATGTGATAACACACGATTTAGGAGGAAAAAGATTCGAGAGTGATTATCACAGTTTCACAAAAGAATTGCGGAAACAAGATTCCAATAATCACGTCAATTAGAACTGCATTTCATTTATGTGCTATATAGTGGTTGAGCGAGGATGATGCAAATAATGAGGTGGAGATGGAGTTGAAGACACAAACTGCAGAACAGGAGACAGTCATGGTCGAGGATAATTCGGTAATAATAAAATATTAATTTTTATATACATATATATTTATTGAAATAATAATAATTATTATCCAATCATATGTATTTTGTATTTTAAATTTATTAAATTTTAATAATATATATTAAAATAGATGAATTTAAATAATTTTTATCATCATATTACAAGTTTGAGCGACAAGCGCTACAAGAAATTGAACTGCAAACCAAGTTAACGCACCCCAACATTAAACTTGTTTTGATTTTTTAAAATGAATCATAGGTACAATCACCTGACTCAGAAAAACATTTTTTGATCAATCGTTGGTACAGTCTCCTGACTCCAATAGGTTTTTGAAGAATCATTGGTAAAGTCTTAAAAGTTCAAGTTTGAGCAATACGCGCTACAAGAAATTGAACTGCAAACTAAGTTAACACACCCAAACCTTTCACATTTATACAAATCGTTTTCTGACGATTTCAGCATCTATTTGGTCCTAGAGATGGTGGCGTATGGCACATTACAGGACTTCGTATAGAAGCAGCCAGAGAAGCGCCTGATCAAATCTAATCCAATTCTTCTCTTTATGCGTACGAACGAAGGCCATTACATGAAAAATGGGAAAGAGCCCAGGCTCCCAGGTCAAACCTATTACATCTGTAAGCAGTTCTATGACTGCTAATGACTGCTACGACAAAAGAAGCAATAGTGGCATTATGCTCAAGGCCTAGGGCCAAATATGTCAGATCAAAAACTCCTCTTAGAATTTGGGATACAAAGTTTCCGGATACAGATAGCTATTTATAAAAACCTCATTAAAATTTTAAGAAAAATGCATAGAAAAATCATCGACATACATATACAAAAACTCGGTAGGAAGGAACCTATCACCTTGAGGTATTTTAAATACCGATTTACCGATATAATTTTGAATATTCGTTTTGTTTTTCAATGTTCCGCAGCTCAAAACAATGGATCACTATAACTTTGAAATACTCCCAGCTTCGAGTAGATTTCTCATTTGTGCTCTGAGTACACCATAATAACTCATATATTATTAATTTAGCCTTTTGTAGAATTGTAGTTAAATTTTAAAAAATTTTGATTACTTTTATTTGATGTCTATTTGTGGCGGAGAACTCTCAAGGGAGGGGCCATCATTTTTTTCTGTACAATCACCCAAACACTGAAACTTGTACTACTACATCACGAGAGCTCAAACAAGCCTATTTTTTCCTGGCTTTCCTAAATTTTTTCAAATTGTGAATTTTTTTCATCGTTGTTAATAAAAATTACCAAAAGCAAAAAATGAGTACAAGAATCGTGTTGACCTTATTTTTTTATTTTTCATCAATTTTTTCATTTAATATTTTCACGGTTTCATATCCGCGAAATATTCTGCTGAACAAATCAAACTCAGTGCATACTTATTTTTCATTTTCAACTTTTTTTCAACTGTTGTATTGGGTTTTTTCAAAAATTCTGTAAACATGCGTTCAGTGTTTTACAAGTAAGTACTACTTTTTTTTTTCACTTTTGAAAAAATTTCTGGAGTAGGTACCCTAAACTGCAGTATCTGATTCGGAGAATAAAATTTATAATTACATTTTTTCTGCTTTTCTTTTCATTTTTTTTCAAATTGTTAATTTTTTTGTCGTTAAAAATTACCAAAAGCTAAAAGTGTGTAAAGAATCACGTTGATCTATTTTTTCCCCTATTTTTTCATTCATTATTTGATTTTTTGAATGATCAGAATATTGAATTTCATCGATGTATTTTCCACTTCATACCTCCATTTTTTTTTTTTTTTCAATCAACAAATATTTTATTTCATTTTTTCAATCAACACTCTTCGCTAATTTGATTTTCTGTCCAATGAATAAGATTATATAGGTGACGGAGAAAAGATTTCAGGTCCAATCTGTTAAAAACCTAACAATACCTGTAGAATGTAACGATCATTATCATTTTCTTTTCAATTTAAAATAAATAATATGAAAGCGATGAAAATTAATTTTTTTTTTCAATCATCACTTTATCAGAGTTGACAACGTTCTGGAAACCTCAAAATTGATGAACAAATCGTTCGCGAGCAAGTTTGATCTAAACGAATGAAAATGATTTAAAATTAAAACCACGCTTCTTCTTCTACGTTCTATCGATTAATCAATATTTCACCAACACCACCATAAAAACTCAACTGCAGTGTAAATTAAACCTCTTTGCGACGGGGTGTGAAATAAAAAAGACACCAAGACAAATGCTGAACAACTTATGGAACACCATAATACAAATCGAACCCAATGGAACACTACTTAAAATGCAGTGAACCATTCTCAGTTCGTCAGTTGTCAGATCCACACCTACATGGCTCATTTCTTCGTTTAGAACCAACTAACCGTGAACGCCGATCATTGGAATGAGTGGTGAACGGAGTCAACTCCAGCATAGTCTTTGTGGAAAAACTCATGAAAAGATGATTTGAAGATAAGAAATTTTTTACATATTGACAAAAAAATTTTATTATTGAGTAAAACTGATGGGCAGATATTCTTAAGTTGGAATTTCAACGTAATTGGAACCTATGCGGAATATTTGTCATATTCACTCGCCTCGTCATCTCAATTCAACGGACAGAAAAAAAATCATAAAATAAAAGAGCATCTTTCTTTTTTTTCTTATCATTGGATAATTTAAAATAAGATTTACTGTATATTTTTTTTTTTTTCAGTTCTCTTTTTTTTCACTATGGTTATTAATTATTCAAAAACTTTTTGGGCCTGATGCCATCTTTTCATATTTTTCTCATCCATGATTATTATTTCATTTTCATCAAGAACGAATTTGAGACATTTCAAAACAATTTTTCAATTGATTTTCAATGCAGGTAAGAAAAGAAACTACATCAATAAATATATCCCAAAAATTCACAGTTTTTAAAATTTTCATCTGTCATATTCTTTATTTTTTGCCAAATTATGTTCAAAAAACGAAACAAAATTCACATACCTAATACCGAAGTCAACGTAGGTACCTACTCCAAACTAATTGATTTTTTTTTTTTGATTTTATATACAATTTTTCAAAGATGATTTGCCAGCTTTAAAAATAAATTCCTACGTTTTTTTCATTTTTCCTCTGAGATTTTCAAAATTTTCATATTCTGAAGAACGGAATTTTTCAAGAGAAAATTACGAAAAACAGCCATGTTTTTTTAGCTTTTCATATTCAACTGGTTTTCAAGATAATATTAGGTATTTTACACAATGATGCCCACCTCAAGATCATTTTTTGTTTTCCACAACAACATTGCTTTTTCAGCAAATACTTGGATAATGGATGGCATAGGTTTTTAATTCAAAAGAAAGAGGCAAAAAGTCTCATACCGACATGTAAAATTCAAATGAACTTTCAAGGCCAAAAAAATTATTTTTGAAGATTTTCGTAATCGAATCGCCAAATGTTTGCCTGATACTCGATTTACCGGAGGTTTGAAAAGGTAACAATGCATATTTTTCTGTCATATTAATTTCGATTAATTTATTTTTTAAATCCAAATTTTATATTGAATCATCTGAAAATGACTCTGAATCTATGGCTGAAATGGTAGAAATGTATATAAAAAAAATCGCAAAAATCAAACCAGAAGAATTTGAATCGGAAGTAGACCCTGAAAGCAAAACTAATTATATTTTGAGCGAAAATGAAGAAATAAAAGCAATAAAACATTCTCACAATTCTGGTCCAAGGTTGGAATTTCCATAACAGGAATAGGCTCTACCTAAATGAACCACCTCTGGGTGGATATTCTCTTGTATTTCAATACAATGATTTGTTGAATGGCGGTTGTATTCTCGGATGATGAAAGATCTGACGAAGTAAGTTGAGAATAAAACACTAGATCAACCGATCATGGGTTTGAATTTGAAGAATCATCTAATGGAACCTCGCGGGGAAATTCAAAAGATTGTTAAATTTTTTTCACTTATTTTTTCAGTCTTCAAGAAATCATTACCACTTACACCCCCCTCCCCCCCCCCGTTGAACGAGCAAGTGTATAACTGTTTGATTCGGAGGTTGAAGAGTAGGAACTCTGGAGGTTTCCTTCCATATGTCTAGAGGAGGACCTGGCATGGTTTTTGAAAGAAAAATACGAGGACTTGAGTCCTGTGATCGATGAAATTGTAAGTATTTAGTAAATTCAAACCCAAAACCCTAGACTTCTAAAAATCTCAGAGAACCATTTCGAACCCCAAATAATTCACCACCCCCAGATCAATTTTAATTTGCAAACACCCCCTACCTAAAGAAACTAATTGGATTATGTATGATGTGATTGCTATAGCTCTGTCCACCCAGCAATGGACTACTGATGAAATTGAAAATTATATAACCTTAAACCAAAAATATTTTGTGGAAGATACCGAAATTTTAATTAGAGCAACTGAGATTTTGACCTCTATTCAAACTGACGCTACAATCATGAAATCCTTACTGACCCAAAAGGCAAAGCCAGAGACATTAAACAACACCCACGACTGACCTTGGCGATGTAGATAGACTTTATTTGGGAATCAAGGATTTGCATGCAAGGTGTGAAGGAAAAGCGAATACCGAAGTATTAGACCATTGGAAATTTCTGATGAAGATTCGAGAAGGTAGAACTAGAAAATGATTTTTCGTTGTAGAGGGAGAAAAACGACACTTTATTCCCTCTCACGGTGCTTCAATTTGCGTTTTCCCCCTCTAAAATAAAAAATATCGTATGCAACTCGGGAAATAACTTATTTTCGACAATTTTGAGTTATTTCCCTCGCTTTGCTCGGGCAATAAAACTCAAAATTCGTCGAAAATCACTTTATTTTCCTAGTTGCATAATATACTATTATAAGGAATTTTGTAAGTCCATTTTCCAGAAAATAAATCAGAAAGCCTTCAATGGAGGACTGTCTGAAATCAAATTTCGCACCACTGACCAACACGATGAAGATGGTAGACAAATAGTCTACGATTCTTTTTATGCAGAGAAAGGCCGCGAATGCATCTATGTGAATCGAGCTGTGTGCAATACAATGGAACTAGTGGCACATGAAACATTTTTATTACTTTTTAGAAAACAATTTATTCATTTTTAAAAATTCTTCATGATCAAAAAACATTCAAATTTGTTTGATTATAATAATTGAAAATTATTTTTTTGCATTGATACAAAGGTGGTGACTTTTAAAAAAATTGTAATTTATGTTATTTGGTTTGAATTTTTATTCCCAGATTATTTTTTAGATTGTATGATGACCAGATTAAAATAATTTTTAAAAGTTCTGAAAAAATACACAATAGAGCTACGCCAAAGCTATTCGCGGTCAAAAACGCTCCTTATGGTACACGAGAACATTCTATAGTTATGCACGTAATAATCAAAAGTGGTTTGACGTGTCGTTACGTGCCCGTCAAGTTACCTTGCTAGAATTTGTGAATGCCTGTGTAAATTCAAGTTTTAGTTGCATGTATTAGGGTAGTTTATTTGTTATAATTATTTAATCTCACATTTGCCTCTAGTGTCGGAATGGTACCATCAATTTAATGACCAGAAAATTTATTTTTAACTCAACTGAATTTTTTTCAACTCAATTTCTTCATTGAATTACAAAATTATGCCATAAATTTATGACCGGAAAATTTATTTTTAACTCTACTAAATTTTTTTCAACAAAATTTCTTGATTGAATAACAAAATTATGCTATCAATTTATGACCAGAAAATTTATTTTCATGGCGTCAAAAATGTTTACCTCCCATTTCCTTTTAGTGTCGAAATGGTACAATCACATTATGACTGGGAAATTCATTTTTAAATATTTTAATAAAAAATTAATTTCAATTATTCATAAATTATTTGATAAGAGTTAATTTTTAGTTATTTCAACTGTCATTGGTACAGTAGAGAGGATGAACCCTATTGCTAGGTCCATTAGGTCGCCTATAGCCTCTCTTATTTTTTCTGAGGGTAGAGTAGAGATGTGAAAGCTAAATGCTCTGCCTCATAGTTCGGATATTTTTGCATTGTGGTTTCAGAAAGAAAGACAAAAAAATCAAATGATGGAGGGGTCTAGGGGTATACGTCAATTCAACGTTTAATATGAATCAGTATGGTTTTCAATTAATAAATCTTGTAGTCCCTGACACATTCGGAAAAGGTTACCCCATAGCACATTTTATTGTGAATTATTATGGTTTAGAAACGCTGACTGAATTATTTTCAAATTTCAAAATAGATCCCGTTACTACAGCACCATGGGAACAGATGAGGCCATTGAGCGTCTTGAACTAATACCCCTTCTCCCCCGGACGCATACGACCACTACAAAAATTCTAACCCACGCTACACTCTATTCCTAGAATACCTCGAGGCCAGAAATGTCAAAGAATACATAGCAGTACCTGTCATCACGATAAACGACCAATTCAGAAAATACTGTTTGAGCCAAAGGCCAACACAAAGGCGACGAGGGACAAAGGTGGTAAAGTTTTGCTTTGTCAACTCGCTAGAATTTGTGAATGCCTATGTAAGTGCAAGTTTTAGTTATATTAGTGTAAGACTTGTTTTTTTTTTCTATCTAAAAATTAAAATTCAAAATATCAATGTAGGTAGTTAGAGGTTGGTATCGTACTGCAATACCTATACCTATACTTACTTTTACTTACTTCTACATGTATAATACCTAGCTTAAAAAAAGTACCCAATAAGTAATAACAATCCTCGCATTATAAAATAAAGGCGTACCAATAAGTACCTGACTACATATACCTAACGCTACTTCCGTGCTAGGTAATTAAGACGTATTTGGTGGAGGAGTATAAACAAAAGAAAAACGGTGATTTAGATATTGAACGGTGTGAACTGATCAATAAAGAATCGGTAAGTCTAAGTTATAGGTACCTACCTAAACCTAACATCATAAGCATACGTCTGCCTGATGCCGCCATGCAAGAGATCATAGTGAATGTCACCTACTTCATTCCAATCTGTGTGTGTGGTTTACAGAGTTAAATCCCTCAACAAAACAATACGTATGATTGTGGTGTATTCGTATGTATCATGGCCGGATATTTAAGCAGACAGGCTCCGTTTGATTTTCGTCAAGAAGACATGCCTTACTTCAGGCAGAAAGTGGCTATTGAGATTTGAAACAAGAAATTAGAGGTACCTGTATTGCTACAATAAAGATAAATTGTTTATCTATGAAAAAAGAGCATGCAATTTTTTCTTTCCCGGTAGACTGCGTCTATAGCGGCCGAAATCGGCCGGTGTTCGAAATTAGGAAGCGGTCGAGATTAGGGCATTTTACCCTTAATAAATCTTTAGTTGAAGCTACGAGTTTAAAAATATGCTTCAAATATAAACCTTTTTATAATAATACATTTATAATTAATATAACTTCCGTCTAAAATAAGTTTTTACTGAACACACAATTAAATAGGGAAAAATTAATTTTGACAAGAGTACCTTTGCGGGGGAGGAGAGATAAAAGAAATTGTAATTTTGGAATCCAGTACGAAATTTCAACCAATTTCAACACGGCACACGACTACATGCGAAAAAATTTAATTTGAGGGGGAGGGAAGAGGGAAAAAATTATCGTTAGTTTCTAATTCAGCGCAAAATTTTAACCCATTTCAATAGGTCACACGATTGAATGGGGAAAAAATAAAAATTGAGGGGACTAATCCGTGAGGAGAGGAGGTGGAAAAAACTATCATCATTTTCGAATTCAGCGCGAAATTTTAACCCACTTCAATAGGTCACACGATTAAATGGGGAAAAAATCAAAATTGAGGGGGCTAATCCGTGGGGAGGGGAGGTGGAAAAAAACATCGTCATTTTCGAATTCAGCGCGATATTTTAACCCACTTCAATAGGTCACACGATTAAACGGGGAAAAAATCAAAATTGAGGGGGGCTAATCCGTGGGGAGGGGAGGTGAAAAAAAACATCGTCATTTTCGAATCCAGCGCGAAATTTTAACCCACTTAAATAGGCCACACGACTATTTTTAAACAAAAATTGTAAAGTTAAAATTTGAGCAATACTCATACTTGCCCAACTTTAAAATTGAATAACTTCGAAGATTGCAGGTTTAATTCGATCAACTTTGCGGTTTTGGGTATATAAACATTCGATGTAACATAATATGACAAAAAAAATTGTCCCCCTGTCACATTTGAGAACCTGGAGCCAGAATAGAGTGAAAAATGGCCAAAAATGACCAAAAATTGCCTTTGAGGAGCCTTAAATTGCAGTTGTGCAGTGAAAAAAAATGCATATTCAGCATCAGTGGACACTACTCTATCAAACCTCACTTGAATTTTTTGTCCCGGACCTAGGTCGAAAAATACTCCCTTTTGACCTCCCCCCACTCTATGTGCAGGGTTGAAAACAAAATTTCACAATTTTTGGGAATGCTGACCCGGTACCTGCATTTTGTCTAGCAGTTATTTTGTCCCCAAGAAATGGACAGTGGATGACGACTTTTTGGCACTTGGTCTGTAGACTAATTGAGTTCCTTGGGTTCATTATCGATAATGGGACGTTGAAACCCGATAATCGAAAAAACCGTAGCTATCGCCAACTTTCCGAAACAGCGATAGAGTACTAAAGCTTAGAGTACTAAAGGTTCTAGTACTCTAACAGCGAGACGCGAGAGAAATACGCCGATTTCTAGGTCTCACTGGATTCTTCCGTCGTTTTATCGTCAAGTACACGCAAATCGCGTCGCCATTAAACGATCTTACTAAGAAAGATGCCGTGTTCAACTGGGCTCTCCCCCAGCAAAATGCGTTCGAAAAACTGAAAGAAAAACTCGTAACCGAACCAGTTTTAAAATTGTTTGACCGTAACAAACCGATCGAAGTACACACCGATGCTAGTGCGACCGGAGTTGGAGGCATGCTTATGCAGCGCCACGACGGTAAACTACATTTGGTGTACGCTGTCAGCAAACGCTGTAGTAAGTCAGAGTCGTTGTACCATGCAACTAGATTGATTAAAAAAGTAGCTCAAATAGACCTCTAAGAGATATAACTTTGAACCAAAGAACAAGAAATTTCCGTCATTTCGGTTGAAATTAAAAGTTCTTGAAGATAATGCAATAAAATAGCAATAATTTCAAAGGGGAGAAGTGTGGACGAAGAAAATTTTTCCAGAATTTTTTTTCATCAAGAGACACCATCTGAAGGTGAGAGGTGTAGGGGTGAAGGTGAGACTTGGAAAATGCTGTTTTTTCAATTTGTCGAGTGATATATCGACATCTATGTTTTCGAGAGTGTGGAATTCGAATTTGACAAAAAATTTCCGTTTGGAATTCAAGAATTTGGTGGGGGAGGGGTGAAAAATGGTGATGAGACTAGATAAATTTCAATTTTTCGAATGATATGTCGAAATCTATATTTTCGGGAGTGCAGAATACGAATTTGACAATATTTTTCTCATAGGAATGAAGAGTTGGAATAGAGAGGGGGTAAGACCTAGCAAAATTTAATTTTTGTAATTTTCTCCAGTGATATATCGAAATCAACATTTTCGAATACCTAGAATACAAATTTGACCATATTTTTCTCTTGGAAATGAAAGGTTGTGGTGAAGGATGGGATGTAGGGCTTGGAAAATTTGAATTTTGCATTTTTTCGAGTCTATGTTTTCAATCGAGGGCGTAGGATACGAATTTGGATGTATTTTTCGTTTACGAATGAAGGGTTAAGTCGTGTGGCGGTAGGTGGGTAGGAGTCTAAAATTTTGAATTTTGCAATTTTTCGAGTGATCTGTCGAAATTTTTATTTTTTATTGCTTAGAATACTGATTTGGCAATTTTTTTGTCTTGAGGATGAAGGATTGAGGTGGGAAAAAGAACGAGTCTTGAAAATTTTAAATTTACAATATTTTTGAGTAGGTAATGCAACGGAATCTATGTTTTGAGTAAATTGCAAAATTAAAATTTTCCAAGTCTTAGTCTTCTCTCTCATTTTCCACGCCAACCCTTCATCCCTACGAGAAAATACTGCCAAATTCATATTCTTCGCCCTTGAAAATGTAGATTTAATATTGCTCGGAAAAATTGCTGAATATAAATTTTCGAAGTCTCATCACCACCCTTTCACTCCATCCCTACACAACCCTTCATTCTTCGTAGAAAAATATTTCTTAACTCGTATTTTACGTCTTCGAATATATAGATTTCGATACAATCACTTGGAAAAATTGGAATTTTTCGAGTGTTACCACCACCCCTACCCCGTCCTCCAATATTTTGATGCATTTGCATTTTTGATGTCATTGCACAGTAAAATTGCTCGATGACGAATCAGATTTGTTTTAATCTGATCAAATCTGATTAAATCTGATGACATCAGTCTTTCTTTTTTATACATTTTACGATCCATATCCATATACTTACACATGAATACATAACATTATGTCTAATCATATCTGATCACATTTGATTAAATCTGGTGACATCAGCTCTTCTTTTCGTAGAATTTTACAATCTGCCTTCACATACATATGAATACATAAAATTATATCTAATCATATGTGATCACATCTAATTACATCCATTCTAATTTAAGCACCGCCAATCTCTATTTCAGGGAAATATTGCCATCCACATACAATTACATTTGAATATATCTGTTCAGATACAATCATATCTGATCATATCCGACTAAATTTATCTAATTACCAATTTTGAGATATGATTAGATAAAATTAGATATGAACAGATCTAAAAAAATTTCATCGGGATGATTGTTCATAACCATTTTGCCATTTTGAGGCTTATTTGAGGAGATATTCACAAGTTTCGATTTTTTCCAAAAATACTGTAAATTATTGGGAAGATTGTGGGGTGTCCATTTTAGCACCTATGTTGTGTAGTGGACCATTACGAATGTAAAACGCGAAAAAAAATCAGAATTTAATTTTTGGGGTCAACTCCTAAAATGACTGGACTATAAATCAGAAGTTTCAAGGTGAAAGCCAAAAGTTTGATAAAATATAGGTAGCTAAAAGCTGAAACGGGAGAAAGCTGAAAGCTAGCCAAAAGCTAGCTGTATGAATCAAAAAGCTAAAAGCAGGGTGTCCACTATATTTCAGAAATGATTTTCCCTGACTTTTCCAGATTTTTCAAACCAATTTTTCAAATTTTTCCAGACCTTTTATCTTCGGATCAAAAAAATGATTCAAGTTCAATTCTGAACTTTTTTGAGCCCACTCAACTCCCCCTCACCACAAAAATTTGAAAATTTGATTTTCTTACCCACAGAAAAAATTTCAAATAAAAAGAAAAAAACTAAGTATTCCAAACCAAAATTGAGTTTTGAAAAATTAAATAAATTATGCCAGTGTGTCTACCAAATCAAGCGAATGAAAATTCAGATTTCTCCAGACTGAAAGTTCAAAATTTTCAGCATATTTTATTCCCCCCCCCCCCCATGAAAAACACATGCCTCAAATTTATAAATTCACGCAATCTCTTGTAATTTTTTAGTTTGTACCCATAAATAAAAAAGTCAATAAGGAGATGAAAGATAAATCATTTTACTTATGGAAATGTATAAATGTGTTGAGCCAGAGAAAAGCGAGGACGAAAATTTTTGCGAAAAAAGATTTTCAAAAGACGAAAATGCACCATTTTTCCCTCATACATGTTTTCCTAAACATGGTCACTAATTTTGAATTCTGTTCCATTCCCTCTCCCTTCTACCAACATCGTGGTCAAGGGCATGATGGCATTCCTTTTTCACCACAGCTCATTAAAAAGTAAGTTTCCAAAAAACTTTAGATTTTAGATAAATTCTGTAGAAAGACAGAATGTAAATTACCCCGGGCGTAGCGAGGGAAAATTTGTTTTGAATAATTCATAATTTAATGGACAAAAGACATGCATTTTGAATAAATGAAAAATCAAAAAAATCAGATGAAAGATATAATAATTTGGTCCGAGCGGAGCGAGGGTTGACATTTTTTGAAAAATTTATAATAAAATAAGCAAAGAAACACTTATTTAAATGATTTTTCTTTTTTTTGGATTTTCGAAAAATTCCAGAAAAAATTCTAAAATTCCCAGACTTTTCCCGGTTTTCCAGAGAATGGACACCCTGTAAAAGCTAAATCTAAAAGATTTACTTTTGAAATTTCTAGCCTAAAGCCAAAAGCAGAACCTTTTATTTTACGACTTTTCATCCCTGGGTTACACTATTAAGGGTAAAGTGCCCTAACTTCGATTGCTTCCTAATTTCGACCATCGGCCGATTTTGGCTGCTATGAACGCAATCTCACGATTTTTTTTTCATGTACCTTTTCCATAGATGAACAATTTGAGACCAAAATCACAACCCTACAGGTAAAATTAGCGGAGAAAATTGAAAAAAAAAATCGCATAGGTGAAAATTTTTTTTACGGATTCTTTAATCTCAAATTATGAATTGCGGTGGGGCATGGTGTCAGATTTCGATAAAATCATCGTTTTTGAAAATAACTGTAGGCACGCAACAAAAATGTTCACCAAAGTTCAAGTTGTTTGGAATGCCCTAATTTCGACCAGCTATACTATCCTATGTAATCTATTTTTTGAATGTGATTTTGTTTTTTCCGATTTTCTCCGCGAGTTTTGGCTGTAGGGTTTTCGTTTTGGTCTCATTTTGTTCATCTGTGAAAGAAGAATATGAAAAAATTATTTTCGGGTACATTCCACTCTATGCGAGCGAAATGAGCTGGTGGTCGAAATTAGGAACCCAAAATTTCAAAATCGATTTTTGAGTTTCCTCAGAAAAAAAATCGCAGAATACAAACAATAATTGTATCGGCTCAAAATTTTAGGGAGTGGTAGAGAAAGGATCAAGGTATTTAAGCCATTTTCGACGTTTCTACCTCAAAAAGTCTTCGATTGGTGAGTTTGAAAAAAAGTGGTCGAAATATGGCAACCTTACCTACCCTTACCGATTTCAAGAATTTTTTTTTGAGCCATTTCGAAAAAAAATATACAAATACTACCAAGGAATAGGAGTCGACTCCGGGTTGACTCCAGAGTCGAGCCGGAGTAAGGGAGTCAAGGTCATAGATTGACTCCGGAGTCAAGCGGAGTCAAGAGTCAAGGTCATAGATTGACTCCTGAGTCAAGCGGAGTCAGTAGTCAAGGTTTGAAATTGACTCCGGACGTCCGGAGTCAAGGTGAAGTCAGGAGTCGAGGTCTGAAGTTACTCCGGACTCCGGAGTCAAGCTGGAGTCGGGAGTCAACTTTTCCCCTTGACTCTGGAAGTTAAGTGGAGTCAGAAGTCAACTTTTCGGCTAATTTCTATTCCCTGGTCCAAAATCGGAGTCAAACTGACTCCAAATAGACTCTGACTCCCGGATTGACTCCGGAGTCAAGAGTCAAGGTCATAGATTGACTCCGGAGTCAAAGTGGAGTCAGGAGTCAACTTTCTCCCTTGACTCCGGAGTCAAGCCGAAGTCGGGAGTCAACTTTTTGCCTAGGGTCCCTGAATACTACATTTCCCGATACTTTCCGAAAGAAAATTTTGATATTCAAAGGCGTCATTAATACCTTCACTTCATTCGTGAAATTTACCGAAGTTGAAAATATTCAACATTTCAGCAATGAACTTTATTTTAATTCTGATACAGCAAATGACACAAATTACATAAAACGAATATCGACGAAAAGTACATATAAGAATTAGCTGTATTACATACGTAAATCAACTTATAGGCACATCAACTATGGACCTGTATAAGTCGCATAGTGAATACCCGCGATACCACGCAACTCGGACTCCGACGACACCGGGTTCTTCAATAGCCACATTCCAAACGAAACCGATGCTTTTGGCAAATGCATAATACCTTTTTTAGCCACGCACAGCATCTCTTCACCATACGGCGCCAGTTCTGCGTAAAATTCAGAAGGATGCAAAAAACTTATATCGCCATTACTAGGAAGCTTCATTTCTTTCCACGATCGAGTATTTGGATTAAATATAAGCATGGAATGGGCCCTCAAAGGCATAGAACTCAACGCGAAGCCATTATGCAAATTAGTTAAGCGCAAAGCACGGATTTCCGATAACTCCGAGTATGGTGGCAGATCGGCCAAATGAGTCCACGAAGATTGCTCGAAATCAAATGTTTGCAGGGCCGTTTTCTCATTATGATACCTCAACAGGATTTTTCCATCGCTACTGTACGGTCCGTGTTTCAAACACTCTGTATCAGAATAAATCTCCAGCCAACGATTCAATTCGATTGAATACTTCATTACACGGCCGTCATTGCAACACCAGAATAATTGATTGTTGCAATTCAACAAAGTATCCATTGGGTAGCACACACCTCTAGAGGCCGAACCCAAAATGTTCAACTTCTTCGACGAAAAATTGTAAGCGTAGACATTAAATTCATAACGAATTTCACACAGAACGAATAAAGTATCGCCGATTAACGTTGCCGATATTGTGGGCGTCACTACACGGTCGCGATTATAAGCAACGGCGCAATGATTCAAGAAAAAATTCAACGAGACGATTTCTCGTAATTCGCTGTCTACAACGCAAACTTTTCTCGGCATGCTAGTATCCTTGTCGACATCTTTGGGCAGAATAAACATCGGCCTAGTCTTAAAGTCCCAAGTTGTTTGGTTCGAACCCAGATCACGTGGAAGTAAACAATTCGAATTAAGTAATTTCCACAGCTCGTCATTAACAACTTGCTGCGAACAGTTGCTAAAATCAGCGGGAGTATTGATCTGGAAATCGCTGAGATCCATCGAATTGTTACGATTTATGGCGAAAACGATTCGAGGTATGAGGCGATATCGATTTTCCACATCGTGGACGATCCATTTTGAGCAAACATCGACGATTTTTTGCGGATCGCTGATGACGAAATATTCCGAAGCGAGCAAATCCTCCAAGAAATCGCACGAAATTGACACGAAATGCGACTCTACTGAAGAGTCAGATTTCGGTGCGACGATCAATTTGGCCAGATAGGCAATATATAGATACGAGTATTTTCCAGCATTGTTTTCTTCACAGATAAGATCGAACTTTTTTATCAAATCTTCGTAATTCATTCTACGAATAACTGTAGACATCCATCGGCGAAAATCGGATGTCAATTCCGCAAGTCCTGCAGCTTCACAAATCTGCCATATACGAAATAGATCTTTACAAATTTCGCTATGACGACAAATAAAAGTTCTCAACACCTCTCTAACCCAGCTTTCAGACTGCCAATTGTTATCAACAGTCACATTTAATAATTCGATAAGATCTTCGGAGGTCCATGTCTCCTTAAATTTTACCATCCACGGAACGCAAACTTTTTCAATCATGAGTTTCGATTTCAAGATAGCTGCAGCTTTCAGTATTTGCATGACGTCTGTCCTCGAATTGGAATCGAAGTCCGGAATTTTATCGAAATAAATGAAATCCACAATTAAATCGAAAGTTTTTTCGTCGACGTCGATTACGAGTTCTGAATTTTCATTCGAAGTGGGAATAGGGCCTGAGAAATATGCGGACGCCGTATCCAAGATGTATCGATGAAGTTTGTAAGTTTTCGCGCCGGCTTTGATCGTTACGTCGGATAAATGGCCTTCATCTAGAAATCTGGATAATTTTTTGCTTTCATCGATCTTATTGGCGATATGGTCTTTGCGTAATGTTTTCTCTCCGAGTCTGAACTTTCCAACTGAAAAGAAAAATTAACATTTGTCAATAAACTACGAGTAAAAATTCACTCTACAAGTACTTAGTTGAATTGGAAAATATTTTGCCGTTGGTATTAAAAATGTCAGCGATATTGAAGAAATTATAAAACATGAAGTCTTTGTGGTGAAGGTCACTGTGGAGTAGGGTGGATCGAAAAAAAAAACCATATCTTGGATTATCACCAAATTTGGTGGAGTGGTTTACTTTGAGTGGGTGACTTCACAAAAAAAATTTGAGCCCCTGAGGGGCAAGGGGACGGGAGCAGGAGGTGCTCAAAGTGCACCTTCTTTTTGAAAAAAAACCGCTGTTTTTTGCGTTATTCAGCCAATCAAAATTGGGTGAGAAGCCTTCGTAGCACTTGAAAGATGCGATTTGAGTTTCTACATCTCCCTAAACCATCGTCATTCTTCTCCGATCAAAACTTAGACTGCTACCAGGGGTTGAAAAGTTACAGATTGCAATATTCCAATAATATGAAATTGAAATTTTCACTAAGCTGGGATGATTATTTTTTGTTTCGTCGAGTGAGTGAACAGAAAATTTTTTCAATCGCTGAAAGTGAATTTTGAAAAAGAAGTTTAGTGCAGCCAACAGCAAATCATAAAATTCCAAAATACGGAACTTATATCGACTTCGTTTTGATTATTTTTTCACCTGAAAATGTATTTCTAAACTTTTTCTTGTAAATTCTGTATGTCAGTGCAGCCAGTTACAAATCGTGACGTGCTACCCTATGGAATTTACGTTGACCTAGGTATAATTAATTTTTGTATTGTTTAAAAAATTCACAATAATTCTGTTTTCAATCATCTGGAATAAATTTTCTTGTACGTCAGTGCAGCCAGTTGCTAATCGTGATATTCTGATATTATGAATTCGAATGCATTATTTTCGTCACGTGATTGGACCAATTTTTTCTGCCAATCAATAGAAGTATGTTTTGAATTTAAAGACATCAGAACATCACAATTAGCAATTGGCTGCACAGATGTAAAAATTTTCAAATAAAAATTTAAATTTTTTATTTCTGATAATTGAAAACAAAATTATTGTGAATTTTTCAAACGATAAAAAAATAAATTATAGGTCAACGTAAATTCCATAGTGTAGCATGTCACGATTTTTAACTGGCTGCACTGACATACAAAATTTTCTTAGACCATATAGTTTTAACATAGACCGCGCTACTGATAAGTGGCGAGTTCCAACAATATTTTTTAAATTATTTTGCATAAATTGGGCCCATTTCTGCGGGAAAAATCAAGAGAAATTATTCCACATCAGCAGTCAGACAATTTGCACCAATCATAAAAAAAATTGGAGCGAAATGAGAGGATACGACTTCATTTCTGGTTCGAGTTCGGTGCTTTGATCGTATTTTCCGCTGTGGACCCAGTATTTATTCGCGTGAATTGGGACCATTGCTGCAAACGAAATTCGGAAAATCGGTAGTCAAACAATTTGTACTATCAATGGAGACTCATAGAAACAATTAGAGCGAAATCAAATGACGCGAGTTCGTTTTTAGATCATTTTCCGCGTTTTCCGCCGTGGAGCCAGTTTAATGTTGGAACACCGTAACAACATACGTCTTATGGACCGTAGCGCGGTCTATGTTAATACTATATGGTCTAAGAAAATTTTTGAAATATACTTTCAGTGATTGGAAAAAAAATACATAGGTACCTAATGATTTCAAGCGAAAAAATAATCAATTCAAAGTCGATATAAATTCCGTATTCTGGAATTTTATGATTTGCTGTTGGCTGCACTGGTGTGTAAAATTTTCAATTTTTTTTTAAAATTCACTTTCAGAGGTTGAAAAATTTTTTTGATACTTACTCGATGAAAAAAAAATCATTCCAGCTTAGTGAAAATTTCATATTATTGAAATATTGCAGCCTGCAACTTTTCAACCCCCTGGTAGCGGTCTGAGTTTTGATCGGAGAAGGATGGCGATGGTTTAGGGAGATGTAGAAACTCAAATTGCATCTTTTTAAGCGCTATACGAAGGCTTCTCACACAATTTTTATTGGCTAAAAAAACGCAAAAACAGCGTTTCTTTCAATAGGAGGTGCACTTTGAGCACCTCCTGCTCCCCTCCCTTGCCCCTCGGGTGCTCAATATTTTTTTGTGAAGTATCCCACCTAAAGTAAACCACCCCACCAAATTTGATCGAAATCCAAGATATGTTTTTTTTCGATCCACCCTACTATGGAGGGAACCACTCGAAATATGCGCCTTCAATTTGAACAAAAGTGGAATCTTGCTATTTTTGGTTGAAAATAGTATTTTTTAAACGAAAATTGGAAATTTTTGTAGAACAAATTAGGTCCATGGTACTTTCACATGATAGCAATACTTCGAAACGAAATTCTTTCAAAAAAACATTTGGAAACGTGAAAATCAGAGGAATGGGAACACGATTATGTAAGAAGAATCAAAACGAAGATGAAAGGGAAAGTACTCGTAATTTTTTAAAAATTTGAAAGAATAATCAAGTGGCTAGTTTTGAGCACAAGTCCCTCAGTAAGAATTAAAAAAAAATTCAATTCGTAAAATTTTTTCAACGATATAATCTATTGTAAAGGTTTCTTTAATTGGAAACAAAAAAATTTTAATGCACTTTTGGCCATCAGTTCAATCATTTACATCTGAAAAAATGTACCTAATCCTTAAAATTTTTGCCATCAGTGTCAGAACCTATACACAATTTTTTTGTTCAACGAAGACCAAAAAATCGATGATAATGATAATGAAACACCCAAGTCAAAAATGTTGAAAAAACGAGACCTGTGAAAAGCCTTTCAAAAAACTGGCAAAAATAAGAATCTGATCAAAGATGTGTCGCGTTTCAGAAGATGGTTCAAATTCATCTCGCTATTTTTTGGAAATCTGAAAAAAGACTTCTGAGAGCTCAAAGGCCTTCAAAAACAGTTCTGCGAAATTTCAACAGGAAGCGTTGAAATTTTTCTAAAAAAATTTTACTTACACAATATATTTGCATTTATTTTAAATTCGAGGAAGCTTTTTACAAGACGTATTGGTACTTTTCACAATTTATTTCGCTTTTTATAAGCCAAAAAATTGATAAAAATGCGATTTTTTTAAAACTCTGAGAAAATGCCAGCTTTAGACATAGACAGCCTTTTAAAAAACATACAAGAATAAAAAATCCATCAGAGGTGGCAGTCGCATCGGTCAGCTTTCCAAAAACCAAAAAATCAAAAAGAAAGTACCTGATTTTTGATAATCTGAAAAAATGAGACATTTGAGTACCCAACTCCCTTTAAAAGTTTATCGAAATCCTGGTAAGAAGTGTCAGTATTTTTTTTTATTCATAAAAGGCAAAAAAAATCGATAAAAATACAATATTATTGATATTATAAAAAATTGGGATCTCTCAAAGCTCATCAAAATTCAGGCAAAAAATACCAGAACATGGCCAGTATTCTATTCGTCTTGTAAAAGATAAAAAAAATAAAGAGAAATGTTTTTTTTTTGAAAATCTGAAAAAATGATGGGTATCTAATCTTTACTCACTTACATCAATAATTAAACTTTTGTACTCAAAGAATGTTTAAGATATTATCACTTATGAACTCATGAGTCAAGAAAGCCAAGAATAATAAAATGTGACCCGTGCAGGGACAGGGTACCTAAAGTCGGAAAACATAATTTTGAGTTAGAGACAAAAATATGAAAAATGGGCAATTTTTTTCAACATTTTTTTTTCGCTTTTTTAGGTAGTTCAGACCTCTACGCAGCATTAAACGTGTTTTTTCGATTATTTTTTTTTTTTTGAAAGTCATGATTTTTTCTAATTTTCAAATGTCTCTATCTCACCGAAAAATTGACTTAGGATGCTCATCCAGGTCTTAAAATGTTCCGCATAGTCTCCCCCTATCATTTAAGCCAAAAAACTCATTTTTGAAAAATCCGACTTTAGGTACCTTTTTTTTTTGAAAATCTGAAAAAATTATGGGTATCTAATCTTTACTCACTTACATCAATAATTAAACTTTTGTATTGAAAGAATGTTTAAGATATTATCACTTTTGAACTCATGAGTCAAGAAAGCCAAGAATAATAAAATATATTTCTGGTCAAAAAATTTTGAATTGGAAATTGCACAAATATTGACATTTTCAAATTTGAAATTTCACCAAGAGACGTAGGTTAACTCAAAACTGCAGGTAGAACTTCGGGATATAGTATTTTGACTGACTGTGAAAGCTACAACTAGATACCCATAGTTACTTTTTTTTGAACCAACAGGTAGGAACCAACTTCTATTTATTCATTCATTTATTTATTTTTTTTATCCCTTTTCTATTTGTATCGTATAGGTAGGTCTATTTGTACATAAGTTAAGGTGAAGTGAAAAAAAAACATATCCTGTATTTTGATGATAATTGAAAAGGTAGTATGTACTTGTAGTGGGAGACCTTCAAAAAAATTTCAGCCTTCCAGCACAAAAAGAGGATGGATCAAAAAACCCTGAAAGCAGGATAATTTTCGGGGAAAATGTGTTTTTCCCATTTTTGAATAGGTAGTGTTGCCTGCGGAGAAATGAGAACCTCGATCATCCTTAAAGAGATACGATCTGAATTTCTTCACCATCTTGAACCACAAGCCTTGAAACTGATACAATTTTTTTCTCTGTACAGGGAATCGTTTTTTAATGAAGTTTTTCAAAATATTTCATGTCAAATGCATGTCGATTTACGAAATCTTTTACAAAAAGTATCACTGGATCAAAGGTGAATTCGTCATTCGCTCCAATTTTCGATCCACCCTCCTCCAAGTGTACTGAAAAAATCCAGAAAATTTTTTTGACTTCTCGCCTCATCCAATTAGAATTAAGGCCATTTTATTGCATTATTCCCAAAAATTTCAATTTTAACGGAAGAAAACGAATTTTTTTTGTCATTTGGCACAATGTTACATCTCGTAGACGTGTATTCACGCAGGCGTCATAACGAAATTTTTGAAGAAAAAGTAACTTTCAGTAACTTTTTTCAACCAAAAAGTGACCAAAAAATGACCAAAAAGTAACCAAAAGCAACCAAACGTAACCAAAAATTCAATGTTTTCGGGAGTCAATTTTTTTTACAGTTTTCTGGAGAGGGGCAATTTTTTTGTAGTTTTCTGTAAACATTTCAAAGATAAATCAACAGAAAAGACGAATAATTTCATTTATTAAAATCCTTCTTCAAAACAATAAACAAACTGGTAAAACTCAATTTTTTTATTTTTTTACAAAAGAATTTTGAAAAATAGCAATGTTTACGTGAAAATTTGAATATTAGCCTGGAAGTGCGAAGACAAAGTGACTTTTGAGAGGGAAAAGTAACCAAAGTAACCTTTTAGACGTGAAAAGTAACCAAAATTGACAAAAGTCAGAAAAAAGTGACAAACACCCTAAAAAAAAGTGACGCACTATGATGCCTGTTCACGATAATTGTTTCTTTCTTCATCAAGTAGACTTTCACAATTTTTCGGCTATTTCAAGTTTTTAAACGTGAAAAACGCCACGTGGGAAAAATTACTGAAAAACTAGGTTTTTTTTTAATCTAGAATTTCTTCGTGTACTTGGTTTTGGCGGTTTCTTTGAACTGAGGGTCGGTCGGAAATTGCCAAAATTCGTACATAAATGTTGTTACTCATATTAGCAGATTTTTCAAATTTCAGACATACCAGCCAAAATTTGAAAAAAAGTAACTTTAGGAACCTCTGACAGTCGGAAAAGTAACCAAAAAAGTCCAAAAAAGTAACTTTTAAAAAAAAAATTTTATTCATGATTTCATCTAGAAAACGTAAAAAAGTCATTCGAATTTTTACTTGTATTTCAACAAAATTACAAACTATATAGTTAAGTATCAAGTAATGCCATTGTATACTTTTTTCAATTCATTTTCTTTCAAAGCAATTTTTGATTTTTTTTTTCAAAACAAAATTTTTTTCAAAACAATTTAAAGTAAAAACCAAAAAAAATTATTTTTTGCTCAAATTTTTGAAAAAAGTAGCTTTTTTGAATGAAAAGTAATCAATAGTAACTTTAGAGTACAAAAAGTAACTAATAGTGACTTTCATTGAAAAAAGTAACAAAGTTACTTTAAAAGTAACCTACTGGGATGCTTAAAATTTTGAGCGTTTTACGTGGAAGAAAATGATCAAATGAAGAAATTAATATCGGATTCGCAGAGGCGTATTAAGAATTTTTCACGCCCTAGGCGAGGGCAAAAGCGAACGCCCCCCCCCATTTTTCCTCTAAAGACAAATCTGAAATAATTCAAAGGTACACATGAGGGGGAGGAGGTAGAAAAAATTGACGGAATTCACATGTAACGTTTTTTTAATTTATTTGAGAAACAGTAAGTGAAACAGAAATTTGAGAACTAAAAGGGCGCTTTGCAGCAGAGAGTTAGTGATAGGGTTATTTTGCCCACACTTTTAAAAGTTTTTTGCTCACGATGGAGAAGTAGGGGGTTCATACTATCTTTTTAAGAAAAAATCAAGTACTTAGATTCATCGACCCCGAGCGAAGCGAGGGCAAAAATTTTTGAAAAAAAAACATCCAAAAGCTAAAATTTTACAATTTTATAAATCAATATTTTATCATTGAAAAGGAGCCGAAATCCTCAAACTCCTTTTCTTTTATAGAAGTTAGGATTTGTATGCCCGAGCGAAGCGAGGGCTAAGATTTGAAAAAATGATGGAAAAATTCCATCAATTTGAAGTAAAAATCACCTGCTTTTTAATTTTTTTTTACTGAATTTTACGCTTTTTTCGGGTCTTTATATTACGTACTTACATGATAAAAATTTGTGTTTTTTTGTGACTGTTTTCAATTTAGTTTGCCAACTATTGTGAGTAGTTTTCACAATAATTAAGGGGCTGGAATTTAAAATTTAGGCGCAAACAAACATTTGGCTGTACCAGGAAATTTCCCAGTTTCTTGCTTGGGTCATCGGACATGCTGCATCTGAGATAATTTTTCTCACAGCTTCAAAATATTTTTTTTTATTCATGATTTATATTATAGAAAGTACGGCTTTCCGAATTCTGCGCCCCCCAAAATTTTTGCGCCCTAGGCGTCGCCTACTCCGCTTATTGGTTAATACGCCCCTGCGGATTCGTGTTTAGCGGGTTAAAATATCCCGAATAACATTTTCGCAATCGTTTTACTTGAAGTATTAAAATTTACCCCTGTTTTGTCATGAAAAATCGGGAAGAAAAATGAATTTTGAGATTTTCCTTCATTTGGTTGTTGTTTTCCTTATAAAACGCTCAAAAATCGAAAAATTTGTTAAAATTACATTCCCGCACGATTTTTTTCAATTTTCAGTTCCTCGTTCAAAGAAACGAACAAAACCAAATACAAAGGAATGTACTACAAAAAAAAACTAGTATTTTTTAGTAAATTTTCCACAATGGTCACTTTTACATTTGAAAACTCCGATTGACCAAAAAAATGCGAAGGATGCAACTAGATTGATTAAAAAAGTAGCTCAAATAGACCTCTAAGAGATATAACTTTGAACCGAAGAACAAGAAATTTCCGTCATTTCGATTGAAATTAGTACTTCTTGAAGATAATGCAATAAAATAGCAATAATTTCGAAGGGGAGAAGTGTGGACGAAGAAAATTTTTCCAGAATTTTTTTTCATCAAGAGACACCATCTGAAGGTGGGTTAGAAAGAAAATCGGAGCAGGGAACAAATTCGCCTCTTACCTGGCCATTATACTTACCCTTTCAGTTTTTTATTAAGTGATTTTAAAAGCGAGAAATAAATGTTTTTGGTTGTGAAATTTCATTCAATTTTTTTTCGAAATTTTTGGTAGCAATGCTGCCAAATGAAGTCTGAACGATTAACTATTTTTTTTCGGAGGTCCCCCATTCTAAGTAATAGGCTAATGTTTGTAAAAATACAAGATAGTTATTTTTTTCCACTCCATTCATCGCTAGGTGTAAATATAACAACATCAAGTTAAATGTACTCACCATCGGGATTAATCTCTCCATGGTAGCCCAACAATTTCTGAAAACATTTCTCAATTCGCTCTTGACTGGTATCTTTTTTGATTTCATCGAGCAACGGTTCCACTTTTTCATTGGATATTACAAAGCGTTTCGAATAAAATCCATGATTCGCAGCATTTACGATCGCAGTGAAATGCTGTATCCGATTTTCAATATCGTGGAAAATCCATTTCGAACAAATTTGACTCAACGTTTGTCTTGCATGGACGGTCGGCTTGCTGAAGAACGCATACCACATAACGCCTTCATCCCGAATTATTCTGAAGAATTGCTCAAATGGTAAAGAGAGAATAAATGTTTCGTCATGCTTGATGATCTCAATCAAGTGAGTGGATATATATTTCAATACTTTTTTTTCTAAATATTGATAATTTGCGTTTACCGACAACAAATTATATAATTCGATCACTTTTTCAACAGAAGTTTTATCAATGAAACTTTTGAAGGGCTTCAGATCGATTTCCATTTGCAAGTAATCCAGGCCCATTAACAATGCCCAATAATTACCCGCGTTCACGGCTGATTTGAAATCCTTTCCATTCATGAAGTCGATTATTGTTGAAAACGTATCACTGTTTAATCCTCGAATTTCAACCACGTCACTATTTTTTTCAGCGAAATCCTCGATGAATAATTTTTCAAAGTAGTTTGATTTCAATGCCAATTGAACGCGATTCAGGTGATAAATTTTTCCATCAACTTTGACCGCCACATTTTCGTGCAACACGTTCGGCTTAAATTTCTTCTTGGGAGGACTGGAACTGGCATCATCAGAGTCTTCTTCACTGCTCGATTCGAATTCACTGTCGCTCATAATGGTGTTTGACCTTTAAACACACAAATAAGTTCAATTTATTTTTAACTCACGAAATGAATAATAAAAAGGAGTGCAATTGGGTTATTAAGATGACTGCTTATAATTACAATACAACCAGTCGATTTTTAATTTCTTTTGTTTCTTCGTGCATTTTTCTTCATCGTATGAAACCATGCACAACTTGTCCAGTTTTTCAGTTGGTTTTTATCAAATTAACTTGAACGCACGGTATAGTAATCATGACAATCTCCCAAAAAAATTGGATTTGATGGGGTTTGATTTGATAAAACTCAAAATTTCAATTCAATGCCTCCGAAAATATTTTTAAAAATGTTCCTCAGCCCTTCCTTTTATCAAAAAATCCACCAAAAATTGAGTTTCTAGACGATGGTGAAACTTTATGAAAAATTATATCTTACAAAGTACCTATTTGAAGACAATCCATCGTTAAATTGGAAATTCTTACTTTCCATATTAAAATTATTAGAAATCTTGCTACTTTTTCTATTTTTTCTCGTTTTCTTGCCATTAAGCTCCTTGAAAATAAAGTCAGGTCTCAATCGTACAAAAAAGGCTTCCGGTCGATATTCCGGTTAAAATTGATTTTATGATTGATTCTTGTTCGGGATCTATGGGTCGAAATGAAAAAATTTTCAAACAAAAGTTGTTCCTCAGCACCTAATGTACATTTTCATTTCTCATGAAATTTCATTTTGGAGCAACTCTAGATCCCCAAATTTTGAAATCAAACATGTTTTGAAAAAACTTCAAAATCACGTTTCCTTCATTTTCAACGGAAAGTTTCGGAAGTACGGTAAAATTCGTAGCCACCAAAAGTACCCAGAATGAATTTAATTTCAAATAAGCTTTATCACGACCATTTTCACCAACATTTCCCGACATAGTGGACCTCTCCCCTTCCCCTTATCTCAAAAGTTGAACCCACGAAAAAAATTGAACGATTTTTATTCTCCGATACCTAATGCATAATTTCAGTGATTATCGGAATTCATTTTGGAGCAAATATTGTTCATGGGTCCAACTTTTAGGATACCGGAGAAAGGGAAGAGGTCCACTCTGTCGTAAAAAGTTGATGAGAATGGTCGTGTTTAAAGCTCATTGGAAAGGAAATTCAATTCTGAATACTTTTGGTGGTAACAAATTTTTCCTTGTCTCCGAAATTTTTCGTTGAAAACGAAGAAAACGTGATTTGAAAGTTTTTCGGGGTGTCCACTATATTTCAGAAATAATTTTCCCTGACTTTTCCAGATTTTCCAGGCTAATCTTTCAAATTTTTCCAAACCTTTAAAATATGATATTCGTAAACCAGGAGGGGGAGGGGGGGATCTTTCACTGATGTACTCACATTCCGAAATTTTGCATAAAAATGATATAAAGTGCATGGGGTTTAGCGATTTTTTTTTTCAAAATCACTAGATACTTTTCACGAGATTTTTAGATGCTCCTCTTCGAGCCAAAAAAACGATTTAAATTCAATTCTGAAAATTTTAATTGATTGGCTACAGACAATATCATCTATATTATAAAGAGAAGTGGTGATTTCTTTGTCACAGTTTTGACCCAGTTCACAGGGATGGTTTGTTTGGAGTTGGGAACCCACCATAAAAAATTTCAGCGCCTTAGCTCAAAGTGGGATGTAGCCAGGGGCTCATAAAATAGGGTCATTTGAAAAAATCACAGTTTTCTAGGGTAAACTCCAACTAAAATGACATAGAAAAGGGGGAAGGGGCGCTAAAAAAGTATAATTTGAGTTACTACACCTCCTCGAACCATTGACGGATTGATTCGAAACCACTTTTAGGATTTCCTCTGTAAATTCAAAAGTTACAGATCGATAGAAAATTGTGGTTTTAAGTTATCTGTAAAATGAAATGACGTTCCTCTGGGCACCAAAATTTAAAAATTGACCTAAAAACCTATTTTTGAAATGAAAAATTAACAATTCTTCATTTTTGTGGTTCCAACTTCCGATTTTTGTAAAAAAAAAATTCTTGCTCACATTTTCCAATTTTTTATTACAAAAATTTATTTTTACTAGCGTATGGCAGTTTTTTATGGTGAGTTTCCAATTCCAAAAAAACCATCCCTGTGAACTTGGTCAAAATTCAGGATATGATTTTTCTTGTTTCACTAAGTATACTAAATTTTCGTCCGACCACATTGTTACATATTTCCATTAAAAACAACCTCTTGCATCACTTACCATATTCCTCGTACCACCCTTGACCGCTTGTAAAAACTGAGGGATGTCTTCTATTGAAAATTCAATGTAAAATAATTTCGTTTCTTATGATTTTTCTCCTAAAAATACTGTATAACCTCGTAAAATGAAAGAAATCGTGAATTTTGAAAAATCATAATTTTCAACCCTTCAAAAATGGCCTAATAACGAAAATGTTTGTAAAAGTTTTATAGCCTTTCTATAGGAAATTTAACTTAGAAAAAACTTTTACTCTCGATTTAGGCTGTTATTTCGGCGGAAAACGCGAAAAACTAGTTTTGAGGGTGGTTTTTACCCTCTTTCGGGGGTAGCCGGACACTTGAGGGGTGCAAGTATTAGTATGTTGTTTGGGAGGTCATTCTACACAAATAATGTGAAATTCAGCGGCGCAAGAATTTTTTGGAGGTTCAAACCTAAAATGACTGAGCTATGAAAAGTAGTATTTTCTCAAAACGATTCATCATTCGCAGTGAAATTCCATTCTTTGAACTTTTTATTCTAGGTAATGAAGGGACTTGGTAGTACGGTTTCGAGAACATTTTTTGTGCCATTTTGAAAAAATTACATCAATACTACATTTTTCAATACTTTCCAAAACAACATCACGATACATATATTCATTATTCAAAGAAGTCATTTCAATCGTGAAAGGGTATAGCAGGATAAGTATGGTGTTTTCGCCCTGGAAAGGGATTTTGATGAAACCTACCCCAAAAGTTGAGTCATGATGAGAAAGAATTCTGAGAAAAATTTTGGACCCCCAGAGCAAGTATTTTCGGGAGGAGGGGCCAAAATGTGTTTTTAAACTTTATTTTTTCGTTTTCCCCCAAATGTAAATAAAAAATTCGTATTTTATAAAATTGAATCTAAAAGGCCAAAGGAACCCTAAAAAATTTTTTTCAAAATTTTTGACTCATTTTTCATCGAGTTATGAGGTTTTAAAAATTTTGAGCGGCCATTTTGAAAAGAAAGTCGTCATTTTTTTTAGAAAATGTGTTATAGAGGGAAGATCCAGAGGGGGTTCAGCCCTTTCATTTTTCAAAATTGAATTATAGACTTTTTTCGTGTCATTTCTATACGATGGAATTCTGCTGAGTTCAAAATTGATACTACTTTTGAAATTGGAGGGAGAGAAGTTCCTCACATTTCAGATTTTTCAACTCAAATACGTTCGGGCTCCGCATGACCGATGGTCAGTTTTTACTTTTTTTAACAATGTTGCACCAACTAAAACTCATTGAAACTTATGTGGTATAATCAACTTTAAATAACACATTTTCTAAAAAAAAAAATGGCGACTGTACCTCTGTAACTTCTTTTCAAAATGGCCGCACAAAGTTTTTAAAACGCCATAACTCGATGAAAAATTGATCAAAAATTTAGAAAAAATTTGTTTAGGGTTTCTTTGGCTCTCTAGATTTTATTTAAAAAACACAAAATTTCATCTACATTCGGCGAAAAACGAAAAAATAAAGTTTAAAAAAGACATTTTGGCCCCTCCCCCCGAAAATACTTGCTCCGGGGGTCTAAAATTTTTGTCAGAATTTTTTCTCATCATGACTCAATTTTGGGGGTAGGTTTCATCAAAATTTCTTTCCAGGGCCAAAACACCATACTTATCCTGCTACACCCTTTCAACCAGTAATCAACATTTCAGTAATGAACTTTATTTTAATGTTGATAAAGCAAATGACATAAGTTAAGTAGAACAAATATCGACGAAAAGGTACATATAAAAATCGGCTGTCCTACGAAAATCAACCTATTTGAATCAAATAAAAGCATGGAATCGTAAAACATAGGCTGGTACATGACCGACTAATATAGTCGGTCATGGCTGGTAACTTAACGCGAAGCCATTATGCAAGTTAGTTATGTGCATGGCAGGAGAATTTGATAACAGCGAGTATAATGGCAGATCGGCAAAATGAGTCCACGAAGATTGTTCGAAGTCAAAACTTTGCACGGTACGTCTTTTATGCTTAAACAGCCTGTTTCCATCACTATGGCCCATGACCAGAAGCCAAGGAATGCCCATGATCACAGGCATGCCACACAGATTGACTTTTTATGGGGCAAAAAGTGGCCTATTTTTCGAAAAAGCGACCAATTTTTCAATTTTTTTCACAAATAAATACACCCCCCCCCCCCAATAAAAAAATTATAACTCAAACTGTATTTCTCTCTGCGATAGTGCTGAAAATGGGGGTTCGAAATTAGGGAAATATTTCCGAATGCTTCGCCGATTTTTTTTTTCCAGCAATAACTCGCTCCCAAGACCACGTACAAAAATAAACAGTGATGCAAGCATCACAAACTTTCCGGACAGGTGTAAAAAAAATCAACGAGCGAAAAACGTAGGTACCTACTTGTCTGAATTTTGCCCATGAAAAAAAAAATTAACTAAATCAATTTCGTGTACCTATCATTAATTGCTTGCCGGGAAAAAATATCAGTTATCTTGAAAGAAAAAGACAAAAATGCTGACGCGGGATACATATGTTTCTCACTAAATACATTTCTCCATCGATAAGGAGAGGAATTATTATCGCGTTTTAGATTACGATTACATGCAATGTAACGCGGTAAATGACCAAACTCAAAGATTTTTGCATTAAATTGCTTGTAAAATTTTTTCTACTGAACCTATCGATCTGAAATTTTGGCGTAGCCTTCCTTTGTTCAAACCTCAACTCCCATTTTAATTTCAACGAAATATATCAATTAGGACGGGCGTAATCGTGTTCACAGACACTTTTTTGTCCCACATACATACATACATACATACATACATATATAGTTTTATTTAACCTCAAACTCGTAACCTTTTTTATTGTATACAGGCAAAGTCGTAACGTTTTGGCAAACTCGTAACTTTTTAGGGTTACGACTTTGCCAAGTACCTCTCAGATGATTCTACTACCCTAATAACACATTTCTAGATGGTTTTTAGCAGGGTTGCGAGTTTGCCGTTTATACACTTCTCAAAATTGCCCAAACTTCGAACACGCGAAAAAAATATAAAATATGAATTTTTTGGAGTGTATATTGGTAAATTAGGTAGAAAACAATGGTGGCAACACAGAGAGAAGGCGTTGGGAACCCCTCGACGTGATAGACGCGAACTACAGGCATGGTGCGGGTTTGCTGTTTATACAAAAGGTTACGACTTTGCCTGTAAACAATTATATATACATACATACATACATACGGAACATCACCTGGAAAATGGTCAAAACAAACTTGTACAAAATCAGATTTTGTCTAAACTCAATATTGGCGAAAACGAATTTCGACCCGAAAACAATACTTTCCTTACAACGCTTCGCGCTGTCCGGAAAGTAAAAGTAGGTAGGTAAAATATTCGTCTTTTAACGCTCTACAATGTTTGTTTGAAACATTTTTTCGAATTTTTCACTGTAGCAGAGCTATTCTCGGGGGAAAATGCAGCTTTTTCTACAGGGGGTCCACCCACCTACTTTGAGATAAGGGGTCGGTTGCACATTTTGCTTTTTCTACATAGTAATAGGATGTACTATGCAAAAGAGCCGCTCCTAAAAGTCGATTAACCCGATTTTTGGCAATTATTTATGATAATGGAAAATTTTCAAAATTGATTTTTTTCTGAAGTCTCTAGTTCCCCTCCATGACGTCTAGGGGAAAATGGTGAATAGAAAAATTGCGAGTTTCGGATTTCTCTACAATTTTTGTTTATATTTTTTTTCCGTAAGGGCGTAATTTCGAAAGTTATAACCAAAAACCCAAAATTTGAACCCCTCACCACCCAAAAGGGGGACGAAATATTCTCCGATACTAGGGAAAGTCGGGTATGTTGAAATACACCCTCTACAAAGCCAAGATGTCCACTATATCTCAGGAATCATTTTCCCTGACCTTTCCAGGTTTTCCAGACTAATTTTTGAAATTTTTCCAGACCTTTCAAATATAATATTCGGGAACCAGAGAGGGGGGGGGGGGGTAATTTTTCACGTGATGTACTTACATTCCGAATTTCACATAAGAATGATACAAAATACATCAAATTTTTCTTTCAAAATCACTAGGAACTTTTTACAAAATTTTTAGATGCTCCTCTTTGGGCCAAAGAAAATATTCAAATTCAATTCTGAAAATTTTTGAAACCGTCCAACTCCACCTCGTCACAAAAATTTGAAATTTGAATTCATTACCTAAAGACAAAATTTCAAATAAAAAGGAAAAACTAGGTATTCCAACGCAAAATCAAGTTTTGAAAATGAAATAAATTATGCCAGGATGTCTTAACAAATCAAGCAAATGAAAATTCGGATTTTTTCGGGCTGAAAATTCAAAGATCCCCCCCCCCCCAAGAGAAACCATGACCCAAATTTAAAAATTTACACAATCTCCAAAAAAAATTTAGTTTGTACCACTGAATAAAAAAGTCAATAAGGTGGTGAAATATAAATCATTTTATGGAAATATAAAAGTCGTGTTAAACCCGAGCGAAACGAGGGCGAAAATTTTTGCAAAAAAAGATCATCAAAACATAAAAATTCACCACTTTTTCCTCATTCAAGTTTTCCAAAACATGATCAATAAATTCGAATTCTATTCCATTCCCTTCTCTTTTTTTCAACATTTTCTCATCACAGCTCATCAAAAAGTTTCCAAAAAACTCAATATTTTTATTTTTGAACAAATTCTGTAGTAAGAAGAGTGATGGACAAAGACATAAAAAATTATGAATAAAAAAATCAGACGTACTTGTAAGATGTAATAATTTGGCCCGAGCGGAGCGAGGGCGAAATTTTTTGAAAAATTTAGAATAAAATAAGCAAATAAACACTTTTCTAAATGACTTTTTTTTTGGATTTCCGAAGGATTCCAGAGAGAATTCCCTGACTATTCCAGACCACCAAAATTCCCTGACTTTTCCCGGTTTTCCAGAGAATGGACACCCTTAAAGCTTATATACGAACTTTTCCGTTTCCGAGATTTTTTTCTGGCTTTCGGCTTTTTTCAAGCTAAATCGTCCGTACTAATTACACACGACGCGATGTCTGAAAAATCCAAAATTAACATTATCTTCGCCCCGAAAAAAACACGAGGAATAAATAATGGGCGAGGTTTTTGAAAATTGAATTTGATTGGTTGTTTTTAGCGAACACAATTTCGCTTAACATTTTAAAGGACAGCTTCGTATCCACTGTTCAATTTATATCCCGTATTTACGAACTCTCCAACCCCTGGCCAGTGACCAGTCGTTCACGTTTCTCAAGTATCTTCATGAAAGAACAAATTTTGGAATCATTGGCCCAAACTAAAAAACCAATTCCATCTGAAACAACGTCTTTCAAGTTTCAATTGGTCTCCAGAATACGATCTTTCTAACAAAACTGTCCTTCCAAGAACTCCACATGATCCCACATTGTAACATTCTATTCACCATCGACAATCCACCCTTCATATTCTTTCTCCTAATGGGTATTTTTTTCTTATACTTAGTCTCTCCTTCGTTAGACCAACGCAGCCAGACACAGCTGGTTGAGCTGGTTGACGACTACCTGGCGCCTACGATCTCTCATTCAGTTTGCACGTTTTTGCCCTCGGTAAATCTTTCGATTCTTCGAGGATCACGTTCGCAGTTTCTCATCATAAAAACTCAACATCGTGGACCACGATATTAATTTCAAACACTAGAAAATTCGATAACCATTCGTAATTCGAATAAAAAAAAAACATCCAGAAGCAGATTGGAAAATTATTCTCTAAAAAACCACTCTAAATCCAATCGATTAAAAATAATTCACGTGCGATTTCGGCATCGAATAGGTACCCAAAATTGAAGGCGAGTAGGTAATATAAAAAATGAAAAAGGAAACACGATATCGATACGTATTCTTACAACACGTAGATTAGGGAATTATAATTTAGCTGATACCGATAAAGATTACCCATCCAATGGAGAAATTACGACGATCATTGCAAGATTATAAATGATTAAAATAAGCGAGGTTTGCGATTTCGCGTGTTGACTCGATTCGATAAAATTCTATTCGATTTTTTTACGCATGTTTCTACATTTCAGCGACCATTTCACACCAAAATGGTTTTTTCGATTTTGCAACACAGATCACCAGCGAATTAAACTTGCATGCACATTCGCCATTTTTTCATTCAAAAAAAAAAAAGCTAATAATCGAGAAAACAAGACTTACCAATTTGATGCAATAACCACATGGAAAATTTATACAGGACTCACCGATCTGAAATCTGACGCAATAACCTCATGGATGATGAAACGCCGACGACTCGATTGTTTGCACATCTTCTTGACGATAGCGAATGAAACGAATGCGATATTAATCTAGAAACATTCGTGCGAGCACGGTAGACGAAAATAAACGATCCGAAATACATAATTATCTTTTCGAATAAATAAAATTACACAGAAAATAGAAAAAAAGACTCCATTGAAATCACAATAACACGCGGGATAAGACACCACTATTCGACCAACTCGACTCGAGATCCGGTTAACCAACTAAAACTGAGGATTTGGAAATGCAATCACGTAGCTAGTAGCTACAGAACGAAAAGTATCCCCTACAATGGAACGCAGGGATTGGCGCGTCGGCGTGTGATTGGTTGGTACTGCGCAGTGCGCAGCGCAACCACTTCGAACGTAAAAGTCGTCTCCTGCAGCAGTGTAGCCACCAAAAATTCCCGCGATTTCCCTTCCGAGTACGTTTTCGTAACGAATTCTATTCTAAAAAATTTCGACGCAAATGAGAGAGGAGAGAGGACAAACCACGTCCAAATTTACGCTTCAGCGATATTTTTCTAAATTTGAATTTTCTCAAATTAAATTCATCAAACTTGGATTTTTTTCAATTTTTTACGAATTCATATTTTTATTACTTTTCAAAATTTCTCTCAATTATTTACTTATCGAGTTGGAAGAAATTTTGAAAAAACGTTGAAAATTTCTTTTGAAAATTCCAAGTTGGAAAAAATTTCGAAGGATTTTCAAATGGAGAAATTTTACCGACGACTTTTACACGGAATATGCATCAGGTACGAAAATTAAAAATGGTGCGAACTACTGTTTGATTCACGCGAGTCTTGAATTACCATGGATTTCGAACTTTCGAAAATTTTTCATCTCGAGTAGATATATATTTTTTTCAAGATATTTTTCAACCCGAAATATTTTACAACTTTTTTTCAACTCCATTGAAACTTTCTTTCAGCTCCGAAAATTGAAAATTATTCTTGAATTTTTTTTCTCGTGTCTAAAATTTTTTCAACTCTGGCATTTTTTTTACATGATGCATATTCACAACTATGAAACTTTTTTCTCAGTATATTTTCAGCCCTAAATTTTATTCTCAAATCATTTTTCGATAGAATTTTTTTCATTTCTAGTCTCTTTACTTTAACATTTTATTTTATTTTATTTCTCCAGCGTTGTAAAAATTTGTTGACTATGAAATTTCTTCCTAAAAATTTTTTCTCAAGTAAGTTTTTCTCAAAACTTTTTTCAACCCTGGTATTTTTTCTCGCGATTTTTCTCAACTATTCTAAAATTTCCCCAGCAAAAGTTTTTCTCATTGTTTTTCAACCCTGAAATTTTTTCTTTAAATATTTTTCTATGCTACTGTAAAAGTGTAAGTATTTAATTTTTTTTTCAAATTTCAACTTCAATTTACATAAAAAATTTTCTCCACCCAAAATTTTTTTCTCAGAATGTTTTCCATTTTTGATATTTTGTTATCGGTTCTAAAAAAAATTCTCAAATTAGTTTCCAAATCTAAATTTTTTGGGATAAAAGAATTTTGAAACAACAGGGGTTGGAAGAAAAAAATTCGAGAAACTCAAGATGAAAAACTTCTGGAAGACCAAAGATGGAATTTTAGGGTCGACAGTTGAGAAAAATATTAGTAAATGGAAAAATTGTAGAGTTGGAAAAAATTTAGCAAATAAAAATTGTAGAAAAAAATCACGAAGCTGAAAAAAATTGGGGAAGAAATTTTAGAGTCTGAAAAAAATTATTAGGTTGAACAAATTGGAATATTGAAAAAAATCTAACGAACTGAAAAACAATTCGAGTAAAAATTTTAGAGTTAGAAAATATATTGAGAAAAATTTCTACGGTTGAATACTAGATATGTATTTTGGAAAAAATACCAGAGCTGAAAAAATGTCAAGTTTGAGAAAAAATTTCGAGGAAGAAATGTTAAGAGTTCAGAAAAAATTTCATTGAAGTTGAAAAAATGATCAGAGTTGAAAAATATTTTAGTAAAAAAATTTCAAGAACCGAAAAATATTTTTAAAATGATATTGGAGTTAAAAAAATTCTGATCTGAGGAAAGAGAAAAAATTTTGAAAAAATTCTGATCTAGGAAAGAGAAAAAATTTTGAAAAAATTATAGACTTGGGAAAAAATCTCGGTTGCATGGTAACTGAAGACTCGCATGAGTCAAAATACAGTTGGGAAAAAATTGAAAAAAATCAAATTTATTGGAAACAATTTTCAAGTTGGAAGAAATTTCAAGAAATATGAAGTTGCAATAAATTGAAGGAAATCAAAGTGGAAAAAATTCTTCAGATTTTTTCCAACCTCTTGTTTTTCAAAATTTCTTCCAATTGAAAAATTATCCTTTTGATAAAAGAACTTAAACTCCAACACCAAATATAACCCCTCTTTCCAACCCCCTCTTCCCAACCTCTCTCCACACTGGGCGTAAAAGTCTTCGCAATTACACACGACCAGTATAATAAAAATTTAATAAAAAAAAAAAAGGTAATAAGAAGAAATTTTAATAATAATAGACAATGAAAAAAAAATGAAAAAATCAAAGCTGGATAAATATTGAGAAAATTCAAACTTATAAATTTACTGTTGGAAAAATTTTATAGGTACCTACCTAAAATTTTGAAAAATTCAGAATCAAAGAAATTGAAAATATTTATTGGGTTGTTGAAATCCTATTCGTGTCAAAATTATTCAAAAGCTGGTCTTTCTAACTATACCCGTAAACTACACACTAGGACCATCTAGGACGCATCACAAAAACACAAATGATTCCTTCTGGCAAAATAAGTGAAATAGTCCAATCATTGTGAGAGACCTACCGAAAAAATTTCGTATCTCAATCAAAATAGAGACGAAGCTAAAAACAAGACGATTTTTGAAAAAAAGAGGTTTTTGCCACTTTTGGGTAATGTTACCAGTTGAGACCCTCTCGCAGGCTCGATTGCCCCCCCCCCCCCTCCTGGAAAATTCGATTTTAGTTTCTAAACCTCCCTGAACCATTTCCCTCGAAACTAGATACTACTTTGAGGCCACTATACGGAGAATTAATATTGAAAATGTTTTGACTTTCACGAAAACCAAACTGCTTCTTCAAACGTTTCAAAACCGTATCGAAAAAATTTCATTTGTTCTAAAATAAATTTTCAAAAAAAAAATACAGCAGCGTTGCTAACTGCATTGTAATTTAGGTATACGAAGTTTTTCATGAGTTGACAGCACTATAGCGAAATATTTTTAAGAAATTCTTTTAATTTATTTTAATGGTCAAAAAAATGGTTTGAAAGATTTTTAGGTTTACTTTTCGAACAATTCAAATTTTACGAAAATCTTGCGAGACTGCGAGTCAAAATGCAGTTGACAGCACTTCCACGAAAATTTATTTAAATAATTCTTTATCCAGGTGACCAGAATTTTTTTAGCTCGAGTTGTTTGAGCGAGCAAACTTGAATTTGGTAAAAATCAAAAAAAACTTGCAACTAAATTGTAGGGGGGGGGGGGGTGTCTACCGAAATCCAAAAGGCAATATTCGCACAATTATCGTAGGTACATTCTTCGTACTGCGTAAATCTGAATCGCTGCGCTGTTACCTCCCTCCCTCACATCAATGAGATTGAAGCACAACAGATTTGATACGAACAAAGGAATGCAATTAGAAAGTACCCGGGCTAAAAAAAATCACGAACTACATAGTAGATACTCATCGAACCATTCGTTACTGCTTAGTGAATTTCAAAAAAAGTGAAGCCAGATGTGGCACACAGAAATATACATCATCGCTCCCTACCCTTCTGCTTTACGCCTTTCAAATGCGAACTAAAAATTCTGAAAAAATAATATTTCTACCCAAGAAAGTTTAATCTTCTAAAATTTTGAAATTTATAGAGGTAAATATGGGAATTCATTATGCTCGAGCGCAGTGAGGTAAAATTTTTGGGGAAAATTGCTATTCCAACCGAAAAAACTGAACTTTTGGTCAATAATTTGCTTTCTTAAAATTTTGTACTAATTTCGTAATTTTCGTGCTATTTTGAGGGCTTCTCATACCTCGGTTGTAGATACTTAATATTGTATCAGTAGACCATCCTCCGAAAATAATTACGATCATTTTCAAAAATATTTTAATTTTCAGACAAAATTTCGGGATAAAACAAACACCTCCAAAATTCGCCAATTTCCCTGACAATTTTCAAATTGGCAATTTTTTCGGGTTTTCAGAAACTAAACATCCTGGTATGTCGACCTTTACAAGCATCATACGCATATAAATTAATTAAATACTAAAACGGTTGATTGTAATCGCAATTACATTAGGGAAAAAGTAGTTCGCAGCAGACAGAGCAAAAATTTGAAAAAAAATAACCTAAGTAGGTACCTACTCTAAATTCAGGAGAAAAAATGAAAAATAATATGAAAAGATGAAAACATTTTGACAAAAGTAGTTTCAATACGTGTCGATTTCATAATCCAAAAAATTCATTAATGTCCAGTTTTCACTTCCAACTCATTTTTCAAGCGCATTTACTTCAGAAAATCACATTCACACAGTATATCTTTCTAATTTCATAAAAAAAATTCTATTAAAAAAAAAACAATTCCTCGGAAATTTTATTTTAGAAACGATCTACGGATAGATATCGAATATATATTTTACTCAAAAAAAAAATCATAAGCGAAAATTTTCCATCTTTGTCCTTCACAATTTTGAATAAAACATGTAATGCATTTTCCTCCGTTTATGAAATATACCTTCGTTTGCATTTTCAGCATCGAAGTTTTCAATAAAAGAATTAAAAATATGTAAAAATCAAAATAACTCACCCGAATGATTTCTTTCCTGGACTGGGTCATAATTTCTGGAGATCATCCACAACAGCAGCACACCATAATCGATTTACTTTTTCAATGCTAGCGGAAAAACACGGAACGAAATCGCATATTTATCTTGATCAAATTCATGCAAGAGAATAGAGATTTCCGATAACCAACGAGAAACGAAAAAATCGAAAGATACGCGTAAAAAGAAACGATTCCATGACGAGCTCGTGAAAAAATCGAAACCAACACGAATAACTCTGAATTTGAACTTGAGCTGCAATAAATCCGAATCACACACTGTAGCCCGAGTGCACAACCGGCAACCACGCAATGACGTAACAACAACCCTCGAATCGAATACTCTAAGGCCTAAGCCACGATATCAAGCATTCTTCGTTACTCGACAGAAAATGGTCATAATTCACAGCGAAACAAAAGAAGAAACATCATTCCATCGTGTTTCCAGGGATCCAGGGTCACGAATTCGCTTGCCTTGTCGCCTTTTTGTTAACGACGTACAGTAGTTCGAAATGCCTGTCTCGAGTCTCGACCATTTCCATTAGCAACACAATAAAATGCTACGAGAACTACGATTGAATAAAAATCCTTGAAAAATCCTCTGTCGAGCTCGTTTTCGAAAGATTAATTTCAATTTCCCACCAACCTCATTCCAATAAAAAAGATAAGATAAGCAGGTATACATCAATAAATGCATGCATATTTTAGCTGCCATACTGCCAAACACATACGTGCTCCGATGAATTTCTAACGCAAAAATTATGCGAAGTCAAAGAAAATGAATATAAACTCATTGGAAACCTAGGAACCAACATTATTATTCTCGTCATTTCGTCAACTTGAAATCTTAAAAAGACGACAAATACGTATAACGACGAAACTAATACCTACAAAATTATTGATAAACTGATGAAATAATATAAATGAGGCGAACATGATACAAATTGTGCAGTTTCTTCTCCCTGTTTTTAGACAAGAGACAAGACAGTCCAACCTGGAACTCGGATACCTTCATGAGCCCATTACTCATACCGCTGAATGTCGTTTCGACCTTTTTTTTTTTCAAAGTCCAGATTATTTTACGAAATTTTAAATAGTTTAGAATTTTCTGAAAAAGTTTTCCAACTCCAAATTTTTTCCTCGTAATTTTTTCAACTCCTAATTTTTTTCTCAGAATTTTCTCAACTGAAATTTTTCTCTGATGTTATTTTTCCACGACCAAATTTTTTCTGACGTAATTTTTCCACGACCAAAGTTTTTCTGAAGAATTTTTCCATTATTGAACTTACATATTTTTTGAAAAGAATGACTTCTGTTTGATTGGCGTCGTAAAAATTTTATTTTCTCGCAATTTTCACATTTGAAATTTTTCCACGTCGAATCATAATTTTTTCAACTCTGATTTTTTTCCTCAAAATTTTTATGGCGTCAATCAAACAAAAATCATTCTTTTCAAAAAAGATGTAAGTTCAACGATGGAAAAATTCTTCAAAAAAAAATTTCAGTTGAGAAAATTCTGAAAAAAAATTACGAGGAAAAAATTTGGAGCTGGAAAACTTCTTCAAAAAATTCTAAACTGTTTAAAACTGACGTAAAATATTCAACGACATTCAGCGCTATGAGTAGTGACGTCATGAAGGTATTCGAGTTCCAGGTTTGACTGTCTTGTCTTTTACAGTTCTTAGAAAATGATGTACGATCAGTGACGTACCGATAGGGGGAGGGGGGGAGCTTCCCCCCCTGAGGAAATTTTTTACTTGTGAGTTGGGAAAATTGAACATTTCAACACATCAGTTGGGAAAATTGGACAGTTGGGATTAATTTTTTTGATGAAAAATAATAAATAAAATAGTTATTTCAAAAGTTGGAAATCAACAAAATTTTCACTTGTTCCAACTCAAAATTGGTAATTTTCCCAACTCGAAAATGGTAATTTTCCCAACTCGAAAATGGTAATTTTCCCAACTCGAAAATGGTAAATTTCCCAACTCGAAAATGGTAAATTTCCCAACTCAAAATTGGTAATTTTCCTAATTCAAAATTGGTAATTTTTACAACTCAAAAATGGTTATTTTTCCAACTCAAAATTGGTCGTTCTCCCAAGTGACGAGTAAAAATGTCAGTTGGGACGATTAGTATTTATTTTTTTAATGAAAAATGAATAAATAAAATGGTTACCTATTTTAACAGTCGGAAATCAACAAAATTTTTACTTTTTAGTTGGGAAAATTAGTCATTTTCCCAACCTTTTCCGACTGAAAATTTATCATTTTCCCAGCGAATAATTATTAAACCGTTGTAATAAATGCTTTTTTGGGAAAAAAATTATTAATTACCTTGCAATTTGAAAATTTTCACTCGTCAACCAAAAAAATTTTATAGTTGTACTTGTAATTTAAAAGAGATTTTTTCGCTTTTTTCTTTAAAATTATTCCAATTAATTTCATTGTTCTTATTCTCCTTAAAACTTATTTTTGATATTTGAAAATCCAATTTTTCAAAAGCTTCGGCCTCGCTACGCTCGGCCATGATATATTTCTACTTTAATCATTTCAAAGTAGAAACAGTCGATTTTTCATTAAAGTTTATTTTTCCAAAACATTATTTTATTGCACATTCAATTTGAGGTTTTCTAAAATTTTCGCCCTCGCTTCGCTCGGGCCAAATCCATCTCCCTATTTTTTACATTGAAATTACAAAATTTTATTGATGTAAAATTATAATTTTTCTTCAAAACTCCACCCTTTCTTCGCTGAAGGCAAATAAACTATTTCGTATGTTTTTTCAACTACAATGACATTGCTTGTAGGTTTAAAAAAAAATTGTTTGGAGCACCTAACCAATGAAAAATTTATTCAGATTTCTTATCTCAAAAAGGGTCTTATAGTAATGGGTTGTAAAAACTTCAAAAGTTCGCAAAAATGACAAAAACGAGTAAAAAAAATCAAAAAACTTCGCGACTTGGGGAAAAATCAGTACCTACATGTAAATTTTAAGAAATCAGTCGGGAAAGTTTGAAAAAAATTGGATTGGTTCGCAAATTTGAATTTTACACCCCCCCCCCCCCTCCGGAATTCTGATATCGGCTATATGTAGTTGGGAATTTTGAGAATTTGAGTTGGGATTTTCACCTCTTCTCCCCCCCCCCTGGAAAATGCCTTCGGTACGTCATTGTGTACGATGTACAAAATAAATTGCGCATGGATGGCTTGAAATATGAATAAAACCTGAATTAAAAAAACGAAGATTGCACATACTGAACTAAATTTACCCCGGACGCTAGTTCGCTCGAATTAATCAATTACGAATTTTCGATCCAAAATGAGATCAACGGAGAGGAAGAGAGAGGGTAACAAGGCCAAAACTCATAATTTGTGTCCTAATGTAGGATAGGTATCAAAATGATGATTTTTTTCACCTCCTGATTTTTAACTTGATACCTTATTCATTTTAAAAAATACAACTAGGATTAAACTGGCAAGTGGCAAGAGAGATATCTCAGCTCGAAGCAAAATTTTTAATCGAAACAAAACTAAATCAAAAGTAGGTCATCATGAAATAATTCTACATCCAAAATGCCAAGTGTTGAAGTCGATTTCTCGAATTTTTGGAATTTAAAAATTAAGTCATCACCCTACAAAATATGAAAATTTGATCTAATCAATGAAAAAAGCTGAACTTTGGCGTATCCCTTTGGTGCACGGGGAAAAACTGACAGATGGAATTGAAAAATTTTCACACTGCTGAAATACACCAAAGGCCAATAGAAGAAAGCCGAAAAAAATTTACCTGGGGTGAAATTTTTTTGGAAACAGGCATCTTAAAAAAAGTTACCTATTCGTTTCCAAAACTATAGAAACTGTAATTTGAAGTGAAAAATTCGCCAAAATGTGAAGGACACGAATCTGGTAAGACAGCGAGAAAATAATACTCATTAGTTCAAAGGTAGAATCATTACTTGGGGAAACAATTGAAAACATTTTCACAAAAAGGAGACATGTGCTGTCGAAAATATCAAAACTTGTTCATGCTGGAAAAAAATTTACAGGTGAAAAAATATGTTGTGGAAAAATGAGGACCTGGACAGCAGAAAATTAATGCAAGTATTAGGTAAATAATATTTGGAATTTGGATTTTAAGATCACACTTAAGTCTACCAAAATTTGTCGAAAAAATTTCTCATAAATGACAAAAAATTTCAAGTCAATTTTTTCTTTCTTTTTGTTAAGAAAAATTAAACTTGGGCTAAGAGTGAAACTTTTTTCAATTTGTAAGCATATAATTTGGAATATCGAATTGAATTTTTCTAGTTAAAAGCATGAATAGTAGCATGTATAGTGTAGGCAAATTAGCGCTATTTTTAAGAAATAAAAACATTTTTAGCTAGCCAAGATTTTATCGCCAAAAACTGTCGAGGGTGGTCCCCTGACTAACCCCTAAAAAGTCCGCACCCCCTAGACCCCTTGCTAAATTTTTTATGGAGGCTCCACCCCCCTCAAAACTGGTTTTTCCCGAATAACTTTTCAGGATTTGATTTTACGGTAAAAGTAGCTCAGTAATTTTTTGTTCTACGCTCAATTTCAAACATCTTTTGTATGAAATTTTTTTTCGTACGACCAATATCAGAGGAGATGGAGCGTCCTGAAGGAAGGGGTTTTTGGAAAATATGATATTATTTGAAAACGCGATAATATGTATAAAATCGCACTAAACTGTATGTTTTGGGCATGAAAATAGTAGTATTACGTAAATTGATGGTATTAATACAACTTGACCCCCCTTTCCCTCTCTATGTACAGGGGTGGGGAGGGGTGGACACATTTGAGGAGGAAAGATGATCATGAAGCATTTTTACAATTTCAGAGTAGGTAAAAATTTTAGAGTTGAAAAATATTTTGAGGAAAAATTATCAGAGTTGAAAAATATCTGGAGAAAAGGAAATTAGGAATTGAACCTATTTTGAGAATCGAACAAAAAAAATTTGGGTTGAAAAGTAGGTAGTTGATTTCGGTTTCAAATTTTCAAATCAACAGCTAAAAATTTGATCGACATTTTAGCAAGCTCTTCATTCCTGTTATCTTACGAGATAGGTTGCGAAGTTGCGATTCGAGTGAACGATTTACATTTTGTTGTTAATTTCGTGTGAGAATAGACAGGCCCAAATTTTGATTCTTTTGAAAGCACAAGTCTTATTTTTTTTGAAAATTTTCCAATTTTTTTTTCTTACCATATATTGGATTTTTACTTCAATTGCAGCTAAAGGCAAATTTTAAAAATTGCCCAATTTTCAAAAAAAAATATCACCGGGGGTAATTTTTTAGCTTTCAATCATTGGCCTTTGGTGCATTTAGCAGTAGGCTCATTCCATGTCAACTCGACCAAGTTTTGACCTTGGGTCTTCCGATTTCGCTCAAAATTTTTTTACGAGTTCCCCTCGATGGTCTAATCGAGGAATCACCGTCATTTCGATCCTTATCCTTCAGGGGGCGGGGGGTGGCCCTTGTAATTTTCGTATAATTGGGATTTTTTGCGAAATGGCTCAACTTTGAAGGCGCATATCTCAAGTTCGGTCATGTCCAAGATGAATCTGTTCATGGGGTTTTGTAGAGAATTGAAAGCAGATTCAAAATTGATAATCATATTTTGAAAAGTTTAAAGTTGAACTTTTAAGATGAAAGCTCAACTTTCATGATAAGTACAAAACATGAGGGCCCCCATTTAAAAATCTGAAAAAATTACTATGGAGAGAACTTTTTATGTACTTTTCAACTAACAACTTTTCAAGATGGGATCTCAATACCCCTGGGGGCCACAGGCAGAGCCGGATTTAACCTCACGGCGCTCAGAGGCAGAATAGAAATTGCCGCCCCTTTGAAAACGTAATCTGCCCCCCCCCCCCCCCCCCCCATAAAAATAATATTTTTCGTCTTTTTTATTTGATTAGTTATATGAAAAAAAATAAACAAATAAACAAATAAACAAAAATAAAATTACCACCGCCCCTCCATGGTTGCTCACTTTCTTGTATTCCTACTTGCACCAGATTTTTGTAATGTAAAATGGCAAATGAGGAAAATTACAAAAAAAAATCGCTTTTCAAAATCTTCCGCCCATGATATCTGCCGCCCCTGAAAATCTGCCGCCCTAGGCTCGCGCCTATGTCGCCTGTGCCTAAATACGGCCCTGGCCACAGGGGTCCTCAATTTTGGTCAAAATTCAAGAAAATGTAAAACGTGAAGTAATATATCGATTTCTACTAATTCAAAGGCGCTGAGTTCGAATATGAGCTCAGTTTTTTCATCCGACTCCTGTGAACCCCCCTATCAGCCCCCCTGATGGGGTTGGAATTCAAAAAAATGAAAAATAACGTGTGACGTGTCGTTTGTCAGGTTTTTGAGAGCGCTGAGTTCGAATATTTGCTTATTTTTCGGATTCGACCCTCGGGTGCACCCCTAGCACCTATTTTTGAAAAAAACATCGTTTTTTTAAAATTTTTAGCAGTTTGGGAGTCAAAATGGGGGGATGGGGATGGCCGATCAATAAAGTAAGTTGATAATCAAGCTCAGCACCCTCGAACTAGTAGAAATCGATATAACACATGCTATTTCTTTTTTTTAACATGTGTTTTCTCAAAATTGGGGGCTAGGGGTGCACCCAAGGGTCGAATCCAGAAAATAAGCAAATATTCGTACTCAGCGCTCTCAAAAACCTGACAAACGACACGTCACACGTGATTTTTCATTTTTTTGAATTTTAACCCCATCAGGGGGGCTGATAGGGGGGTTCACAGGAGTCGGATGAAAAAACTGAGCTCATATTCGAACTCAGCGCCTTTGAATTAGTAGAAATCGATATATTACTTCACGTTTTACATTTTCTTGAATTTTGACCAAAATTGAGGACCCCTGTGGCCCCCAGGGGTATTGAGATCCCATCTTGAAAAGTTGTTAGTTGAAAAGTACATAAAGTTCTCTCCATAGTAATTTTTTCAGATTTTTAAATGGGGGCCCTCATGTTTTGTACTTATCATGAAAGTTGAGCTTTCATCTTAAAAGTTCAACTTTAAACTTTTCAAAATATGATTATCAATTTTGAATCTGCTTTCAATTCTCTACAAAACCCCATGAACAGATTCATCTTGGACATGACCGAACTTGAGATATGCGCCTTCAAAGTTGAGCCATTTCGCAAAAAATCCCAATTATACGAAAATTACAAGGGCCACCCCCCGCCCCCCTGAAGGATTAGGATCGAAATGACGGTGATTCCTTGATTAGACCATCGAGGGGAACTCGTAAAAAAATTTTGAGCGAAATCGGAAGACCCAAGGTCAAAACCTGGTCGAGTTGACATGGAATGAGCCAGTATGAAAATTTTTCAATTCCATCCTCATTTTTTCCCGGACACTAAAGGGATATACTCTACATTTTCGATTTCCAAAATCGATTGGAGGAAGTTTCGAGACGTTTCGGAGTCTCCAGAAAATCGTGGAATTTTCCAATGCTGGAGAAAAGCCCATAAATAAAGATCCATATGAACATATCAGCACCTATAATCACGAATCGCCCATGTCGGTGACCTATTTGATCGTTCGAAGTACAATATTACGAAATTCGTAATTTTCGATACAAAATATTTTCAACCAAAAATTTTCCTGGAAAAATTTAAAAATATTCGACGGCATCGAGATAAAAAGCTGAGAACTATTAAATATTCTATTTTCGACATCCTGAATCGATTGACCGGAACAACTCCCATCTCAATGCAAAATCAGTATACGTAGGTGTATTTTTTGATTACCTACAGTTGAAAAATTTTCTGTCAAAAAACATGGATTCGAACTGCAAGTTTAAAATTTCGGAAAATTGTGCTTCAGTCGATAAAATAGGTCACCAACATGAGTAATCCGTGATTAAAGGTGTTGAAGTTCATGTGGACCATTTTTATTCGCTTTTCTCCAGTGCTGAAAAATTCCAAAATTTTCTTGAAACTTTGAAACGATTCCGAAGATCAAAATAGGGTACCAAATTTCAGTATTTTTCGGTGATTAGAAAAAATTTTCGTATTTTACAGACACAGAGCGATGAAGTAATTTTGAAATACAAAAATTCAACAAAATTTTAAAAATCAACTTCAGCTTCTAAAATTTTGAATATACGATTCTTTCATATCGTACTTTCCATTTGTAAATTCGAAAACACTATAAGTAAATCAAGCGAGTACAAAATAAATATAAATCTTTATCATACTGTACAAGGTAGAAATAAATTTAAGATCGTTGATCATATTTCGATAATTAATTCAATAAATTAACATTTCTTGACCCAGGGATAGACTGGACTCAGCTCGTTTGCTATCACCTGCAGTGGCTGCAGTAAATAAAATAGTACCTCTGAAAGCACCTGCCTAACCCAGAAATTAGCTTCCATATCAATCTTATTTTCGAAAACATACAGAACTAAGGCACTATAAAAGTGGGTGAAATTGGCCACCATTTTGGGTGCAAGAAGAAGCAGTTTACTATAGAAGTATATGGGAATTAAACTACTTTTCTCTGGAAATAACTCAAAAAGTACTCATTTTTTAAAATTTTTGGTAATAACAATTTCGAAAGAGAATTAAAATAGCTTTTGATTGATGTAACTACTTTTCCAGTTTTATTAAATTTAATATTTTCAAATTTTCGCCAATTTTTAGTATTTTTTTTCTTTTCATAAAATGTTAAAATTTTACAAAATTATATGAAATGTAAAGAGACGTGTATTTTTCAACAGCCCTTCCATTTTCCGTTCAAAAATTTCATAATTATACGTATATAATACATTTTTAAAGATTTTTCTTCTTGCACCCAAAATGCCGGCCAATTTCACCTACTTCTATAGTGCCCTAACAGAACGAACCGAGAATGCCAAATAGTGCATTTGCACCCTGCAGTTCCATCCATTTACCTGTTTTCTTGTCCGCACTGTTCTACGGCCTACGTTAAAGTACTATTGTTTGTTTAAAATCTCACTATTTGGGTTGATTTCTGTCCGCAAACACTTCTCTCCTTACCCCACCACGATGTCGAGGGCTTGTAAGGATGCAGCCGTTGCCAACGTTGCTGTGGAAATGTGAATGGTCAAGATGAAGCGAATGCGTTGCATCTCAAGGCACAAGGCCGAGGGTGGACGATTCGTGTGACGAATCGCTGTTCGCCTGCAGGTGTTTTGAAATGTGAGAAATCACATTGGCGACAGTCAGATCTTATCTTGGAGATTTGGCTGTATACGAGTTGCCAGAGAAAGCGTTTGCTTGACGATTTCTCCAAGGTCGAGAGGGTGGTTATGTGAGTATACGATGTATCCGTTGTTTATGTCATGTATACACTTTTGGTCATCGGAGACATTTTTTCAAAATTCATTTGATCTATTGATCACGAGAAAAAATTAAAAGAATTTAGCAAATGTGGGCTTACGACCTGATTAAAAGGCACTGGTGTGGTAACTGGTAAGGGGTCATTTGGCCTGTGGTGGACTTTTGTCAAAATTTTCATGCCATTCGATTGGTCTTTGTAAAATAATATTTTAGAGCGCATAAGCAAATTTTGATCTCACCCCAGGGGACTGGGGCTCCACTATACGTGATTTCTTAGCTAAAAATGTTATCTTCACGAATTTTCGACCGTTTTTTTTTCAAACTTGGCAGTTGGCACGCAGGTAGGGGTACTGGAGGGCAGTGTTTCAAAAACGGAAATTTTTTCGGTTTTCAATTCTGTTTTTGTTTTTGTTTTGACGATTTCGGTTTTCGTTTTTGCTCTTTTCGTTTTTGATAAAATTAAAACGCTTTCGTTTTTTTCGTTATTGAATTTTTTTTTAAAAAGTCAAAATATGGATAAGTAGGTACATTAGGGTGGCCCTTAAAAAAAAGGTTGGGATTTTTTTCGGGACCCCCCCTAGTTTGGTGCCACTACATGAGAAAATGACGTACAAAAAATTTCAGCCCAATCGATGCATGTTAACCGTCCCTCAAAGCCCATTTTGAAAAATTGATGGAGCGCGCCCGAGCTGATAATATTCCACTACGGCCACGCGGAAACGAAACGCTAAAAATACCCCTAGTGACCCGGCGACTTAAAATACACGCCAAAGGCATGGAAATGAAGATAGAATGTTCTGGTTTGCGGCATTCGATTCCTTATAAAATTTGGAATCGGAAAAGCTAATTTTCAATTTTTTTGCACCCCCGGGAGGAAAAGCGCTAGGGTTTTACAAAGTGCAACTGAACAGGAAAAATCAAATTATTTGATAAAAATTTTTCAAACACATTTTTCGAGGGGAAAGAATGAAAATTTAATTCTAGGGGTTATTCAGAGCATCCGAACCCAGTTTTGGGGTCATTTTGACTTCGAGCTACCACTAGTCCCCAAAGTGAGGGGAAGGGGGGGGGGGTGCGGAATGAAAAAATATTTCGAAAAATTGAGTGTGGTATCAAAATCCACATTTTTTACTGGTGAAATCCGCTTCCGATTTTACTTTATCAAAACCCCCAAAATGGGCCCATGGGGGGGGGGGTTCAGGGAAATACCAAAATAAAAACTTTTCATTTAAGTCGCCGGGTCACTAGGGGTATTTTTAGCGTTTCTTTTCCGCGTGGCCGTAGTGGAATATTATCAGCTCGGGCGCGCTCCATCAATTTTTCAAAATGGGCTTTGAGGGACGGGTTAACATGCATCGATTGGGCTGAAATTTTATGTACGTCATTTTCTCATGTAGTGGCACCAAACTAGGGGGGTCCCGAAAATAATTCCAACATTTTTTTTCCACCAAGTATAAATAAGGGTCACCCTAAGGTACATAGTACATACATGGTAATCAAATATAACGATAAAAACTGAAAAGTCGAAAAATTTATCTAGATCAAGAAAATGGGCAAAATGTTGTATTTTTTAATGAATTTCTTCATAAAATGGAATAAAAAATGAACATGCCATTATTTCATCAGTCATTAGCCCATGAAACGAAAAATATAGACAGGTTCAGTTTTCATTTTTATGTTTCTCCTTTCTCTATGAAATCTCAGTCTTTTTTATGATTGAAAAATCCAATTTTTTTAAATTTCGCCATCGTAAATTTACTTTCAACTACTTTTCACTTCATTTTTGAGAGTTGGAATCTAGAAATCTTGAGCTTTTTGTACCCTAAATATTTCATTTCAAAAATGTATACCCCATCATCCCACCACAGGTCTGTATGTATTCAAAAATCAGTTTAAATCATCTTTTCGCTACCAAAATGTCGAAAAAAATTAAAAATGAAAAGATTTTTTTTTCGTTTAACATTATTTGTAATATTTTGCTTTCGTTTTTTTCGTTTTTGTAAAATGATGGAAAAATAACGTTTTTTTTTTCTGTTTTAAATTTTCGTTTTCATCAAGTTTTTGAAACCCTGCTAGAGGAAAGTGCCCTGAATTTTTTTCAGTTTTCTCCAATCACTATGAAGACCTTAAATTTGACCTTGAAAATTTAAAAACGCGCCAGGAAACACAATCAATTTTAGTGCTGACTGAATTAGTTTTTTTTTTTAAATTTCCTAATGTATTTCACACCTCTCAGAATTTTTTCTGATTTTTTCAGGAGGTAAAACACCTTGAAAAATGCGAGAAACCATTTTTTCACATTGTTTTTCACTCATAAAATGATAATTTTTAGTCGAAAAAAATTTTGTTTAATTATACCCCAAAATACGTATATATTTGTATACTACCTACTTACCCGATTTTTACTTCATTTCATTTCTTTTTCGTGATTTTTGTAATTTCAATCGAGTATAGCATTCATTACAAACGATGAACGTTTGGTGCCACTATAGAAAAATTTTTGAGCCCGGGCGGCCAATACCAAAATCCATGAAGGGGAGAAGGAGGTTCGAAGGAGGGTTCAACCCACCATTTTTTGAAATTGAGCTAAACGAAAATTTTTTCGACCCAAATTATCATTTTATGAGTGAAAAACGTGAAAAAATGGTTTTTCGAATTTTTCAAGGTGTTTCACCATCTGAAAAAATCTTTAAAATTCTGAGAGGTGTGAAATACATTGAGAAATTTAAGGAAAAAAATAAATTTCAGTCAGCACCAAAATTGTGTTTCCCAAGGCGATTTAAAATTGTCAAGCTCAAATTTAAGGTCATTATAATGGTCGAGAAAATCTGAAAAAATTTCAGGATACTCTCCTCTAATACTTCTACGTTCCAAATGTGAAAAAAATCGGTTGAAAACTCGCGAAGATGAAATTTTCAACTTGGAAACCACGTGTTTTGGGGCTCCAGCCCCCAAGGGTGGGATAAAAATTCGCTCATGCGCTCTAAAATCGTCTTCTACCAAGACAAATCGAATGCCATAAAAATTTTGACAAAAGTCGACCAGAGACGAAATAACCCCCTTACCACACCAGCGCCTTTTAATCAATTTAGATACCTAGATCGTGAGCCCACATTTGCTAAAATTGTTTAATTTGTTTTCGTGATTAATTGATCAAATGAATTTTGAGAAAATTTCTGTGACGACTATACGCGAATACGTTACCAACGGATGCATCGTATACATAGCCACACCTCGACCTAGGAGAGATCGTCAGGCATCCTCTTTCTCTGGCAACTCGTAAACAGCGTCCTTGCCAATTCTCCACGGCTAGAACGATAGAACATAACTGTACATTTCAAAACACTGAGAGTCGACCAGCGATTCTTCACAACGATCGTCCACCCTCGCGGTTTGTGATGCATTGTATCCTTACAAGTTACACGCCTGCAGAATCGAGGCGAAGTAAGGAGTAACGCGTTTTTGGACAGAAATCAACCCTCTACGGCCATATGGGCCCTTTATAAAAACTGTTTCAATTCATGAGAGAACACCAATGTTTAAGTCAGAAAAACGTGCAGAAGAATGAAATTCAGTCAGATGAATGTTTATTACGAATCAGAATAGAAAAATTATGGTGAAAAAATAGCGATTCCTTGCATTCTGTGCTTTTATTTCAGAAAAAACACGCAATTGACCAAATGGGCCCTTTTCAAAAATTCGAACCTCATTTTATGTCACTTGAAGTGCGTTTTCGGCAAAATCCCTATACCACACGATAGTAGACACTCCAAGGAACAGAAATTCGCAAAAAAATAAAAAATGATAATTTTGACCACTTTTGCTAAAAACGCGATTTACTCGAAAACTGTGATCGACCAAATGGGTCCTTTTCTAGCGGAATTACACATATGTGTTTTTATAGGTATCTCCAAGGGCTATGGATTGTGGAAAAACGACAAATGTGATTTTTACTTCAAAAGCATTGATAGATGAAATAATATGACGTGATGAAGTATAAGTTGCCTAATTGGTTTGCCGTATATAGAAATCATCGAGTGAATAAAATTGCATAACGCTCAATTCGAAGAATTTCGTATAATTAACAAATTTTCACTTCGTGCAACAGGGGAGCGCAGAGCGGACCCTTGAAAACATAAATTAGGAGACAATACGTACCTATCTTATTGAGACTGAAAATATGAAGAAAATTGCTATGATAATGAGAATGTATCATCACCTTTCCAACATGCTTGTAAAATAATGTCAAGTGAATTTCCAATAATTGTTTTTCATCATTTTATGCTTTCTACGCATTTGCATAAATCTTCTCAAAACGGAAAGAAATGTTTCTCGAATTTCCAGAAATTGAAAATACCTATTTGAAAAATTGAAATTTCTTACGTATACGAATACCTGAATTCCTCCAATGTAAGGGTGACCCTAACATATAAGTATAGGTAACTAATAAGTATTCCAATTTATGTACCTACCCACAGTATGGGATGATAGTTCTTTGAACATAAAATAGACAAGGAAAACTTTTAATTCTTACCAATTTTTATGTTCCTGGAATGGATTTTCAATCAGTAATAAGTATATTTTCAGGCCAAAATTGAAAAAAAGTGTAAGAAGGTGTCAACTTTGGGCAGCCTTACCTGAGGTTAGAGGGTTACGTCAGGCAATGAAACATTTATTTGGTAGGAAATTTAGTTTAGATTTATTTTTTACTCTTTTTTTTTTTTAGATTGGGGACTTCCCGGTGGTGGTAGGGAGAAAATTCCACTTTTTGGGAGGAGCCTCCTCCTGGGATCATTATACAGTAGAATCTTTGAAGGTTTTGGAATTCATTTAGAGAGAAAGTCCCGAGAATTTGACAAACCCTTTCAAAGCAGTGGAACCTCTCTTGAAAATTTTTCACCATAATAAAAATTGCAAATGTAGTGAAAAAGAAATCCAAGGTGTATTAAAACTTCTTCCACAGGTGATAAGTTTACAAGCAAAAAATCATCGTGAATCTACGCCACCTTCTGGAGGTCGTCAAAGTTATATAGAAATTTCACTAAAATTCTACTCCACTAGCAATCCGAAGAGAAATTTTGGGAAAAAAATATTTAGAAAATACAATACTTCCACTGAAGAAATTAAAATAGGTAAGTTAAATTAATAAGAATACAGAGGACAATGGACTACATTGTTAATTTATTTTAAATATTTGTGTGAAACAGTATAATTTGACGATTCGTGTGAACAAATCTGGAATTACCTCGCGGCTGTGGTGGCAATAACACCTTGACCTCTTAAATCTACAACCTGTCGATATGTAGGCATTCGATCCTTGATCCATAGGCGCACCCAGGGGGCTCGAGGGTTCGAGCCTCCCAAGCTTGACAAGATTTTTTTATCACAAAAATGTCAAAAAAGTATGATTTTTTAGGCCTGGAGATTATGAAAATTAAAATCGACTAACCGATTATTCGAATTTTAATCGATTACAAAAATAATCGATTAATCGACATCCTATTAATCGATTAAAAGTACCTAATCACTCCGTTATCTCAAATCGACCAACTAATTTAATTGAAGAATCGGGCGATCAACTAAAGTTAGAAAGTTGATAGATTATTTTTCAATTCTGAAGTGAATAAGGGGAGACAATCCCCCCCGCCCAGGAAGCACTTCAAAAATGAATTTTTCAATCAAAAAGTATTTGTGATATCGACAGCAATAACGTATATTCTGCAAAAAAAAAATTCCCTCGCTTTGCTCGGGCTGAGTTTGCTGGATACTTTCCTTATTTTTTGAAAATCCACACGTCATCGAAAATCAGAATCGTTTCAATTTATCTACTTTTGATTTTGAAAGATTTTCTCGCAACAATTTTTTGGAATTGAATGATTGAAAATAATCGGCTGATTAATCAATTAAAAATAATCGATTAATCGATTAAGAATTTTGGTGGATTTTAGCGAGGAAAAAATCGATTAATCGATTATAATAGCCAGCCCTATTTATTTTTTAAATCGCCCTCTCTTTGTTCGGGCAGTATTGAGGAAAAATGAAGTAACCTGTTATTTCAGTAGCGCTGGAGTAGTCAGGTTATTTTCAGTAAGCAGATAATACATCTACAGATCTGAGCGAAGAAAAATTGAAAAATTACGAATTTTCTGAATTTTTTTAGCAATGGTGTCGAATTTAATTTTTTTTTCGTTACGTTATTTTGTTACGTTACAATGTGCTAGTAGAGTTCCGTTATTCGTTCCGGTATTTGCAACGAAAAAATGCTGTAACGTAATAATTTTGAAAATAACGACATTTTCATTTTTTGTTACGTTATTTCGTTACGTTTTTTCGTTAGGTACATTTCTATTTTAGCTTGAAAATGCAAGATCATCAAAGATAAAAACTGAGGTTGCCCTTTTACCTTCTGAAGTTTTTTTTGATTTCTGGGCTTGCAGTTTAAATTTTTCCAACTTGAAATTTTTTCAATTTCATTTTTTAATTTTAAGTTTTTCTCAAAATTTCCAAAATTTTTCCAATTTTATACTTTTTATAATTCCAACTGTTTTGTCAAAAGATATTTTGAAAAAAATTGAAAGAATCATTTTTTAATTATTGGTAAAAAATTTTCAAATCAAGACGAAATTTTAAAAAATATGAATATGAAAAAAATTTTAAAATCCAAGTTAAAATTTTGAATTAAAATAATTTTCGGTTTAAAAAAATTTTCAAAATGGAAAAATGTATAATATTAGCAGTGATGGAAAACTGAAATGATATTAGTTCCAGTTCCAGTTCCAGTTTCAGTTCTCAAAATTTTTTAGTTCCAGTTTTCAGTTCCAGTTCCAGTTCCAAATACCAATTCCAAAATTTCGGTTTTTTAAATTTTGAAGGACAAAAAAAATGCCAAATTTTCTGCTAAATTTGAACTTTGTTGTTTTTACTTTTCGATTCAAAGTGCAATTTTTCCCCCTTTCAAGCTCAAAACAAAAGAATTCTAAAAAAAAAGTCATTAGTAATATTTTTCGAAAATGTTGTGACTACGAGTATCTCCTGAATTTTTCAACAAAAAATTTGAATAGGTACCTAATGTATTAGAAGACGTCTTTAAATGGATGAAATTTTCGAGTTTACAACACGATTCTTCTTTATTCACTTTTCGATGTAAATTTTCAAAGTTCGGGGTTTTTAGTAAAAAAAGTTAATTAAGCCTTAAATGTGGTTCGGTAAATTTCATTACCAAAATTTTGATTTTTTTCAAGTCATATTTTAAGTATAAAAATTGCAACTGCTGGAACTGGTATAAAACTGAAATTTATTTTAGTTCTAGTTCCAGTTCCAGTTTTCAGTTTTCAGTTCTCATCATTTCAGTTCTAATTCCAGTTTTTCAATTTTAGTTCCAGTTTTTTTCAAGTTACTTACAGTTCTATTTCCAGTTCCAGGTTTTCATCACTGAATATTGGTCAAATTTTTATTTATTTTATTTTTTCCGTCGCGACAACACTGTTTTTTTTGTCAAAATCACTAATTTTTTCTGATAAATAGAACATCGACTGAGAAATCAGTGAATTTAGACCAAAAAATCAGTAATTTTTGATTTAAAAATCAGCAAATTTGGCCCAAAAATCTGAAAATTACTAATTTTCAATAAAAATTATTTCACTGATAAAAAAAGACTGAATTTCTGCTGATTTTTTTTTTAAATCATACTCCTCTTTGACATTTTTATACTTAATAAAAATCTTATTCCCGAGTTTATGGGGTGAGGGCGGCTCAATTCCCCTGAGCCCCCGCCTTGAGTGCACTTATGATTCGATCAGTTTTGCTGTTGCACATCCGAAAACTACCTACGTTTAATTAAATAAGTACATTTACATATGCGCTTTACGAATCCGTTTCGACCATTTCTTCGGTCCAAGCGTCGGCATTGGAAAAATCAAAGGTATCGTCCGATGGCTGATTTTCATTTTCGTCGTCGACGTATTGCTGTTGTTGCTTTGGTTCTTGTTTACGTTCGTCCTGATCTTCTCCCTCTTCTTCATCTTCTTCCACTTGTCCTTCCTGATCTCCAGCCGCATCTCCCAGATCTTCGTCGTCTTGATTGGACTGTCGATGGCGATGCCTATGCGGTCGCTCCTCCTGCTCTTCGTCCGCTTCATCTGCTTCTTCAAACGTCGCTATTGCATCGTTGCTGTCACCGTCGTTCTCCGCATCCGTGCTTGGCTGCAACTGCAACTGCACCGGTTGTCTTTCATCCGCAAACAAACTAGCATCCGTTTCCAGCTGATGAACGGCGGCCAAATCTTCGACATTTTCATGCCCAGTGACCGGTTCGTATTCCATCTCGTGTACTTGATAAGCCGGAAGCGATTCTTCTCCGGAATCTTGCTGCTGTGGTTGCTCCTCCTGCGGCTTCTGTCGCTCTCGCTGGCGTCGCCGAGCTTTCGGCTCATCGCTTTTGATCTCTTGGTCTTCTTGTTGTTGGCGAGTTGGCGAAACGATTGCCGAATTTGTATTCGCATCGGATGGTGACGTTTCGTAAATATTATTCACATTGGGATTATCGTCCTCGTTGCCATTGCTGCTTCGGCCACTTCCGAAGACCGGCGGAGCAGGCGATAATGACGGTGTCTGCGGGGACACCGGCAGTGGCATTTGAATGTAGGCGTTGACCGGCTGGGACGGAAATCGTGGCGAAATCACATTTTCGTCGGCGTATTCGAATTTATTATGGGGGAAATACGAAGAAGGAGTCCCCATGCCGACTCCTGCGCTATTTCCATCCTCGTACCACGGATATTTAGGGCCGGAGAAGGCACTCACCTGTAAAGGCGACAACGGCGATAGCTGATCCGCCGTATGAGCACACGCCGTCGGCGCTGCTGCCGCCGCAGCCTGATTATAGTTTCCCAGATCCGTCGAATGCAGCATTTCGACGTCATCGGACGCCAAACCCGGATATTGATTGAAGATGTTGTGCCTATTCGGTTGTTTTTTCTTGCATCTTTTGCAAGCTTTCTTACGTCCCTTGAAGGGTCGACGGTACACGAGCTTTCGCCGGCCACCCACCAAATTCAAGCTCACCGGGTAAGCCCCGAAAAGCGGTTTATAACGACGAATCAGTATGCGAGGCGAATTTTTCGTTCGCAGGATTAAATTAACGTCTCGAGGCTTGATGCCTTTAGGAAGGCCTCCAGAGATCTCCTGGTGATTGGCGTTCAGCACCTCGACGGCGGGGGTCTCTTGTAACGTCAATGGTTTTACTGGTTTTGGCACCTGAAGCTTTTGCTGATGGAGGTTCTGCTGCTGATGGTGCTGCGGCTGTTGATGGAGGTGCTGCTGCTGATGGTGGTGTTTCTGCAAACGTTTAGCGCCACCGGGGTCTCCAATGGCAGGCTTGTTCGCATTGCCCCATCCGGGCTTCTTACCGATTAAGCTTTGGTAAGAGGGCCCCGAATACGAATGTACATGAGTATGTGAAATAGGTGTGCTCTGCTTAGCACCAGATGCTGAGGCAGACACCGACGTCGGTTTGGTTCCGTTCACGTAAGGTCTTCTTTTCTTAATAATTAGCTTGTGCGTTTTTTCTTTTTTTTCCTCGACTTCTTCCTCCTCTTCTTGGTGGTTTGCCTCATCGTCGTCATCATTTTGGCTTTTTAGATCCTTGTTGCCGTCGTCGTGTTCATTGCTCGTACTTTTGGGTCTTCTTTTGCGTTTACCTTTCCCCTTGCTTTTGCCTTTGCCCCTACGTTTTTTGTACCTTTTACCATCTTTCTTGTATGTTTTATTGTGATCATTGCTATCATCGTGGTTTTGGTCTTGGTCGTCGTTATTGTTCTCCATGTTCTTGTTATCGTTATCATAGCGAGCATTAAACTCTTCACCAAGGCCCAAGTCCATATCGACGGTTACATCCATATCCATATTCATATCCATGTCTGTGTCCGTGTCTGTATCCTCGTCCGCAGTTTTCTTTGTTTTTTTCAAATGCGGTTTGGATTTTTTCTTCTTGGTTACACGTCTTGGTATTCTCAGTTGCGAAATTTCTCTTTGGAAATCGGGCGGTATTTCTGCATTGACGACTATTTTTCCATTACGCGGTGTTCTTTTGCCCTTTGGTTTGGTAGGCGCTTTGGTCGTGTCACTTTGGTCGCTGTCGTCGGCATTTTCGTTGTCGTGGTAATCTTCGTTAGTGCCAGAGTAAGATGGTTGTGTTTGTTTTGGAATGGTGCTTTGTTGGTACGAGTTGTCGACGTAATCGTCGTTTGATGGTCGGGCTTTGGAAGGCTGCCGTGTCTTGGGTTCTTCGGTTTCTGCCAACATGTATAAAAAGAAGGTATAGGTATTAGTGGAGAGGTAAAACCAAAAAAAAGCTGCATTGAATGAAAGAAGCGTGGATTTTGGAGCAAAAATAAAGTTTTCGAGACTGAGAGCCATTCACACTCACCCCCTTGCAATTTTGAAAAAATTCCTGAAAATGATAGTTTTTGTCAGAAATGAAATATTTCGATATCTACTCTCAATTATAAATCAGTGAAAATTTCGAAAATCACTGAGAAACAGACAGAATTGCAGCACATGAGAAAATCAGTGAAAAAAAATTACTGGAAAATCAATGGATATTCGCTGAAAGGTCAGTAAAATTTATGAAATTTGCTGAAAAATCAGTGAAAATTCATTGAAAATTGGTGAATTTTGCTGATTTTTCCTGTGCTGCAATTCTGACTATTTATCAGTGACTTTTCACTGATTTAGAATGAAAGAGTACTGTCAGATATTGATTCGTAGATTCAATTTTCACTGTTAAAATCATCACTCTCCCCCCCCCCGCGGTGACACAAACCCCTAAGGTAAGGATTTCATGGGAGTGGAAATTCAAATTTGAAATTTTGTGAAAATATATTACGTAAGGTGTGCAAATCATTATTGTAGTCCATGATTCGATTCCCACCCTCTTGTGCCCCCTGTGGAACCTTAAAACCTGAAAAACACTCAAAATTGTCGTTGTAAATCCAAAACATGACAGGAATTGCGAACCAAAGGTTACTTATTGTTGGAAATACTTTTTCAAATCAAAACAGGACGTGGACGTGAAAAGGTTGGCGTTTCCTAAAAAGTTCAATAAAATTATAATTTGCGAACGATTTTTGAAAATTCAGTACTGCTGGAGAAAGGAAATGTAGAACAGTGGCGTCGTCAGAATCGAAAATTGGGGGGGGGCACAAAAGGGGCCGTGTGTTGAACAACTTTTTTTTGCTTTCTCAAAATGGAAAAGAGGGAGGGAGGGGGGAGTGGGGACTGACTTTTTTCACCTGCTAAAAATGGGGAGGGAGTAAAAAGGGAGCCTTCTTCTGCCCTTTCGTCTCAGATAGATTATAGAATTGTAATTTTGTTCATGCCCGATCGAAACGAGGGCGAAGCTGTGAAAAAATTGGATTTTTAATGCCCTAAAAATACATTTTTTCATGTTTTAATGCTTTTAAAATCCTATCTGATGTAAGTGTAACGTAAATTTATAAATACAACATAAGTATTTTTTGGGGGGGCAAGCGGGGGCCAGAATTTTTTCGGGGGCCTGCCCCTGCCCCCCCTCTCTGACGACGCCTCTGATTTAGAATATTGAATTATGTTTCATGCAACTCCTATTACTCGAAGAACACACTCTTTCTGAGACAAGCAAAATTAACATTCAATACAAGATTTATTTGACATTTGTCATTGAATAATATAAGTAACTATTGTGCTAGAGAATTTTTCCCAGTTAGGGTTGTCACATGCGAAATAAAATTGGTTGAAAAACCAAAATTTTCGATTTTTGAAAAGTTGTCCCTCGCAGAAGTTGTCAGCTAAGGAAACTAGAAAAATAAAATAAAAAAATTTCAAAATCGGTTCGTATCTTAAGATCGCGCAAGAGCCTTCAATTCTTCAAAAATTGCTAAAAATTCAAAATTTTGAAAACATTTTTATTTAGCTATGTACTAATGTACTATTTAAACTAAAAAGTTTTTTTTTTTGGAAAAATCAGTATTTAATAACTTTTTTCAATTTTTCTTCATAAATGAAGAAATATAAGAAATTTACAAAAGCTACAAAACATGGATTTTTTCATTTTTTTCAATAAAATTGTGCTTTTTGGTTTAGATAGTACCTAAATAAGCTCTAAAATTGATTTTAATAAGTTCGGATTATTTTTTGCAATAGGCACCTGAAAAATTGAAGGCTTTTTCGCGATCGGGAGATAATGATTCGATTTTGGATTTTTTTTCTGGGGGTAACGAGGGAGGGTAATTTGAAGAAAAGTAATATAAATATAGAAAACATTATTGCACCTTATGTAGCATAACTTCATCAAATTTCAGCTTTGGGTCTTGATTTTTAGGAGTTTGGCTCCTCAAAAGGGTAGGGGTAGGCAACGATTGCAATAATGCAATATTTCGAACAAGATTTACCCTATGCAGGAGGAGTTGGGAATCGAAAAATGGACAATAGAAGTTATTTGTATACATTACAAGATATTTTTTCACAAACTTCAATTCTAACTGTCCACTTCCATGAAATTCGCATTTTAGGGGTTTGTGCCTCCTAGGAGGAAGGGCGGAGCGATGATTTTAATGGTGAAAATGTAATCTACGAATCAATATCTAACAGTAGACATCAGGAAACTCTATTTTTAGGAATTGTTTCAAAATTGGGAGCCCTATCCCCCTTGAAGCAGGACAGCAAATGACTCTCCGCCTCAAAAACTTTGTTTTGCCCCAAAATTTGTCATACCAAACTAGATACATTACCTGGTGGATCTAACTCCACTTCTAATAAACGATATGTGTAGTTGTCATTCGGATTCGACGGTTTGCCATCCGTGTACGTGGCACTTTTCATTACAAACGCTATCGTACATGCCATCGGCAACTAAATCAAAATACACAATACAAATTCAGAAATTACGAAATGAAATTCATAAAAATCGGTCTTCGCCAATTTTTTACGCAGGGTGTTTCATAGCTGACAATCCTCCTTCCAACCAGCAAGTAGGCAACTCATCCTGAGTCCAAAAATGTACGTTTACCTAACCTATAAACTGCAGAGGCTGAATTATGTTTTTCGAAGAAAATTTTTGAATTTCACCAGATAGGTACTTTTAACGATGAGCTACTTCACATTCAACTCATTCAAGACTGGTAGATTGGTAGAAAATTGTGCTTTGCGGCAACGCATAGCCCTCTTTCTCTAGGATTTTTCTACTTGATTAAAAATTTTTGCAAATGATTTAGCACGGTGTACCGCATCCGATTATTGAGAAAAAACCGTGTAAAAAAGTTGACGATTTTCTTTATTTTTGTGAAACGGCCTTAGGTCTCATTATGGAGGAAACCTTCGACTTGGGTATTAACCCACCTTGTTCGGAGGGTTCCTCCAGGAAGAGTAATTTGGTTTAATTTTGGGAGGTTTCCTCCATAATGAGACCCTTCTCTTTCAAAAGTTCATGTGTCTTCCTTTTTTTTTGGTACCATTATTGGAAAAAACTTCGATATTTCCAATGGAGTAAATCCTACTCCTCTATTTTGCTGGAATCATGAGTTATAAGCGTTTAATTTAGAGAAAAACGCATAAAAAACCTCACTTGTTTATGTTTTGATTTGAAATTTTTTAAAATCTTTATGACTAAATAAAAAGGCAGAGGGTTTTGCAGCATTAAAATGATCAAGTATTATACTACACAGAATGAAGATCGTATCTTCTAGTTCTTCATAAAAAATCTTTGTTTTGTCAACAAAAATAGGTAATTGAAAAAAATTGTGTAAAAAATTTTGAAATGTATCATTCTTACGTTGCGTACATTGAAAATTTGTTGCTTTAAAAAGTTTCATATGTTCAGGGCTTGCGTTGAAACGCGAACCTCCTCCTCGTGCTTTCTGGGGAGGGAGACCTGGTGGACCTTTTTCAAAAAAAATTTCTGCATACATTTCACTCAAATTCACGCTGGGAGTTATTAAGGTGTAGAGGTATCCCTCTCAAAAAAATTCAGCCTCCCGCGACACCAAGTGCCTGAGCCATTGCTTCCCAAAGTTGAACAATTTTGTGAGAAATCAAAAAACGAGATTTTCGATTTGTTTTTCTGGACACAATAAATTTTTATTTTTCAAAGTTGATTGACTAGTGGATTCGTCATTTAAAAATGTATAATACTAAATTTTTCAAAAATGAAATTTTGGGAGGGTTTTAAAATCGAAAAATTTTCTACTTTGGGAAGCGATGACTCAGCCTCCTGATGTCGAGGGGGCTAGACATTTTTTAGAGTACTACACCTAATAATTTCAACGCGAATTCGATCTAAATGGGTGCAAAAAATTTTCTTCTTCGCAAAGGATCCCCTCCCCCCCTCCCAGAGAAAGCAATGGTGGCTGGGACGGTGCAACTTTATCACAGACTCTGGACATCATATGGAAGCATTTTTCTTAGGCTAACAATACAATTACCTACCTAATTCAATTAAGCTTATCAAATTAGAATATGGCACTCACCAGCAGCCTCATAATACGTCGGTACGAATATGATCAACCATCGATCGAGTTCATGATACATTGACACCACCGAATCAGGTATACCTATCTTACATCCAATAGGCGGCCAGGCCTAAGCCCGCGTTTGCAATAAGGTCCTTTCCTCCGACTATAGCAGCTTATGGCAGCGAAAGAGCAAACCGAAAAACATTACGAAAACGAAACGTGTATCGCGACGAGAAACTTCAATATTTGATATTTGAGATCCACTTATGTCATTAACGTTAATGCTGACACGTTGCAAGTAAATACTAGAAAGATACTTTTAAGTTATGGGCTATGGGGCCATCGCCAAAAAATGCCAACACTTTACTCGCGTACGTTTATCTTTGTTCATTGTGATTCCTCCGAATGAATCGAGTTAGCAGTTATCTCAGCGGACGAAAGAAAGCATAATTACCTCTCATCGTCGATTATATAATTACGAACTAGTTAATTGGAACGTCTCGACACGCCGCCGTAACATTTTAATTTCACTCTCTTTTTTTTCTCGCTTTTTCGTGGGTATGGTACCCACTGACGATCATAGACCGATTAGTTGGTTGGCTGGGTGGATGATTCGTTGATTGATTAGAATGTTTGTTTGTTTGCTTGTGTTTAACATTCCCGAAATAATACGTCATGTCGGTTAGGTACCAACTAGCTACAGTACCTAGCAAATTACAGCTAGTTAGCTACCAGTTATTAGGCGGAACCTATAGCTACCTACCTTTTTTCAACAGTTCAAACTTCAGTTTTGAGTTTTTTAATTTTTTCCAATTTTTTCTAAACATTGTTAATTTTTTTTTTTAAATTTCAACATTGCCAAAATAAAAATACTCAAATTTGATAAAAATAATTGTAAAATTGTGAAGAAAATGTCCTTCAATTAAGATAATAAGGTTGGTTTTAAAAAAATGTCTCAAAATTTGATTAAAATTAGAAAATATTTTTGAATTTCAACAGAATTTTAACAAATTTCGGAGTTTTTATCCATGCTATACGATTCTGAGTTGATTGCGTAAATTTTTACAATATTTTTGATATCTTTCGTGATATTTTTCAAATTTTTACTACCCATGGGTATTTTTAATAAGATATTTAAGACATTTTAGAAAATTTTCATGTTCACCTACTCGAAATTTTTTTTTTTTGAAAAAAAGTATTCACGTATTTAAAACATTTGAGCATAAAAATTTTACATTTATTGAGTTTTGCAAAATTTACGACGTTCATTTTATAGGTACAATTTTTCTACCGAGTATTTAAAAAGTTCTGAACGGTGCTACCATTTTTCACTGAATAGACATTTATGACGATAAAAGCTTGGGACGGAAGTGCAAAATTTTTTAGTTCTGTCCACAGGGTGTTCGAAAAATTATAGAACGGAAAAAATTTTAATGGAAAGGGGATCTTTTAATCAAGTATAAGGATAGTACGAATTAAAACGGTTCTTATGATACCAAATTTTTGGAAATCTGTTCATGTTCAATAATTTTCAAATCATCAGTCTAAAATGATGAGAAATTCCAAATTCCTCTCTTCCAAGATGATTATCTCCGACCCATTGAGGAAAACAAAGAAGCCGTAACATAATAGGGGGTTGGTGCAGGTGCAACTGGAACTTATAATTCAAAAAAATTTTAGTCACGTCCGAGCAATAAAACTCGCATGAAAAACATAAGGGTAGGTCACGTACTCGGAGCAATAAAATGCACAAAGCAGCCGCAACACAATAGGAGGCCTGATTACATTCAAATAGAATTTAAAATTCAAATAAAAAATTCTAGTCACGTCCGAGCAATAAACTTGCATGAATAAACATAGAGTAGGTCATGTACTCGGGGTAGCAAAATTGACAAAGGAGCTGCAACACAGCAGGTGTTCAACCGAAATTTTTAAAAATTTTATCATCCGTTTGTTGGAGAGATAAAATTAATAAAGGGAAATCAATACAATAGGGGTAATAAATCATTCATGTGGATTTTTGTTATATCAGCTGGTTGGGCCAATAAACCTGTCAAAAGACTGGAAACATTTACAAAGCAACAATAGGTAGATTTTTTTTATAACGTCTGGTCAGGGCAATAAATCTTAACAAAGGAGCCGAAATACAGAAAAGTCACATGACCTGGAGTGGGAGAAAGAAATTTTTGAATGGTGGGGGTAAATGGAAAATGATATAGGGAAGTACAGAGCTCATTTCGAGTTGAACCGTTTACGGAAACCTTGGTCTCGAAAGATAGACGCAGCGAGGGAGATCGTCCTGATCACTGGACGCTCCGTCACTGTCTTGAGGTACTCTCGAGTGCCTCTTGCGGTGCCCTGCGTTGTCTTATGCATTGCCATAAGTCGGTAATTCGGCTCGGGAGGGGCATGTAAGGTGTGAAAGGCCTTAGCCCAGCGCACGTCTATCCGGTAGGGCCAAGGAGGACGCTACCCCTGCAGATGTCTCACGTGCTGGCGACTGATGTGACAGCTTCCGCGAGTATCCGTTGATCGCTCGGGGCCAGAAAGTCGGGGGCATTATGCCCGAGGCGCGTGCCTCGCAAGTCGCAGTATTATTATGCTGGATGCGCGGGTTCTGTAAGTCGCCATCCGCGGTTAGTGCCTCGAGTAGGTGGTTGTTTCAGACGTCGTCAGCACGAGTTACTGAGCACATGTGGTACGTCCACCCCCTTTTGTCTCTCCTGGGGTTAGGTTTTTTGGGGTTTAAGGGTGAAGGTCAGAAAGTTAGAAGGTTAGAAGGTTTGAAGGTTGGAAGGTTGGAGGGTTGGAGGGTTGGTAGGTTGGAGGGGTATTTGGAGAAAGAAGACGAAGATTGAAGATACTTATAAGATTGTAATATAGTAGTTTTAAGATGTACTTAATTTAATTTAGGTATTTTTAGCCGGCTTAGGTGAGATGTAATATTTTTGGTACTTATTCTTTTGCTTGTGCATGTGGTGTTGGGTTGCTTTATGTGTTTGCTTGCTTTCTTGCATTTTTATTTTATTTTTTTTCAATCAATGGGGTTTTTTCAGGATTCCTTTCTCTGATCAAGAAAGGGATCCTTTTTTCCCCAATTTTTTCTACGCAAAAATCAAGTATCTTCTTTCTAGAGGAAGATACATGATAACCTAATTTTTTTTTCAAAATTTTTAATTGAAAATGATATCATATTCATAAAGATTTCGTCCAATTAATTATTAAATTGGAAGAAATTTTAAAAAACATGAAATTCAATTTTTTTAAATTGATACCTACCTATTCAAAGTTGGAAAAAATTTGAGGAAACATTCTGCAATTATTGGAAAAAATTTTGAGATGGAAAAAATTTTGAAAAATCAAAGCAGGAAAAATGTTGAGTAGGTAAATTAAAAAAATTTCAGCATTAAAAATTTTTCCAACATCAATTTCTTCAATTTTTTTCAACTTTTTATTTAAAATTTTTTTTAACTCTAAAACTGTTTCAAATAAAAACATTATTTTAAAATTTTTCTTCAATTTTTTTTCAACTAGGTACTTACATAAAATTTTTCCAATTCAAAATTTATTGAAAATTTTTTTCAACTTTGAGTTTTTAAAGAAATTTTCAACTTCATATTTTTCAAACTTTCTTTTCTTCCAACTGAATAAGTAGGTACTTACCTAATTAAAAGAAATTTTAAAAAGAACTAAAAATATGAAATTGAAAAAATCAAAAAAATAAAAGTTTGATAAATGTTAGGAAAATTTAAATTCGAAAAATTTTACTGATGGAAAAAATTCAATTGAAAAAATCTGAACTCCTTGTCCTTGTCCAATCGCTTCAAAATCCAAATAAGGCACTGATGGATGGTTTTAACATTTGAAAATTCCAGTGTTTACGTTCATCACGAACTCACGTCAGCTGGAATGTAAGTTTAAAGTCGAACAAAAGAGTATGCCAGAGAACCTCACTTGAGAACAAAGGCAGGAGAGTGAACAGGAGAAGGAACGATACCACCTTCAAGGGTAACTTTTTGAGAACTTTTTGCCAAATTCCAACAAAAAATTTTTACTTGAAGCAAAAATTTTTGAATCATTTCATTTCTTTTCACTTGACAAATTTTTGTTAAAATATCGATCGCAGATTCTTATGTAACGTTTCTATTTTCTGATTTCTTATAACTGTATTCCCGATCGTATTTGTGTCGTGAAATAGTTTACTCTTGATTGCTTTTTAAACATGGTTTCGCTCAAGTATTTTTCATCATGAAAGAAGATACCGTGATATGTTCTATTTGTAATGATATTACACAAGACCAAGGTATTACCGTGACTAAAGGGTTAAAAAATTGATAGAAGTCAGTGAACAACGAAAAGATGGCAAAACTGAAATTTCTTGAGGTAACAATTCTGCAATACTTAGTTCATAGGTCGGTCATGTCAAAAATCCAAAGTTTATTTTCTTGAACTTGCCTCTGAAAAAGTGAAATTTCTAGGCGAATGAAGCATTCTACGAAAAAAATTATAGGAATAAAAATTGTAGAGAATTAATTTTCCTATCCGCATATAGTGGTTGAAATTTTTCTAAGAACCACTCTCGTCGTGATATTCTCAAGTGAAGTTCAAAGTTCAAATCGTAAAATGTACAATTTTCATATTTTTTAGAATATCACGAAGACAGTGACTTCTAGAAAAATTTTAACCACTTCATGCAGAAAATAAATTTAATTTTCTAAAATTTTGGTTCCTATCATTTTTTTTTTGCAGGACACTTTATTCGCCTAGAAATTTCACTTCTTTGGAGACAAATCTTTAGAAAATGAATTAGATTTTGCAAAAATGACAAAAATTCTTCATCAGGAAACGGTAGTACCTCTCTACTTTTTGTAAAACGGCCTTCCACCTCTTTGAATTTTCCATCATCGTCACCCATAAGCTCCTTTGGTGACAGAGGCAAGGGAAGACAGACCCCACCAAAACTTAATTCGATTCGGGCAAAATGTTACAGATCTACAGAGACCACTACCGATACAAGGAAGAATAAGAATGGAAGAAAACAAAAAACGACCTCAAATTTGAAAAATATCGAAGTAAATCAATCAAATCTGGTTGATTGGGAGCTGGGCTATTAGGGTGGGTCGAAAAACCAAAAATTTTGATTTTTCAAAAGCTACTCCCTGTAAAAGTTGTTGGCTGGATAGACTAGAAAAATGAAATGAAAAATTTCAAAATCGATTCATATCTTTCGATTGCGCAAGAGCCTTCAATTCTTCAAAAATTGCCAAAAATTCAAAATTTCAAAAATAACGAAAAATTTTAAATTTGATTGAAATTAATTTTAGAGCTTATTTAGTGACTATCTAGACCAAAAAGCACGTTTTTTTTTATTGAAAAAATCAGTGTTATAACTTTGAAACAATTTTTTTTCAGAGGTGAAGAAATATGAGAAATTAGAAAAAACTATAAAACATGGATTTTTTTCAAAAAAGTTGCTTTTTGCTTTAAATAGTCCCTAAATAAGCTCTAAGATTAATTTTAATGAATTTTGATTTTTTTTTAATTTTTAAAAATATTGAATTTGGGGCAATTTTTGAAGAATTGAAGGTTCTTGCGCGATCGGAAGATATGAATTATTTTGAATTTTTCTTATTTTATTTTTCTAGTCTATCCAGCCAACAACTTTTGTGGGGGTAACTTTTCAAAAATCAAAATTTTTGGTTTTTTGGCCCACCCTACTAGTTATGCTGCGTCCATCGACTACGCACTCGTATGTAGATACTTAGGTATAGGAAGGTGGCTAGATGATAAGCATCTGCGGAGCGCCGCGCCATGTCGCGTTTCGTCTATAATCGTATAATCTGCAGCCGCATTTACAGGCTAATTACTTGTTTACTTAACTGTAAAAACGAAAGCGTTTTGGTGGCCGATGATGCGTAAAGAGGAATGACATTGGACTGGAATAGATGAACAAGGCAGCCGCGGCCGCTGCCAATGTACATCTGTTATTTTAAGTTTTGCGCTCATTTCCTATCAAAAGGCCTAGATTTATATCGGAAGTGAACCGTTTTGTGAAGAAAAATCTACCTCTTCGCCTAGTCCGAGGACGAATATCTTCCTTCGGCCGCCAATTAACACCCCCGCCAAGTATTCGCCTAGGTGCGATATTTACATTTGGGTGAGTATATTTATTAGTGAAGTATCTCGGCTCGACTTAGTACCATAAGTAAGGTACGGTACGGTACGATTCCGGTAAGATAATTAGTCGAAATCGCCAGTGACGCTGCTGCGACGCAACGTACTTTTTTTTCGTTCGTTTTTAATTGCTGTTCGCGGTTTTCGTATTTTATTTAGTCGACGGTTGTTTTGCTCGCTGTTCGCGCGATGGTAAGTAGCTGGCTGGAGTGGTGATTAGTATCTACATTAGGGTGGACCGAAAAACCAAAAATTTTGAATTTTGAAAAGTTACCCCCCAGCAAAAGTCGTTGGCTGGATAGACTAGAAAAATAAAATGAAAAATTTTAAAATAGATTCATATTTTCCGATCGCGCCAGAGATTTCAATTCTTCGGGAATTGACAAAAATTCAATATTTTCAGAAATTTTAAAAAAATCAAAATTCATTGAAATCAATTTTAGAGCTTATTTAGGGACTGAAAAAAATCCATGTTTTATAGTTTTTTTGAATTTCTCATATTTCTTCACCTCTGAAAAAATTTTTTAAAAAGTTATAACACACGGATTTTTTTGAAAAAAACATGTGCTTTTTGGTCTAGATAGTCACTAAAAATGAGCTCTAAAATTAATTTTAATCAATTTTCAATTTTTTCAAAGTTTTTGAAATTTTGAATTTTTGGCAATATTTGAAGAATTGAAGGCTCTTACGTTATCGGAAGATATGAATCGGTTTTGAAATTTTTCATTTTATTTTTCTAGTCTATCCAGCCAACAACTTTGCAGGGGGTAACTTTTCAAAAATCAAAATTTTTGGGTTTTCGGCCCACCCTAATCTACATACATACCATGTAGATCACATAAATTATCTAGGCAGATACGTAGTGATCACCTACTTAATTGGTGAATCTCTTCCCATTTATAAATCAGTGAAAATTATCGAAAATCACTGAAAAATAGTCAGAATTGCAGCACAGTATTGAATCAGTGAAAAAATTTCACTGAAAGTAAGCAGTGAAAAAATTGCCGGAAAATCAGTGAAATTTCACTGGAGAATCAGTGAAATCTCTGAAAATTGCTGAAAAATCAGTGAAATTATTTGAAAAATAAACAAAAATCTGCTAAAAATCGAAAAATTTCGCTGATTTTTTCCTGTGCGGCAATTCTGACTATTTATCATTGACTTTTCACTGATTCAAAATGAGAAATTATTGAGTAGTAGGGTGAGGCGAAAAACCAGACTTTTAGGATTTGAAATGTGTGGGTGCGGAAAATTGCCTACTAGTGGAAAGAAACCAGTGTGCAAAATTTCAAACCGAATGAAAAAAGTTTTGAAGTTCAAGTTCAAACAAAACGTCAAAAGTTTTTACGCTTCTCGATGAGAACTTGACAGGGATTGATAGCTCTCTGCTAATGCTAAATTCAACCTTACGTGTTTCCTATCATTTTGGCACCATTTTTCATTGAATTTCGACCACCCTCGACTTTTTCTAGAATTATCAGCACCTCCCTCACGTACTTTATAAGTACCCTTTTGGTAGAATAAATCTAAAATTTTCAAAAAAAATTGTATCTATGTTATCGAAAAAAAATGTTTGGCATCATGAACACGATTCTGAGATGATTTTCTTTGAAACCCCATAAAAAGGCTACAGAGGGGGAGGAGGAGCAAAACTCGAAATGTTGAAAATTTTCATGTTTGATTTGAAAATGCATAGATATTTTTTGGTATGCTAAAAATAATTTTGATTTTGACTTTTTTTTTTCAAAAAACACGAATCGAGGATCCGGTGAAAAGTGTAAAACGTAAATTTTCGTGTTTGGTATCAAAATTCAAGTTTATATTGATATCCTAAATGCGTTTCAATACAAGGTGTCTAGTAGGGTAGGCCGAAAAACCAAAAATTTTGATTTTTTAAAAGTTACCCCTGCAAAAATTGGCCGGACCGACTAGGAAATGAAAAATTTCAAAATCGATTCATATCTTACGATCGCGCAAGAGCCTTCAATTCTTCAAAAATTTCAAAAAATTCAAAATTTCAAAAATTAACGGAAAAATTTAAAATTGATTGAAATTAATTTTAGAGTTTATTTAGTGACTATCTAGACCAAAAAGCACTTTTTTTTTGAAAAAATCAGTGTTATAATTTTAAACGAAATTTTTGCAGAGGTAAAGAAATATAAGAAATTCAAAAAAACTATAAAACATGAATTTTTTCAAAAAAGTTGCGCTTTTTGCTTTAAAGAGTCCCTAAAAAAGCTCTAAAATTGATTTGAATGAATTTTGATTTTTTTTTAAATTTTTAAATTTCTGAAAATATTGAATTTTAGGCAATTTCCGAAGAATTGAAGGCTATTGCGCGAACGGAAGATATGAATTGATTTTGAATTTTTCTATTTTATTTTTCTAGTTTATCCAGCCAACAACTTTTGTCGGGGGTAACTTTTCAAAAATCAAAATTTTTGGTTTTTTGGCCCACCCTAGTGTTTAAGTCTACTGGTCACAAAAGTCATGAGGGAAAGAAAGACATTCCAACATTTTGATTTTTTAAAAAAGTTCTATGATTTTGGATTGAAAAATTCAATATTTCTTGGTTTCCCAGATTTTTAAATTAAATGTACAAAATTTTACATTGTTGCATTAGGTACTTGACGTTCGAGGACAAAGAATTTGGCAGAATGTTTATAAAAAATTGACAACAGTGCCAAACGAAGAAAATTTCTTTGAAAAGCTCAAAAACTTTACTTTTTTTAAAAAAATTGTCGATTAACTTGCAATTTTGATACCAAATATAAAAATTTTCCAAATTATGTAAGTTTACTACTTTTCATCAGATCCCTCATTCGAGTTTTTGAAAAGAAACAATCGTCAGAAATCAAAATTGTTTTTAGAATGCCGAAAAATCAATATTATTTCGTAATCAAAGATGAAAATTTTCGACATTCCGAGTTTTACTGCCTCCCCCTCTGCAGCCTTTTTAAAAAGGTTTCAAAGAAAACAATCTCAGAATATTATTCCGATTCCAATTCTGCTTCTAATTACGTATGTTACGTTTAGTTGAGACGAATGGCCGCTGCATCGTTGCTGTTATTTTTTGTCGTACAAACGACCGCAGTACTCGCGGTATCCGTACTCGGTAGCGGGCACAGCAACAACAGCAGTAGCATTCGCAACACTACTTCCAGTGCCAGTACCAGTGCCAATGCCAGTGCCAGTGGCAGTAAGGACAACAAAATACCCAATATTGTCCAATCTCAGCGTGGTAAATCGTCGTCTTCGTCATCGCGTAAGTCCAAGCGACGCCTGTCGCGTAATGTCAAGTTTTTTTTGTGTAGATATGTACTGATTCAGCATTTCTAAAAACAGCGTAAAAAATGGGGAGAGGGGGGTAAAATTTGAAAAGTGTAATGCTTTTTGATAAAGACATAATGACATTATTTTTTTGAAAAAAAAATTTTAATGAGAAAAAAACCGAAAAAAGCATTTAAAACTGCGAAAAAATCAGAGAAAAATGGGAGAAAAAAAGTGCATTGATATTTTTTGATAAAGAGTTATAAAGTAGGACATGTTTTCAGAAAAATAAAATATTTTTAAAAATAAGGAAAAAATTGAATTAAGTAGGTAGTATTTTTTTTAAATACTTATTGAAAAAATAAGAAAAAAACGCTCCCCTCCCCTTGCATCTGGGGGGCTCAAATTTTTTTTGGGTAGTCTCCCACTCAAAGTAAACCACCCCATCAAATTTGGTCGAAATCCAAGAAATGTTTTTTTTTTTCACTCCACCCTAATCTACATGTACATTATGTCAAGCACTTTTTCTGGTCTACAAAAAAAAACCTCCAGAGCACTTTTTGCTAGTTGGTCTGTAGACTAAAATTGTTATATTCGCAGGTGGCGGCGGCTCATCCCCGAAAAAGCACTCACCGTCGCCAGCCAGATTCAGCAGCTTCAGCAGCGGAACACACTTACCGCTTGGATATCGATACCAGTACGCTTCCGATTACGACGGATACGTTTCGTCATCGTATAGCAGCTCTATCGACCTGGATACGGATATAGACGGTGACTTGATAGATCTTCACATCCACGAACCGATATGGTTTCCGTTGCACTACGACACCGACTTGGATTTGGATTTGGACTTGGACGATATCGATTTGGATTTGGATCTGCTGAAACTAAAATACGGCCTGTATGGATTGAACCATTACAGTTTGCACAATCCGCGATTCAACGACTATCAATTTCGTCACCGGTATCGTTATCACAGCAGGCCATATTTCAGAGCGCACCATCGATATTTGCCTCAGTACTGGAAACACGATTTGGACTTTTGGGGATTAGATAACTACGGTTTAGGCTTCAGCTACGATAAATTTTTATACTTGGATTCTTTGTCGACGCCGATCAGCTACTCTAGCGTTACTACATTCTAATAGTAAGCTAAGTTAAGTAACTAGCTGTAGGTATTTTACTTAGGTAGGTATACCAAGACGTAGACGTAGACTTATCCACGCGAGTACAAAGCGGAGGTGGTAATCATTTAGCTAAGTACCTATACCTAGCTAGGAAATGTATTCACTACGTAGACAAATTCAGATTGGCAGTTTATCATCTTTACGCCTATTTACTCTTGGTCTCTAATTCTATGTCGGTAGAACTGGCAGCAATACCGAATCGAAGATATTCTGCCAACATCGACGCCGAATTCGTGCAACGTATTACTAATATGCTAGCGAATTATGTGATTTTGTAAATAAATAGGATTTTTTCCAGTAATTTAGAATTTATATTTGATTTTCCATAAGGTAAAATACACCGAATATTTCTTCCTCAGGATATACCTACATTTCGATTCCCATTCATTAGGTACTTGCTGTGGCAAGTCGTGTTTTATAGAAAAAAATTATGGATAGGTAGCTATGTTCAAAATTAAATTCACTTATAGGTGGATTTTAGATTAATTTAACGAATTATTTATTTTAATTTTTAATTTATTTTATAAAAAAATAAAAATTAAGTGAAATTAATTCAAAAAATGAATTTTACCTAAAATTGTATTTTGTTGAAGGTGAAACATGAATGTTCCTTTTTCACCACTACAAAATTCTGATATTCGGTATATGGTTTTTTTTTATAGGTGGTGAATCAGTATTTCGAGTCAGTTTTGCTCTAACCCTCAAAAAGGGTTTCTGGAGGAGGGGATAAAGTTTCAAATTTTCAAAAAACCAGTGTTCGCTGAGAAAAAAAAATAGATGTAGAGATTTTTCAAAACACGTTGGTGGGTGATGTGCTGATAATGAACTGGGAGATTACTTGGGGAAAAACACATTTAAATTTGGAATCTCAATATTGATAGCCTATTTTGTAAATTTTGAACAAAAATTCAATAAAATTTTGAAAATTTTTCTTGACATTCGTAGAAAAAGGGCTATCAATATGGAAAATCCAAATTTTTATGTGAGTTTTCTTCAAGTGTAAAAATTAAAAATAATTTCATTTTAAAATAAAATTTTGGAATTTTTTATATTATTTTTTGAATTTCTTGGTAAAATTATTAAGACCCGAATTCTAAATCATACCTTAAAATTTCCTTATCGCATTTTCAACGAATCAGAAAGCACGAAACGGTTTCTTAAAACCATTAAGGTTGCCTTAATTTTTAAGGTATGATTTAAAATTCGGACCTAAATTACCAGCCTATGATAATTCTATTATCACGAATAAAAAAAATGTTAAAAATGTGATTCATTATAATAATCGATTTTTGGGGAAACAGAAGTTTTCGAGATATTTTCAATATTGTGAAATATCTCGATTAAAGTTGATAAATAATACACAGAAGAATTTCAACCAAGATTTTCGAAGATTACGTTGGTCTATTTTGAATTTTTACCTCGTGTTTTATGATATGTATCTCCGAATCGCAAAACAGTAGAGATGGAAGGTTTATCTACGTTGATTTTTGAAGGGGTTAAATTATGTAACGTTCATATCCCTCACATCTCTGCTGATTGTAATACATACAATTTTGAGATATCATTACTGAGGCAAGTTTTAACACAAAAATAGCTGAAAACTAAAATGGTATAGAAAACGAGGGTGGTGGTGGGGACATTTAAATAAAACAATTATTTTACCACAAAGGTTTAGAATCAAGTTTGCTCACACCTGTTTTGTTCTTAATCGCGTAAACATTGATTTCAATGTTTAATGAAAAAAGGGTAGAGGGGAGGCAGAAAACTTTAAATACAAGTACCATCTGGGTAAATAGATTAAGAGCTCCAGGAATTGAAAGATAAATGCTCAAAGCATCGCGATAAACGACGAATTAGATTTCAAAATTTTCGAGCCCCCGCCGCCCACCTATTCAACTATTCGTAAAAATGGCCTAAAATATGAAAAATATCGTCAAGTGATTAAAAATTTGTTGCAATGTCTGAAAAAATTGCCAAAAATTCATCAAAGCTTTCAAAATTGCTCCTGGCGCAGAACCCGCCACCTTTTTTGATCATGTGATTGTCAATAATGGTGACGGGTTCTGCGCCAGGAGAACTTATGAAACATTTTAACATACTTTTGACGATTTTTTCAGACATTTTACCAAATTTTCAATCAATTTTAAGGATACTTATTGATTTCACACCATATTTATAATTTAAAAAGCGATGCTTCACATCATATTTATAATTTAAAAAGTGATGCATCGCTTTTATAATCATAAACAAGGTAAGAAATCAATAAGTATTGCTAGAATTGATTGAAAATTTGGTAAAAGTTTGAAAAAATCGCCAAAAGTTCATCAAAAGGTTTCAAAATTGCTCCTGGCGCAGAACCCGTCACCTTTTTTGATCATGTGATTGTCAATAATGGTGACGGGTTCTGCGCCAGGAGAACTTATGAAACTTTTTGACATACTTTTGACGATTTCTTCAGACATTTTACCAAATTTTCAATCAATTCAAACAATCCTTATTGATTTCACATCATATTTATGATTTGAAAAGTGATGCTTCACATCATATTTATAATTTAGAAAATGATGAATCGCTTTTATAATCATAAACAAGGTGAAAAATCAATAAGAATTTTTAGAATTGATTGAAAATTTGGTGAAAGTTTGAAAAAATCGCCAAAAGTTCATCAAAAAGTTTCAAAAGGCCTCCTGGCGCAGAACCCGCCACCTAGACTAGCAACCGCACGATGGAAAAAGGTGGCGGGTTCTGCGCCAGGAGGAATTTTGAAAACTGTTTACGCAATTTCAACGTTTTGTTTGGGCATGTTAACAAATCTTCAATCAATTTTAACAATATGTTTGATATTTTTATACCACTTTTACAAATTTGAATGATGTATAGTCTATGGTTACCCTGCCTGGGCAGACTATTGGGTTTGTTGTTTCTCACATGGTGGTTCATCATCTCCTTCATTCTGTTCTTCAATTTCTTCAAAAATAGCAGAGAATTGGTCTTGCGGCCTTTGATATCGACAAAATTGCGTAAGAAGTTCTCAAAATTTCTCCTGGCGCAGAACCCGTCACCTACCTTAATCGTGTGATTGCTGTTGAAGGTGACAGGTTCTGCACCAGGAGAAATTTTGAGAACTTCTTACGCAATTTTGTCGATATCAAAGGCCGCAAGACCAATTCTCTGCTATTTTTGAAGAAATTGAAGAACAGGATGAAGGAGATGATGAACCACCATGTGAGAAACAACAAACCCAATAGTCTGCCCAGGCAGGGTAACCATAGACTATACATCATTCAAATTTGTAAAAGTGGTATAAAAATATCAAACATATTGTTAAAATTGATTAAAGATTTGTTAACATGCCCAAACAAAACGTTGAAATTGCGTAAACAGTTTTCAAAATTCCTCCTGGCGCAGAACCCGCCACCTTTTTTCGTCGTGCGGTTGCTAGTCCAGGTGGCGGGTTCTGCGCCAGGAATCCTTTTGAAACTTTTTGACAAACTTCTGACGATTTTTTTTAGACATTTTACCAAGTCTTCAGTCAATTTTAACAATACTTACAATATTTCACACCATTTTTACGATTTAAAAAACGATACTCAATTTTTTAAATGAACGCGTAGATACATTTCATGAATAATGACGAATTTTAATATTTCATCAAGATTTCATATCAAATTCTGTTGATTAAATAAATAACAATAATTTGGCATTTCCACCTTCAGCATTTATAATTTTTGAAATCATTCTGCTAAATTTGCAGGCAATTTTTTGACATTTCAACATTTTTAAACGATTTTCATGATGATTTAAAGGCTGTTCTCGTACCTTGAACAACTCTCACAGAAATTTGGCAAGAGGATGGGCGGTACTCCCCTCCCATCAACAAAGTTTCTAACATGTAATGGATTGCGTTTTGAAGAAGTGAAGCATTTATTATGTATTCAATGTTAAGTATGTTCAAGTAAATAATAATTTTTTATTTTGATCCGCTATTTAGGTCAAAGTTATTACAAGTCCTTGCTATCAAAACAATACTTGAGAGTAATGCGGATTTTTTCAAATTACCAGCTATATTTTCTGGCGAAAGCTAGTATACGTATTTACCATCGGTTTATCCTATACATAAGTGGGACGGTGCGGGATGTTCGGACCTGTGTTGCACGCTACCGCGGATGCAATCATCAAAATTTTTCTATTTAGGATCATAATCTTTTTTTTCAGTATTTAAAAAAATATTTTTTATGCCATTTTTTGCTATATTTTTTAGGTTTACAATTTTTTTACATTTTTAGAATAATTTTTTTCGTGCATTTTATAACTTTTTAAATTATTTTTCAGTGGCTTTGATAGTCCAACGAATTATCAGATTCTGATTTTTTGACTGTCAAAATCGCTCTAAACCCAAATTTTCTTTAATGTGAAAAAACCTTCAAAATTTTAAAATTCTTCGCTTTTTCCCTTGGCGTTTCCAACAGCGTGACTACCAATTTCGAATCATCTTTTATTCCCTCATTTTTTTCTACATTGAGGTCAAGGGCATCGTGACATTTCTATCTCTTCATAGTTAATTAAAAAGAAGTACGTTTCCCGAAAAATGAAATTAGATATTGAATGAATTCTGTAGAAAGAAATAGTGTGAATTACACAATAGCGTAGCGAAGGAATTTTTTTTTTCAATTCATGATCTTTTTTTTTGTAATTACGTGACGATCAATGAAAAACGATGAATAAAAAAAAAGTTAAGAGACGTAACAATTTGACGTGAAATTTTTGAAAAATTCATGATAGATAAAAATAGGTAAGCATTGGAAACACTTTTCTACATAGATGATTAGGTAATCCTTCTTTTGGATTTTTAAATAAAATTCCAATATAAATTCCAAAATTTCCTGAGATTTTTCTGACTTTTCCAGATTATCAAACTATCTGACTTATTCATGTTTTCCAGATAAGGGGACAACCTTCAGTTACAAATACCGTACAAATCTAAGAGGTCAGAAGCTTGAGTTATGGTGAAAACGCGAGTAATTTTCGCTTTCTTTTGGTTCGCATATTTAAACCTAAAAATCTACATCTACAGTTCTGCACACCACACGATTACGTAGTACCAAATGACGATGCGCTGTGCTGAGGTGCGGTGCAGCGCGTTAGAATTGCACCATATTGCATAATATGCAAGCGCGACGCGTTCGCGGAAGCAGCTACGACAGCAGCAGCGTACCATATTTAAATCTGAAATTTTAAAAATGTTTCGCGTGCGACAAATGGTCTGCTCTGATGAATTATTACAACACATAATGTATTACGTACAGCTGCTACATATACCTACGAGTATATGCACACTAGGGTGGCCCTTATTTTGAAATTTCGAAATTTTCGGGTTTTCACCATGAAAAAATAATCCCTGAAAATTTCGACTACATTGATTAATATTGAACCATGTCATCACAAATGTATTGAAGCTTGAAAGTTGAAACTAGCGTGGGGCATTGCTTCATATAGCTACCACCACTGAGCCGCGTAGTTTTGGTTCGTTACGTCACGATGATTTTTGAGGGATGAAGTAAAAAAAAAAATCTTTTGGACAAAAAAGGGACTTTAGTGACCAACCCTGAAAATAGGGGACAAGTCACTAAAAAAGGTGACTCTGTGGCATGCCTGCTTATATCCTTCCACCTGACCATGTACTGTAATATTTTGGGAGGGGGGGAGCTTGAGTCCCATTTTTTAAAAAAAGTTCATTTTCGACCCTCTCTAAAATTTTTCTATCCTTATCATTACGAGATTTCCTACATCCCCAAAAACGTTTTTCAAGAATTTTTTGCGATACAGAAATTCGAACTACACATTTCGAGTGTTCTAAACGAATTCCAACGTGGCGTTTTGAGGATATCAGGGACTAAATAATTATTTTTTTCAAAAAACAACAGATTTTAGAAACCATCGATTCCCCCCCCCCCCGATAAGCTAGAGAAACCGAAATTTTCTTCGACGGTTTTCAACTCGAGATGTACCACCACTTCAGCACATTTGGTCGAAATCCGAGAAGATTTTTTTTTTATCACTTCATCTTATGAAGTTTACTGCGACGTAACGAGGGAATGATTTTTTCATCGTAGGTAACCATCTCAGGTGATGGCACCCAAGACATTTAAAAAAATAATAAATTCGTTAAAAATTATGTAGGTAAGTAAGTAGAAATGGTGTAAGTAATTGGTGACCGAAAAACCAAAAATTTTGATTTTTGAAAACTTGACCCGGCAAAAGTTGCTGACTGGATCGACTAGAAAAATAAAATAAAAAATTTCAAAATCGATTCATCGTATCTTCCGATCGCGCAAGAGCCTTCAAATTCTTCGGAAACTGCCAGAAATTTAATATTTTCAGAAATGTCAAAAAATTTCAAAAAAAATTCAAATTCATTAAAATCAATTTTAGAGCTTAATTAGGGACTGTTAAAAGCGATAAGCACAACTTTTTTGAAAAAATCCATGCTTTACAGTTTTTTTTTAATTTCTCATATTTCTTCACCTCTGGAGAAAAATTGAAAAAATTATAAAACACTGATTTTTTCAAAAAAATGTGCTTTTTGGTCTAGATAGTCACTAAAGAAGCTCTGAAATTAATTATAATCAATTTTTTAAATTTTTTCAAAATTTTAGAAATTTAGAAATTTTGGCAATTTTTGGAGAATTGAATGCTCTTGCGCGATCAAAAGGTTTGTATGAATCGAATTTGAAATTTTTTATTTTAATTTTCCAGTCTATCCAGCTAACAAACTTATGCAGGGGTAACTTATCAAAAATCAAAATTTTTGGTTTTTCGGCCCACCCTAGTAGGTAAATAGCTAGTTGATTGAGACAATAGCTATGCTCTGGCTCATTGCGTTGCTGCCGACTTTGGTATGAGCGCAGGTATTGTCAAAATATTTAAAGATAAATTCGGTGGTGTCGAATTTCTAAGAAATCAGAAATGTACTATAGGTGATGTAGCCGTTTTAAGAAAGCCTAACAGGTATATCTTTTATCTCGCCACAAAAAAAAATCATGGTAACGAGGAACCTCTGCTATCAGAGCTGAAAAAAATCTGTCCAAAAACTCAGAAAAACTTGCGATGATATAGGTATCAAAAAATTAGTCATGCCTAAAATTGGTAGTGGCCTTGATCAACTCCTCTAGATAGAGGTCCGTAAAATCATCGATGATATTTTTCATAAATCCGATATAAACGTCTGTATCCATGCAAAAACCAATTTCTCTCGTACTTTTGTTAACCACTCTCAAAGTAGTAAGTAATTCCTCCAACTTTGAAAAAACTTTTCTCCTTTATCATATTCTAATAGTCGTAATAAACCTAAAATTACATATAAGCCGAATTCTTCACCAAAAAGCAATATATTCTACAGTCCAAGAGGTAAAAAGTGCTCTAGAAATCGAAATTAGTGTGCATTTTTGCTGGACAAAAAAATCAGTTGGTTTATTGTAGGTATTGGTCCCATAGTCCCAAAAACGGCATTTTGAATTTTTGCCCTGGCATAGTAGGGAGCTGAGGCTTGAAAACCCTCCTTTTTTCCCAATTTTCAAATTTGACCTTGGGCAAAAATATTTTTCACATTCTAGTAGCAGACACTCCCCCGACTCCAAATATATGTCACATCCCTTGGGTCACGGGCGCAATGGGGTGCTGCCCCCCCCCCCCCATGTGCGATATTTTGTCAAATTCGATCATATGAAAAAAAATCTGAAACTTGAATTGCAACCTATCAAAATGGGTGAAAATTTCACGAGCAGAACGCAATTATTGATGACAATTAAATTTGAGCAATTTTAACCCATTTTGAGCCCCAAATCGGGTCAAGTTTTGATTGATCTCAAAAAATTGGCATGTGACCTATGAAAGTGGGGTAAAATTTTGCCAGAAATTCAAAAATATCATCCAAAACTTTTTTGAGCAACTTTTGAGAATTTTGATCCTTAAATTGAGTCAATTTTTGATTACCTAATTTCAAAAATTGGCATGTAACCTATGAAAGTGGGGTAGAATCTTACCAGAAATTCGAAAATTTCATCGAAAACTTTTTTTGAGCAAATTTTGAGAATTTTGAGCTTTAAATTGAAACAAATTAAAAAATTGGAATGTGACCTATGAAAGTGGGGTAGAATTTTGCCAGAAATTCAAAAATATCATCCAAAACTTTTTTTGAGCAACTTTTGAGAATTTTGAGCCTTTTATTTAGTAGATTTTTGGACAGACCTTCCGTATGGATTAATATGTCATAGAGAAACCAAAAACTGACTGTAATTGATTTGAATTTCTTATTTTTATTTTTTATTAGTTTAGACAGTTCATTTTTTCGCATTCGAATAAAATATTTTGCGCTTAAAATTACTCAAACTTGAAAGTTGTTTAAAAAAGTTTTGGATTACATTTTGAAATCTTTGGCGAAATTCTTTCCTTTTTTCGTAGGTGGGTCATTCCATGTCAGTTCAACCACAAAGTGGAAAGTGGGGTCTTGGATTTTTTTGATTTTTTGCATGTTTGTAGAGCTCGATGAGAGATGTCGAATGCCGCAAACCGGAGCTTCCAAAGTCTTTTTGGAGGGGAGCTACGAGCACTCAAAGTTTTAAGGTGAGGTTGGATATGGTAAATTTCGAGCGTGGATAACTCGGAAACGGTGATAGGTAGAAAATTGAAACTTTTTACAATGTGTAAGGCCTTTGATGAGCTTTTTGGCGATTTTTTTGAAATCAGTGTTACCACTTTTTTTAACGCCGAAAATTAGCTGTAAAAGTTGAAAAGAGCTGTTTCTACATGAAGGACACCTTCAAAAATTCTGAAAAAAATATATACGATACAACTTTTCGTACTGATTAACATATATAAAAACTGGGATGGCGTTATTTTTTAAACTCGTTTTAAAAAATTTCAAAGTTTATGCGAAAACGTAATTTTTTATCCCAATTGCTGAAAATCTCCAAAATTGATTAAATAACATTGTTTTTACAGAATTTTCATCAATATTAAAAATTAGTGATCAGAACTATTTTTTACAAGTCGATTCTGGGTATTATGTATTGTATAGGCAGGCTTTTCTCACATTTACCCTTCAAGACCGCCATCCTATTCGAAAATATCATCTTTGAACAGAATGTAACTGAAAAATAATTAAATTTATTATGAAAAAGAAAGTAGTACGTACAGCATAAAATTTCGATCTTAGTTTGTTAATTTATAAGAAACACCTTCAGTGTCATGCTGCATTTCTTAGCACACACAGTTTTGAAGTCAAGTGGCACATAGGTGTGGTAAGAAGATCTCGAGTTTGTGCAGGCATGAGTTAAAAAATTTTTTCCGGTTTTTATACTGCGAGGCTGCACCGTCGGGAAAACAGAAAATTTTTTCAAATTGCAATTTTGTTTTTAAAAAATCGATCAAGCGTTTCTGATGCAATGACAAAGCAGCTGTATTATGCGACAAATTTTCTGATATTATAACATAACTTAAATGTTTCAACTCGTTTTTCTCATTTTTGTAATACACTACAAAAATATGCAACGTCGCTTGTTGTTTTGACCAATGGTAACTTTGAACTTCGTCTTGTTGAATAAAAGTGTAATTTTCAGAAAAATCACAGAACACCGCAATCCCATTTGACTTAAAAATTTTCTATTTTTCCGACGGTGCAGCCTCGTAGTATAAAAACAGGAAATTTTTTTTGAACTTATGCCTGCACAAACTCGAGATCTTACCACACCTATGTGCCACTTGATATTTTCGAATAGGATGGCGGTCTTGAAGGGTAAATGTGAAAAAAGCCTGCCTATACATTGCATAACACCCAGAATCGACTTGTAGAAAATAGCTCTGATCACTAATTTTTAATATCGATGAAAATTCTGTAAAAACAATGTAATTTAATCAATTTTGGAGATTTTCAGCAATTGGGATAAAAAATTACGTTTTCGCATAAACTTTGAAATTTTTTAAAACGAGTTTAAAAAATAACGCCATCCCAGTTTTTATATATGTTAATCAGTACGAAAAGTTGTATCATATATATTTTTTTCAGAATTTTTGAAGGTGTCCTTCATGTAGAAACAGCTCTTTTCAACTTTTACAGCTAATTTTCGGCGTTAAAAAAAGTGGTAACACTGATTTCAAAAAAATCGCCAAAAAGCTCATCAAAGGCCTTACACATTGTAAAAAGTTTCAATTTTCTACCTATCACCGTTTCCGAGTTATCCACGCTCAAAATTTACCATATCCAACCTCACCTTAAAACTTTGAGTGCTCGTAGCTCCCCTCCAAAAAGACTTTGGAAGCTCCGGTTTGCGGCATTCGACATCTCTCATCGAGCTCTACAAACATGTAAAAAATCAAAAAAATCCAAGACCCCACTTTCCACTTTGTGGTTGAACTGACATGGAATGACCCAGGTCACATGTCAATGTTTTGAAATTAATCAAAAATTGCTTCAATTTGAGGCTCAAACTTCTCAAAAGTTGCTCAAAAAAAGTTTTGGATATCTTTGAATTTCTAGCAAAATTCTACCTCACTTTCATAGGTCACATGATAATTTTTTGAGATTAATCAAAAATTGACCCAATTTGGGGCTCAAAATGGGTTAAAATTGCTCAAATGTAATTTTCATCAATAATTTCGTTCTGGTCGTGAAATTTTAACCCATTTTGATAGGTCGCAATCCAAGTTTCAATTTTTTTTTCATAGCTTATTTTCTAATGAAAGGGGGAGAAAATCACGCGTTTTCAAACTTTAAAATTCCACCACGGCGTATTGTGCCAATAGTTTTCCTCAAACTTTGGCTTATTGGACGCGGAATGAACCCAAGAATACATTGCGTTTCATTTTTTTTTTTGTCCAGCATACCGCATGACGCCTACAGAGGCATTATTGTGCCAAAAATGATCGAATTTGGCAAAAAATCGCACATGGGGGGCCCAGCGCCCCATTGCGCCCGTGACCCAACGGATGTGACATATATTTGGAGTCGGGGGAGTGTCTGCTACCAGAATGTGAAAAAAATTTTGTCCAAGGTCAAATTTAAATATTGGAAAAAAGGGGGTTTCAGGCCTCAGCTCCCTATATTGCACCAGGGCAAAAATTCAAAATGACGTTTTTTGGGTCTACGGGACCCATACTTACAACAAACCAACTGAATTTTCTGTCCAGCGAAAATGCACGCTCAATGAACACATTTTGTCTCTTGGACTGTAGACTAATAATAAGGACGGTATTAGGTATTAATTATTTTTCTAATAATGCCGGAATCGATGTCCGTGACATCTTAGCAAAAGACGCTTCTTTAAATCCTCGTAATTCATCAATTGAAGGGACTACACCTTTTCCATCTAGTGTTCTAAAGACATCTCAGTCAAAAACAAAGAGAAAAAACCTCTCAAACTTCAAGTTCATCTACAGGGTGGGGCATTAACAACGCAATCGAAAGTTTAAATCACCACCAACGCAACCCAAATGATCCAAAACTTTTGGTTCCACTGAAAATGGTAACTTTGGTCTTTCCAAAAACATATAAAACCATTGCCATGGAAATCTAAAGAGAATTTTTGTCATGAGAGCACAAAGAGTAGGAAGAGAACGTGTTTTACATTTGAACATAAACATATCAAGTCTGTCAAAAAAGCAAAGAAATTCAATTTCAAACACTTATTCTGACTCCGTCGCACTTTTTTTTGATGGAGCTGCCTAAAAGAGATAGTTTTTTCAACTGTTCCACAAAATTTGGATGAATTATGTGCTAGAATTTCGAAAAAAATTAACAATATTAGCGTAATAACTTCAAGATAAGTTTTTCGTTTTTTGTGACATGATTATTGTATTAATGCTCATAGTTGCCATTTTCAACACTTATTGTGACTTTTTATTTACTTTCTAACCTCTATCCTAACATTTTTTGAAAAAAAAATACCGATTTTCATTCATGGTTTGAATTTTGTCAGAACACGGTTGCGTTGTTAATGCCTCACCCTGTACATGACATTCCTGATCGTACTCTTAAAGAAGATATTGTCCCAGAGTACAATATACATAGAACGGAATAGGTATCATTTTAAAACGCGTGAATAGTGTGGTATTTGTCACGAGACCGATGCCGTTGGAGATACGAACGAAAACGAAACGAGCGTAACAAATCACTCTCGCACGAGTCGCGAATTATTTTTATCCCGGCTGGCTACCTACCCACCTACCTACCATTGCCTACGTCGTAAAAAAGTATAAAAATTTCCCTAATTGTGGAAAAAAACCGCGACCTTCCTCCCTCCGCGACGCGCGTTTCAGTAAGCGAACGAATGCCAGCGTCCGCGATCAACAAATGAAATTTGGACCCTTTGTGGAAAAAGCCGCATTTTCCCTCAAGAATAGATCAGCTACAATGAAAAATTCGAATAATTGGTTCAAACAATAAAATCTACCGAATCGTTCGATTTTTATAATAATTTAATCCTTGAACCCAAATTAGGCCCCAAAAGAGGAGGTTTAAAATTCGTGATAAATTATTGAACGCCGCGCCAATTTTTTCCTTTTTGCAATTTTTCGGTCCAAAGACCACGTAGAAAAAAAGTAAAAAACAGTAAAATTTTCCTCTTTTAACGCTCTACAACGTTTGTTTGAACCAATTTTTCACGGTAGTCGAGCTATTTTTGGGGGAAAATGCGACTTTTTCTACAGAAGGTCCACCCCCTACTTTGAAATGAGGAGTCCATCATACATATTTCTTATTCTTCATGGTAATAGGATGTACTATGCCAAAGAACAGCTCCTGAAAGTCGATTGACCTGATTTTTGGTAACTATTTGTGTTGATGGAAAATTTTCAAAATTGATTATTTTTGAAGGAACCTAGCTCTTCCCTATGACTTTTTGAGAAAAAATGTTAAATAATAAAATTGTTTGTTTTTTAATAGCCTACAATTTTCATTTCAACTTTTTTTTCGTAAGTACGTAATTTCGAAAGTTACAGCCAAAAAAACAAAATTTGAACCTCCTCACCCCAAAAAAGGGGGTCAAAATATTCACCAATCTTAGGGAATTTCGGGCATGTTGAAATTCATACCTTACTGAGCTACGAAACTTCCCCTTCCTGCTAATTTTTTTGGGTCTAAACCTAAAATGACTGTTCTTGATTGCTAGCCGAAGATGCGAATACGAATATCCACGACAATTTTAAAGATTCTATTTTAAAAACGTCGCAGCTGCTGCGCGCTAAGTGGGCCTTCGCCTTCGCCATCACCATCGGCACCGTCATCGCCTCGCCCCTGAAAATATTCGGCGGCGGGTATGCGGTGGAAGTGTACCGTATTCCGTTGGTGCGGTGTGATACGGTGCGGCCTCCGATGTGTACTGCAGCGTACGAAAATTGCGGCGTAAAAAAATATTAACCATAATTCGGCAACTTTAATCAACGATTTCGCTCTAGTCAGTCTCGATCTCAGTCTCAAGTCTCACAGTCAGTCTCACTCTCTCTCACTCTTCTTCTCAGCCCGTATTCGTCGTAATCGCCTCGACTCGCGTCGCGTACTCGTACCATCTAGTACTTTCTACTCGATCACCTCAGCATATTTAATGTTGAAGAAATTTCAAATCGTCGCCATCTAGCTTCGCGTTTTTGGTTTGTTACGTCGAATTGTCTACTGTTTTTTTAGTTCCTACTCGACATTCGGTGTTCGGTATTCAGACTGTTGCATTTCTGCTGCATCTGCAATTGTCGGTGTTTGCAATTTGCACTTCGCGGACCGCAGAGTCGCGTCCAATCGTAATTAATTTCGCCTTATTACCGTCGCTGTCTTTTTTAAGTACTCGCCTGCGGTACGCGAGCTTTCAGTTTTTGTTCGACTGTTTGCCTAACTGGTAGTGAAAGCTGCTGGCTGGTGTCGTGGCCTAGCTAAGCCTACCTCTGTAGTGTAGATATTTGTATCAGCTGACCTGCTTCCGCCGAAGTTTTTGATTTTCGACCGCCGACCAAATGGCGCCGTTCAAAGTTATTAGTCCGAACGTGAAATACACGGACGAGTACATCGTTTCCAATTACAAGTACTCCATTGCGGACGTAAAAAAGACAAACGACCAATTAGAAGTAAGTAAGCGACGATCGCGATCCTTCTTTTTTCAATTTTTCAATTTTTTTTCCTTTAGGCAGACACAGGTCTAACGTCGCATCGCACATTAGTCGTTTCTCGTTTATGAAAATTTCGATATGTCAACATCGCAGACCTAAATCTACCTTTTTCAAGTACCCGGGGGGGGGGGTCGATATCCACTACTAAATTTATACAGAATATGCATCGGGCATGAAAATAAAAAATGGTGCAAGGTGCGGACGACTGAATCTTTCCTGTTTGATTCGTGCGAATCTTCAATTATCACGCAACTCGATTTTTTCCAGTCCGTAATATTTTCTATTTTTTTCTCTTTTTTGGGAATTTAATTTTAGAGCCGAAAAAACAAAACAGGTACCCAAGATGAAAAAATTTATTAGAATTGAAGTTGAAATGTGATAGAATTTTGAGAGAAAACTTCGAGAAAGGAAAATAAAATTTTGTGATGTAATTCTACAACAGAGTAGGAAAATATGTCAAGGAAAAATTTCAGTACTGAAAAAAATCAACAGAAAAATTTTATAGGCGAGAAAAATGCTCGAAGAAAAAATTTTAGATTTGAGAAAAAAATTCATTGCAGGTGACAAAACTTTGAGGAAGGCAAAATATGTTGAAAAAAATACCAGTGTTGAAAATATTTTTAGAAAATTTCCAGAAAGAAATTTCAGATTCAGAGTTGAGAAAAAATATTATTGGAGTTAAAAAATACACGTAGTGAGGAAAAATGTCTAGAGTTGAAAAACTGGAGTTGAAAAAAAATCTGAGAAAAGAGAAAACTTTTTATTAAAGTTGAAAAGAATTTTGAAAATAATGTATGGACTTCGAAAAAAATTGAGTTGCTCGATAATCGAAAACCCTGATGAGTTGAACAAGAACAATTCGACATTTTTTTTCGTGCCTTAAGCATATAAAAGAATTTCAGTTTGAGAAAAATTTTACAATTTAAAAAAATGTTTAAAAGTTTACAATTTGAAAACATTTCGAAAAAAAAATCAAAGTTTGAAAACTTTTAAGGAAACATTTCAGTGTTGGAAACAATTTTGGAGCTTAAAAACAATTCAAGAAACAAAGAAATAAGTTGAAAAAATCGAGAAAAAATTAATAACTTGAAAAAATTGAGAAAAAAATTTCGAGCTCGAAAAAAAGTGGAGTTGAAAAAAATTTGATAAAAAATTGATAAAAAATCTTGAGTTGAAAAAAATTTTGAGAAAAATTTTGAGCCGAGAAACTTTTGAGAAAAGAATGCGAGTTGAAAAACTTTCGATGAGTTGAAAAAAATGAGAAAAAAATTGAAAGTTGAAGTTGAAAACTTTTTTTTTTATTTATTCAAATTTTTACTACAATCTAGTTTATTTAAAAACTATTTAGTAGTACTTCGGAATTAATTAACAATATCGAGGAATTTTGTGTGTTTCAATCCAACATTATTGGTTAGAAGTGATGCTGCCATTTGATTTTGATGAGATTGGAGTCTTCTTTTGTGATTAGATGCAAATCGATGAATTTCTTCTTCTACAGTTCTTAATTTGAAAATTTTCCTGATATCTTTGTTTCGCACATACCACGGGGCGTTTGTTATCATTCGTAATATTTTATTTTCGCTTCTCTGAATAATTTCACGATTTGATTTTTGAGGAAAAAATTTGAGTTGGGAAATTTCTGTGAAAAAGTAAGAAGGTAGATGATAACTAGGTACCCCGAATTGGCCTTGAATTATTTTAAATGGAGAATATCTCATACGTTACTAAACTAGGAACTTTGGTACCCAAGTATTTCGAGAATACGATGCGATGCTTTATACAGGGTGCCCGGCGAGTGGCCTGTCATACTTCATTTTTGCATATAACCGGGTACCACTAAAAAAAAGTTAGATGAATAAGTTGCCTATCTTAAAAATTGAAGAGGCAAATTCTGTTTTTAAAAAATCACGTAATTTTTTTTAATCATGGGAATGGATAGTGCATTGAAAACTGAATAAATTTTCATCGTATGACTTTTTGCATAACTTGAAAATTAAAGGAGCTTCAAAAAATTTTATTCAAAAAAAATTCTAAAAAAATAAACTAATTAAGGGGATGGATGGTATGTTGAAAAATGAACGAATTTTGTTCCACAGACCTTTTGCCTAACATAAAAAATGAAGGGGCTACGGGTCATCAAAAATTGAGCAAATTAAAAAAAATTGAAGCCCACTTATTTTGAATGACCCGTAGCCCCTTTATCTTCGATGATAGGCAAAAAGTCTGTAGAACAAAATTTGTTCATTTTTCAACATACTATCCATTCCCTTGATTATTTTATTTTTTTAGATTTTTTTTGAACAAAATTTTTGTAGCTTCTTCAATTTTTAAAATATGCAAAAAGTCATACAATGAACATTTATTCAGTTTTCAATGTACTTATTATCCATTATCATATCTAGCTGAAAAAAATTTACGTGATTTAAAAAAAAACAACATTTGCCCCTTCAATTTTCAAGATATGCAACTTGTTCATCTGCCGTTTTTTTTTTAGTGGTATCCGGTTATGTGGATACGATTGAGTATGTCTTGTATGGTACCTGCGTCCTGCGTGTTAAGTCAGCGTTGGTTTGGTAATCGGTTCGTCCACGTATTTTCAGGTGATTCCGCGAGATGTAGCTCTGACGATTAAGACTAAAATCAAAGTACCAAAATTCGGCGTGATGATGGTCGGATGGGGAGGTAACAACGGTACCACGGTCACAGCTGCGCTATTGGCCAACAAATTTAACGTATCGTGGAATACGAAAAATGGAACGAAAACTGCAAACTGGTGAGCGCGATTTGCGATTTGCGACTTCGCTGTACACGCAATTATCTAGGTAGCTACTTGCCTCCCCAGCTCCCCCACCCCCTTCTTATTCACATTTTTCACATTACCGCGCAGACAGAATCATTTACAATCATGGGGTTTGATTTTTCATTTACTTAGGTTTGGCTCTATCACGCAAAGTTCAACCATTAAACTAGGTTCAGATGACGAAGGTAACGATTTCCATATACCCCTGTCTTCGTTACTGCCTTTGGTAAATCCAAACGATATAGTCGTCGACGGATGGGATATATCTTCGGCGGATTTGGCCACTGCTATGCAACGAGCCAGAGTTTTGGATTATAATTTACAAGAAAAACTAATTCCGTACATGAAAGATATGAAACCGAAACCTTCTATTTATTGGTCAGATTTCATCGCAGCGAATCAGGTAAGCTGCTGTCGCACAGTGGGATATTTCTGGATTTGAGGCACAAGGGTTATTCAGGGTGCTGAATCCGATTTTGAACTCGTTTTCACCCCTTCTGAAAATCCACCCTCTACACAGAGGGATGAAAACTCAATTTTCGAAATATATATGTTCGGTGTCAAAATAATTATAGGTAATACGTTTTTGGAGGTGCTGAATTAGATTTCGAACTCGTTTCCATCCCTTCCAATAACCCACCCCCTGTACATAGGATGAAAATTGAAATTTTCCAGAAATATCGTGTTGGGTGTCAAAATATATGTTTTTTGGTGTCTTCAGTTCAATTTTGAGCTCTGTTTCACCCTTTTTGATAACCCATCCCCTGACAGAGGGATGAAAACTTGAATTCTTGAAAAATATCGTGTTGAATGTTGAAATATATATGAGCCTAGATATAGAAACCACCCTTAGACGTCAAAAAATTGGTTTTTGAGTCAAGATTCCGTATTGATTCTACACCTTCTGAAAGGCCCAAAATCAGGGTCAACTCAAAAACCAATTTTTCACCCCTGAGGGTGGTTTCTATATACAGGCTCACAATGTTCTTCTAGGTGCTGGATTCGATTTCCAACTCGTTTCCATCTAAGAACCCATTCTATGTACAGTAGGGTGGAGTGAAAAAAAAAACATATCTTGGATTTCGACCAAATTTGGTGAGGTGGTTTACTTTGAGTGATAGACCTCCCAAAAAAAATTTGAGCTCCCAGGGGGCAAGTGGAGGGGAGCTGGGGGGGCTCAAAGTGCACCTCCTTTTGAAAAAAACGCTGTTTTTTGTGTTTTTTTAGTAGAAAAAAATTGTGCGAGAAGCTGTCGTAGCACTTAAAAGTTGCAATTTGAGTTTCTACGTCTCCTTAAACCATCGCCATCCTTCTCCGATCAAAACTCAGAGCGCTACCAGGGGGTTGAAAAGTTGCAGATTGCAATATTCCAATAATACGAAATTTTCGCGAAGCTGGAATGATTTTTTTTCCGTGGAGTAATTGAATGAAATTTTTTTTTCGACCACTCAAGTGAATATTGAAGAGAAAATTTGAAAATTTTATACACCAGTGCAGCCAACAGCGAATCGTAAAATTCCCAAATACGAAATTGCTATAGGTATGTAGACTTTGAATTGATTATTTTTTCGTCGGAAAATATTATGTACCTATTTTTTGTTTCAATCACCAGAAGTATATTTCGAAAAATTTTTGAAAAATTTTATATGTCAGTGCAGCCAGTTAAAAATTGTGACGTGCTACACTATGGAATTTACGTTTTATCGTTTGAAAAATTCACAATAATTTTGATTTCAATCATCAGAAATTAAAAGTTCAAAATTTTTTGTTGAAAATTTTATACGCCAGTGCAGCCAGTTGAATTTCTTTAAAAATTAACAAAATTGAAGCAACCAGTTTCCTGATATACTCTGACTCCTCTTTATTTTTTATATGCTTTTAAAACTTTTTTTTGATAACTTTTGATTAAATTTTTGAAAATTTTAAATATGTAATACCTACCACGTATTGAAGAACCAAAAGTTCTTAAAAAAATTCGAGACTAAAAAGGACTATCCTAATTAAAGTTTTAATCTATATTTTTTGAGTTTGTTTTCAATTTTTAAAAATCTATACTTGTATTTTGTTTAACTTTCGAGAAAATATACCTTTTCCGCATCTTTTCAATTTTCTAGCGTTCTCAGATGTAGCTGATTGCTTACACGCATAACTTTTCAAAAATGTCTTCAAATTCTAAAAATTGTTTGATTTATTGGAAAAATAGGATCCAATCACTTGACAGAAAATTCATTCGAGTTCAAAAAATCAGAATATTGTAATTAGCAACTGGCTGCACTGGCGTATAAAATTTTCAACAAAAAATTTTGAACTTTTAATTTCTGATGATTGAAATCAAAATTATTGTGAATTTTTCAAACAATAAAACGTAAATTCCATAGTGTAGCACGTCACAATTTGTAACTGGCTGCACTGACATATAAAATTCTTCAAAAAATTTCCGAAATATACTTCTGGCGATTGAAACAAAAAATAGGTACATAATATTTTCCGACGAAAAAATAATCAATTCAAAGTCTACATATAGCAATTTCGTATTTGGGAATTTTACGATTCGCTGTTGGCTGCACTGGTGTATAAAATTTTCAAATTTTCTCTTCAATATTCACTTGAGTGGTCGAAAAAAAAAATTCATTCAATTACTCGACGGAAAAAAAATCATTCCAGCTTCGCGAAAATTTCGTATTAAGTATTGGAATATTGCAATCTGCAACTTTTCAACCCCCTGGTAGCGCTCTGAGTTTTGATCGGAGAAGGATGGCGATGGTTTAGGGAGACGTAGAAACTCAAATTGCAACTTTTAAGTGCTACGACAGATTCTCGCACAATTTTTTTCTACTAAAAAAACACAAAAAACAGCGTTTTTTTCAAAAGGAGGTGCACTTTGAGCCCCCCAGCTCCCTTCCACTTGCCCCCTGGGGGCTCAAAATTTTTTTGGGAGGTCTCCCACTCAAAGTAAACCACCTTACCAAATTTGGTCGAAATCCAAGATATGTTTTTTTTTCACTCCACCTTAATGTACAGGGGGATGAAAACTCAAAATTTGTGAAAAATATCGTATTGGGTGTCAAAACACGATTTTTCAAAATTTGGGATTATCATTCTGTATTATGGTAGGTGGGTCATCAAAAAAGGACGAAAACAAATTCTAAATTGAATAAAGTACTTCAAAAAAATGACATCCAACACAATAGCCCAGGAATTATAGCAAAAATTTTACGCGAACCTCGGAATCGTTGGGGGAAAGCTGAATTTTACGTTATTTATACATAACCGCCTACCAAACATACTCCTAAAAGTTGCACCCCCCAACTCGCCGGCTACCCCCGCAAGAGGTCAATAACCTTTGCGAATATACGTTTTTTGACTGTAGCGCTGAAAGGAAGGGTCGGAGAGGGAAAAGTGGTGAAATAAAAAATGTTGTACGTGAAATTTCCTACAAACTTCACCGGTTCAGTTGTTCTCAAAATTGCAACATTCGACTTACAGTGGGGGTTAAACTTTTTCAACTTTGAAAAAATTTGAAAAAATTGACAATTTCCCGTGTAATTTTAAATTAGAATGGACTAAAAAATATACTGTCAAAAGTTGCACCCGGCAATTGCACGGGAAATTATCAATTTTTTCAAGTTTTTTCAAAGTTGAAAAAGTTGAACCCCCACTGTAAGTGTAATGTCGCAATTTTGAGAACAACTGAACTGATCAAGTTTGTAGGAAATTTTACGTAGAAAAATTTTTATTCCACCATTTTTCCCTCTCTGACCCTTCCATTTGGCGCTACAGTCAAAAAACGTATATCCGCAAAGGTTATTGACCTCATACGGGGGAGGCTCGCAAGTTGCGGGGTGCAACTTTTGACATTATATTTTTGAGCCCATTCTAATTTAAAATTACACGGGAAATTGTCAATTTTTTCAAATTTTTTCAAAGTTGAAAAAGTTTAACCCCCACTGGAAGTCGAATGTCGCAATTTTGAGAACAACTGAACCGGTCAAGTTTGTAGGAAATTTCACGTACAACATTTTTTATTTCACCACTTTTTCCTCTCCGACCCTTCCTTTTGGCGCTACAGTCAAAAAACGTATATCCGCAGGGGTTATTGACCTGATACAGGGGTGGCTCACAAGTTGCCGGATGCAACTTTCGGCAATATATTTTTGAGCCACTCCTAACTTCAAATTACAAAAAAAAATTAATTTTTTCAAGATTTTTTTTCCAAGTTGAAAAAGTTTAACCCCCACTGTAAGTCGAATGTTGCAATTTTGAGAACAACTGAACCGGTCAAGTTTGTAGGAAATTTCACGTAGAACATTTTTTATTTCACCACTTTTCCCTCTCCGACCCTTCCTTTCAGCGCTACAGTCAAAAAACGTATATTCGCAAAGGTTATTGACCTCTTGCGGGGGTAGCCGGCGAGTTGGGGGGTGCAACTTTTAGGAGTATGTTTGGTAGGCTGTTATGTACAAATAATGTAAAATTCAGCTTTCCCCCAACGATTCCGAGGTTCGCGTAAAAATTTTGCTATAATTCCTGGGCTACAATGTTTTTCAAAAATTTGAGTTTTCATCCCCCTGTACAGAGGGTGGATTATCAGGAGGTGTGAAAACGAGTTCAGAATCGAATTCAGCATCCCGAAAAACATTTAATAAGACACCCAACACGATATTTTCCAAAATTTTCAGTTTCCATCCCCCTTCCCAGCCCCTGCGCAGGTAGTGGATTATCAAAAGAGGTGAAAACGAGTCTAGAATCGAATTCAGAACCCCATAAACCCAAAATTATAACACCAAACACAAATTTTCCAAAAAATCCCATTTTTATTCCCCATTTTCTTAATAATTTGTTTGAAAAAATTAATTTTTGCCGAAAGCTGCTCCAAAATGTACTCCTATGTCATACGTAAGGTACTTCCTTCTTATTCGTACCTTCCCACTCACGCTGTGTCATTTTGCGCAGGCTGAACGAGCGGATAACGTCATTAAAACCTCGAGCAAAAAAGAAGCATTGGAAATATTGCGAAAAGACATGCGCGATTTCAAAGCCGCCAATAATTTGGACACAGTTGTGATTATGTGGACCGCGAATACCGAAAGATTCAGCGAGATTTGTCCAGGAAAAAATGATACCGCCGAAAACTTATTGAAAGCTATTGAAGAAAATTATTCGGAAATTTCACCATCGACTTTATTCGCAGTTGCCGCAATCTTGGAAGGAGTAAGTCTGAGTGCCTGTCCCTTGCGCCCTCCGCCCTTCGCTTGATGTGTGCGGTGTGCGTTTCTTGCTACAAATTCGCTCGGTCACTTACTTCACTTTACTTTTAGTGTGTCTACATCAACGGTTCGCCGCAAAATACCTTTGTGCCCGGATGCATCGAGCTGGCAGAAAAACACAAGTCGTTCATCGCTGGCGACGATTTTAAATCTGGACAAACGAAAATGAAATCCGTGCTGGTCGATTTTTTAGTATCGGCCGGAATAAAGCCAGTTTCGATTGTTAGTTACAATCATTTAGGAAATAACGACGGCAGAAACTTGTCCGCTCCGCAGCAGTTCAGATCGAAAGAGGTACGTGTAATTTCACACCAATGTACGCTACAAACATTTGTCTACGACTATCTCCTACTAGGTACATTGAGGAGGGGGCGAAAAACCAGAGTTTTCGATTTCAGAGTTGCAATACCGTGCAAAAGACGGGGCTGGGGAGATTACAATATTTTTTTTAAATTCAATCGATTATTATTTTTTGATCGCGCAAGAGCCTTCAATTCTTAGAAAAATGTCAAAAATTCAATATTTCCGAGACCTAAGAAAAAAGTTCAAAAAAAATTCAAAATTGATAAAAAAAAAAACAATTTTAGAACTTGTTTAGCGACTATCCAGACCAAAAAGTATAATTTTTTTGAAAAAATCGATGTTTTATTGTTTTTAAATTTCTCCTACTTTATCGTCTTCATCTATGAAAAAAAATTTAAAAATGTAATAAAACAATTATTTTCTCAAAAAATTGTACTTCATTGATATTCTTGCAATATTATTTCCAGAATCACATTTTCGCATTAATTTTTGGATAAAATATTAAAATTTACCAAAAAAAAATGGGAAATCAATAAAGGCAACGGAAATTATTATTAAGGGCGTAGTTCCTATAACTTTTTGCATAGCTCTCTACATGCTTACCAATTTACATTAGTCGTATGGGATTTTATAAAATTGTACTTTACTCGAAATGAGACTGATGAAATTGGCTTAAATTTGAAAATATACATTTTTCGAGATGATTTCTAAAATCGTATGGATGATTTTCTCATTACATCGAATATTTTGCAAAAAAATTGAATTTGAAAACTATCGGATTTGTCCAAGATTTTTTCAAGATTTTTCATATTCAAGTTTTTTGTAAAATATTTGATGTAACGAGAAAATCATACGTACGATTTTAGAAATCATCTCGAAAAATGTAGATTTCCAAATTTGAGCCAATTTCATCAGTCTCGTTTCGAGTGAAGTACAATTTAATAAAATCCCATAAGACTAATGTAAATTGGCAGGCAGAGAGTTATGCAAAAAGTTATGGGAACTAAGCCTTTAAGGAGATTTTAATGTTGAGTGATTTTGGCAACAAAAAAAATCACGATTTTTCATCATGTCTTTACTGTTTGCATCTTGCTCTGTTGCATTTTGCAAAATGCAAAAAAAGTGAAAAAAAAATTTCAAAAAATTCTGTAAGGTGTTGAGATATACTTACACCAAAATGGGATTTTTTTTAACAAAATGAAAGAAAAATGTTTGAGCTCCCAATTTTTTTGTAAAATTCAGACGGTTTGACCAATTTGAATAGATTTGGCAGACTATTTGTCAAGGGTGGTGCATCTTCCCCCGGTCTCCTTACGCAGGGCCCGGACCGAAAGGAGGTAGGAGGGGCAAGCTGCCGCCGCCCCCTCCCATGTTTGAAAATTCCAATTTAGTCGAAAAATTCTGGTTTCAGTCGGAAATTTGCAACTTATCACAAAAATCTAAATTTTTGAATTTTCCTACTGAGATCATCATTTTGCCGACTCAAGTCGGTAAAATTTCAATTCGATATCAATTACAGAGGTCGACATGGAAAATGCTGTTTGAGCTTTGATGGGTGATTTTCATAGTATTTTTCGCGCTGATTACGAAAAAAATAGTGAAAAAATTCCATCACCCACGGGTTTTTCACAATTTGACTTTTGACACTTCAAGTCGATTTTCTGGGAAAAGGAAGAGTTCTACGAAAAAAATGAATAGAACATAAATTGTAGAACGTCAAAGTTCAAAGTTCAATTTTTTCAAAAATTGAAAATATCTCAAAAACTAAGCCTACTAAGGAAAAACTAATCGAACTCTACTGGTAGGAAATTTAACGTTCTACAATTTATGTTCCATTCAATTTTTCGCAGGACCTTTTCTTTCCCCAGGAAATCGACGTTAAGGGTCAAAAATTAAATCAAAAAGTGTAAAACAAATTTTCAACGAAAAATCTTCCAGTTATGAAAAATCTTGACTCCTGGAAATTTTCAATATTTTTCTCGTGATCAGCGTGAAAAATAATATAATAATTATCCATTAAATTTAAAACAGCATTTTCTTTTTCTTGTTTTAATCACTGTTAGTAGTCTAAAATGTAGCGATGATTTTAAAATTTCTCCATCACTCTAGTTTTTTTTTTTTGCAAAAACAATTTTTTCTTTACAAAATGAACACATATTTCCTCATTTTATTTTTAATTAAAAGCTTCCAAAAAAACTTACAATTTTAATTTTAAAACATTGTAAAGTATAGTTTTTCTCGATTACGCCAGGATTTTTTATAATTGGACGATTTTTTGTTGAAAATTTGTTTTACATTTTTCTATGCAACTTTTGACCCTTAAAGTAGATTTTCTGGGGAAAGAAAGGCCTCTACGAAAAATATTAATAGAACATAAATTGTAGAGCGTCAAATTTCCTACTTGTAGAGCTCGATTAGTTTTTCCTTAGGAGGCTTAGTTTTTGAGATATTTTCAATTTTAAAAAAAGTTGAACTTTGAGCTGAAATATCTCGAAATCTAAGCGTCATAAGAAAAAAATTACTGAACTTTACAGATAGGAAATTTAACGATCTACAGGTAATGTTCCATTAAATTTTTTCGTAGAACCCTTCCTTTTCTCAGAAAATTGAGTTGAAGTGTCAGAAGTTATCAAAAAAAGTAGAAAAACCATTGAACGAAAAATTAAAATTGTGAAAAATCCTTGGGTGATGGAATTTAGTCACTCCTTTTTTCGTGATCAGCGCGAAAAATACTATAAAAATCACCCATCATCCATCAAACCTCAAACAGCATTTCAAAAGTTTAAAAATGTCGGCCTTTCGGTAAAGTGTGTAATATAGCGAAGGTATTCCGCGGTACTTTTATCTTTACACGATCATTTAAAAATTGAGTCGGGAATTTTGAGATTTGCCTCCCTCCTCTCGAAAATCGAGTCGAAAATTCTGTAATTTTGCCCCCCCCCCCCCAATATTCGGACTTCGGGACGTTCCTGCGGCCTTACGTAATTGAAAATAAAAACGCCAACCCTTTCGCACAATGTGAACTACATGTACTTACATACACTCTATGCTGTACACAGATTTCAAAGAGTAACGTAGTCGATGATATGGTGGCTTCGAATTCTATTCTATACCGGCCGAATGAAAAACCCGACCACTGCGTTGTCATCAAATACGTTCCTTACGTCGGTAAGACAGCCTACCCATCTATCTATGTATCTATCTACCTACCTACCTACCTACCTGCCTACCTAATTGCAAAATTCGTAGGGTACGACACGATCGACAGTTGAAATGAGTACTCATCCGAGTATAGATCACCTACAAGAGCTTTTATGAATTGGATTGTACTTGAACTTGCCAACTCACTTACGTAACACCTAAACCTAAGCACGCGTAGGTATTTTATGCATTTAGAAACATATACCTACTCTCTTAATTTGAATCAGTCAAATTGACTGATGAAATAGAGAAAATCAAGTCACGGATTAATCAGTCAAACTCCACTGATTCCCCTGTTAATCAGTGACATTTTACTGCCAATCAGTGAAAAATTACCGATTCAAATAGTGAAATTTGATTATTGAATCAGTAAAAATTAATTGACTGATTTCAATCAGTCAAAATTTACTGATTTCAATCAGTCAAAATTTACTGATTTCAATCAGGCAAAATTTACTGATTTCAATCATTCAAAATTTACTGATTTCAATCATTCAAAATTTACTGATTTCAATCAGTCAAAATTTACTGATTTCAATCATTCAAAATTTACTGATTTCAATCAGTCAAAATTTACTGATTTCAATCAGTCAAAATTTACTGATTTCAATCAGTCAAAATTTACTGATTTCAATCAGTCAAAATTTACTGATTTCAATCAGTCAAAATTTACTGATTTCAATCATTCAAAATTTACTGATTTCAATCAGTCAAAATTTACTGATTTCAATCATTCAAAATTTACTGATTTCAATCAGTCAAAATTTACTGATTTCAATCAGTCAAAATTTACTGATTTCAATCAGTCAAAATTTACTGATTTCAATCAGTCAAAATTTACTGATTTCAATCAGTCAAAATTTACTGATTGAATCAGTAAATTTTTTCACTGATTCCTACAGTGACTCAATTTTGTCGATTTAAATCAGTCAATTTTGACTGATTCAAATTAAGAGAGTAAGTCCTAGGTACACTACGATGTAGGTACTAGAATCTAGTGCTAGTAGGTAAGGCAGGTAGGCAGGCAGGCAGGCAGGTAGGTAGGTACCTAACTAGAATTTGATGAGCGTTCATGATGGTTTTGATGATTTTGAATTTTGCATTTTGCAACAGGTGATTCGAAAAGAGCACTGGATGAATATATTTCGGAGATTTGTTTAGGCGGCAATAACACCATTTGTATTCATAATACTTGCGAAGATTCGTTATTGGCTTCGCCAATTATTCTAGATTTGATTATACTAGCTGAAATATGTACCAGAATACAATTTTCCACCGAAGATCAGCGGGATCCAATCAACTTCAACGTCGTGCTCTCGTTTCTATCTTATTTATTAAAGGCTCCGCTGGTGCCGAGAGGTGAGCTATTTATTTCTTATTAAGGTTATTACAGGGGTGTCTGCCGGATCTGGAAAATGAAAATTCATACAATTTTTTTAGCTCAAAATTTTCCCAAAAAGCCCCCTCTCATGTATACTCGTTTTAAAGGGAATTTCAATTGCTGCTGCTCCCACTCTGGGGTAAAATCAATGAAATTTCAAGCACTTTTCTAGAGGTTTTATTTAGATGGGATATCACTTATTATTAGGCAAAAATAATACAAATTGATGTGCAAAATAAAAACATTCAAGGTCTCTTGACATATAGTACAGACATTTCAGCTAAAATAAGGCCCTAACCCCAAAAAAATTAGTAGGAAGGGGAAGTTTCGTATATAAGCTCAGTAAAGTATGTATTTTAATATTGCCGAACTTCCCTAAAATCGGTGAATATTTTGACCCCCTTTTGGGGGTGAGGGGGTTCAAATTTTCGTTTTTCGGCTATAACTTTCAAAATTACGTATTTACGAAAAAATAGTTGAAACAAAAATTGTAGAAAATACAAAAACAAACAATTTTGTTATTTACAATTTTTTCCTATGACGTCATGGGAGGGAGCTAGGGTCTTTAGAAAAAAATAAGTTTTGAAAATTTCCCATTACCAGAAAAAATCACCAAAAATCGGGTTAATCGATTTTTAGGAGCGGTTCTTTTGCATAGTACATCCTATTACTATGTAGAATAAGAAAAATGTATAACCTACCCCTGATTTCAAAGTGGGGGGGTGGACCCTCCGAAGAAAAAGTAGCATTTTCTCCCAAGCGTAGCTCAGCTGCAGTGCAAAATTCGAAAAATTGGTTCAAACAAACGTTGTAGAGCATTAAAAGACGAAAATTTTATTTTTTTTTACTTTTTTTCTACGTGGTCTTGGAGGCGAGCTATTGCGAAAAGAAAAAAATCGGCGTTGGGAAATTTTTCATTACCTCAATGTGGTAACTATCGGGAAACCTGGTAAATTTAAAATCTAGCGAACCAATGTTCGAACAAGTGGAAATCTGAGGTTTTCGTGGGCGCTGAACTCGATTTTTATAATAATTTTGACCCCGGGACCTAAATTGGGTCCCAAAAGGAGAGTTTATTGAGTTGATGAAAAATTTTCCAACGCCACGCTGTTTTTTTCTTTTTGCAATAGCTCGCCTCCAAGACCACGAAGAAAAAAAGTAAAAAAAGTAAAATGTTTGTCTTTTAATGCTCTACAACGTTTGTTTGAACCAATTTTTCGAATTTTGCACTGCAGCTGAGCTACGCTTGGGGGAAAATGCGACTTTTTCTTCGGAGGGTCCACCCCCCACTTTGAAATCAGGGGTCGGTTATAAATTTTTCTTATTCTACATAGTAATAGGATGTACTATGCAAAGAACCGCTCCTAAAAGTCGATTAACCCGATTTTTGGTGATTTTTTCTGGTAATGGGAAATTTTCAAAACTTATTTTTTTCTAAAGACCCTAGCTCCCTCCCATGACGTCATAGGAAAAAATTGTAAATAACAAAATTGTTTATTTTTGTATTTTCTACAATTTTTGTTTCAACTATTTTTTCGTAAATACGTAATTTTGAAAGTTATAGCCGAAAAACGAAAATTTGAACCCCCTCACCCCCTAAATTCACCGATTTTAGGGAAGTTCGGGAATATTAAAATACATACTCTACTGAGCTTATATACGAAACTTCCTCTTCCTGCTAATTTTTTTTGGGTCAAAACCTAAAATGTCTGTACTAATATTATATTCTCGAATCTTTCAACTGACAAATTTCAATTCTTTTTCAATTGTCTCCTCCTCCTCCTCCTCTCCTTAAAAGGTCGTATTTAACTTCGTCAATGAACTCAGTCCCAGAAAAACCACTATCTCAATTATAAATAAGTGAAAATTATCAAAAATCACTGAGAAACAGTCAGAATTACAGCACAGGAGAAAATCAGTGAACATTTTTTCACTGAAAACAAATCAGTGAGAAAAATCACTGGAAAATCAATGAAAATTTTCTGAAGTCAGTGAATTTTGCTGATTTTTTCTGTGCTCCAATTCTGACTATTCATCCGTTACTTTTCACTGATTCAGAATGAGAGAGCAGGACAAAAATTTAAAAAAATAAAAATTTCAAATACCAAAAAAGAAAAAAACGATTGGAACGAATTTCATGAATTTTAGGATTAAACAATTATTCTACACGAATGAAGGGCGGGAGAAATTTTCAAAAAATAAAAATTTCAAACACCGATTAGAGAAATTTAGGATGAATTTCATGAGATTTTTATCCATAAAAATGCAATAATTTGGCCTGAGCGAAGCCAGAGTAAAAATGTTTGAAAATCGAAATATCGCACATACACAAAAGAGCTGAACATAAACATTTTTTTAAAATCGAAAAATTTCTGAAAAATTTTTTGGTAAGCATAAAATCTATCAATATCCTTAAAAAAGTTGAAAAATTTGACCTCGCCCCATCATGACAGTCTTAGAATTTATCTAAAAGTGAAGTCACGAAGTCAGACAGCAAAAGCTAGTCAGGATTTCTTCAAGGGAAAAGTCAAACACGGAAGGCAAGCACAGTGGTATTTCCAGACAGAAAAATCAAAATTTTAGGATTTTGACGGTAAAACGAGAAACGCCGAGGGCGGAAATTTTTTAAGTATAAAAGATTCAAGATAAAGAATAATTTAAAGGCAATCCTTTGATTGAAAAATTCAAGAAGAAAATGTTGGAAATTCATGTTTTTCGTTGTAAAATTATCAAACTTCGTACGATTTTCACGTTTTGCTCATTTTGCTTGCCGGTAGACACCCTGAATTTCAACTTCTTCGCATAGTTGAAGGTACCAATTTTTTGTTATCCATTTCTTTCTTGTTCAAACGCAGGAACACCAATAATGAATTCGCTTTTCAAACAAAGAGCTTGTATCGAAAATATTTTAAAAGCCTGCTTAGGATTACCGCCGGATCATAATATGACTTTAGAACACAAATTACCGAAAGAATGGTTCCAAGAGAAAAACGGAAGCGGCGATAGCCAGCCGACGGCACCGAGTCAAAACGCAGCAGAGGAAAACGCTGCGCCCACACCGAATCAATCACAGAGTTCGACGACTGAAGTAGATTCGAATATATCTCCGAACGTCGCAGTCACAGACTCTATCCTTGTGTCGAATGTGTAATAAATTTTATCGCCAGTTCGAATCGGCACCTTTTCAATTTTCATTTTTTGTTTCGTTTTGTTCAAATACCTAATGTTTCGTTTTTTGCGAGCGTTATACATATTTTGAAAATTGAAGAGACAAATGCTGTTTCTGAAAAAATCATGTAAAAATTTTTTTCGACAATGGGAATGGACAGTACTTTGAATTGTTGTCCAGTTTTCATCAGGACGTCCGCGTTTCCTGCGAAATGACGTTAGACAACTACAAACACATCCTGAACGAAAGTTTTGCTGTACGATCAAAAGAAGGTCAATAAGACGGAAATACATATTTATTATTATTAGAAAGAGTTTTTTTTTCCTTCAGTGAAAACCACAGCTCCATCAGCTTCAAAGAATATCAAATTAAAAATGAAGAAATTAACACAAACCGCTTTTGAAAAAGTGGAGTATTAAAATTAAAGCGACTGCAAAAAAATTGAGGAATTATGATTTTAAGATAGGTGCAATGAGTGCTCTGTTTCTAAAAGTCAAATAATTATAGAGTGACTTAAAACTTCCGGAACGCAAAAATTGCTTCGTAAAAAAATAATAATAATAAAAACCCATTTACAACATAGCTGAACCTCCACCACCACCCCCCCAAAAAAAAACATGAACCAATCCGTCGTTGATTACAAGTCTTTAAAAAATTTTACGACTTTTTTCGATTATTGTATTTTTCAAGAAAAATCTCAAAACCCAAAATTTCAAAGATTTTAAAAATTGAAATAATATGAATTTAAAAACTAATAGTTGCATATAATTGAGTTTTGGATAAGGATCAAAAATTGTTGCATGCAGATTTTGCCTTGTCAAAAATTTGAAAGGGCAAAAATTTACAAAAAATCAAGTTTTCGTCAACCCTTTGTTCAGAACAACGCAAGACAATGTGGAGCGATTCCTCTCTAAAATGAGGTTTCGCAGCAAAAGGGATCACTACGTTAGGAACCTAATTTCGAGAAAAATGCAAAATAGATGTTCGGATCAAAATTGTCGTTTTTCGGGTTTTGGTCGATTTTGATAGAGAATTTCATGATCTTTCACCCAGTATGCTTGAAAAGTTTCGACCGAGTTCGCAAGTAACAGAAAAATGCGATTTTCTGTGGCGAGGAGTGATTTGATACATATTTCACCATTGCAGGGAACGCATTAGGATTCAAATTTAATTTGAAACGAGCATTTCGAAGTGGAATATCTTTGAAACGAAGCATCCTAGTGAAAAACTACGAATAACTGCCCTTTGCAAAAAGCAAAATTCATGCTCTACAACTTTTGTGGTACTGATTTTTTCGGTAGAACGCTTCTTTTCCTCGCAAAATCTAGTTTCATGTCAAAAAATGAGAAAATATGAAAATTTGATGAATTGCAGTTTTTTAACAATAACATGCCAACTAATCACTTTCATAAAAATAAATGCCGTATTCTGAAAGGAAATTTCACGCTCTACGAATTTGATTCAATTCATTTTTTCCCTAGGATGCTTCCTTTCTCACAATAAAATTGATTTTTTGAACTTTTCATCGACTTTTATGACATTTCAGGCCATTTTCACGATTTTTCAATCGAGTTTCAAACATTTTCAATTATTTTTTTAAGGTTTTGAACAATTTTTATAGCATTTTCAAAAATTTTCAATCTCTAAGGAAGAAATGTTTATTGAAATCCAAAAATTCGAACTTTTCCGGAACGAATTATTAATCTTACTGACTAAATTGAGGCAAAATTTCGTACTCTCTAAATTTTTGTGTCACCCTGTATGTTTAATTTTCCCAATTTTTAGTTTTCCCATGTAATTATATGTTTATGAAATTAATCCTCTATACTTCTATGGAACAAACAGCAGAAGACGTAAGGTATTCTGGTGCTCATAAACTCATGAATTATGAAGTGTTTTGCTAAAAAATCACACCCTCAAATGGAATTCACTGAATTGAGAAAATTAAAGCCATATATTCATTAATTTTGCAGAATTTGGCATTGTGAATTTTTCAAAATTTTTAATAATTTTTCCTCATTTTTAATGAATTTTTAAATCAATTTTTGGATATTTTTTTTATCAAGTTTTTGATTTAGGTACGATGTGATAACTCACACCGACAATACCTACCTAGGCACTTAATTAATCAAAAACAAGGCTATAAATTTAAAGACACCGATAATCTCATTCACTGTTTATTTGCATTTTGCATGTTTTTGTTTTATTTTTCAATGATTTTTTTTCATTCAGAAGAACGTTTTCATCATTTTGACCCCAAAACACATCGTTTGATAGTAAAATGTCGACTGATTTTAAACAAAATGAAAATGGAAAAATTTGCAAATTCGAAGTATAGAAAATAGATATTTATTTTTTGAACAGTCCTACATAGATGAACCTTGAATCTCAATATTTTTAGACTATTCTGGAAAAAAATCTCATATCCTCTACTTGGCAGCATAAATAAATTTCAATTTCGTAATACTGAATGTAAAATGTACAGATATAACACTACTAACACTTTTAATGGGCTGAAATGATATCTACATTGTTAGACAACACTCGTCTTTATAAAACTAGTACCAGGTATCAGATGAACATCATTACATAACTTTTTAATATTCAAGGTTCATAACATAAATGTCACCATTGCATCGCATCGGTAAGAACCTGAAATTCTTTCCAAGTTGCGATCACGCAGCGATTTTTCAACGGAAACACACGTGGAAGAAAAACCTTCCGATGAAAGTGTTACGCTTACATAACATTCGAACGAACGATACTACAAATTATTCGATATTTTGTTACCTATAATTAATTAAGAATGCGTATCACCATTCGAATACCTGATACGGAATACATTAGAATAGAATTCGCATTACTAACCTAATACCTTACTAAAAGAGAGAAGGTGAGACTGGAGCGGATTCTTCATCGTAGGTAAGTACATAGTTTTTTTTTTGCTTTCGACGACTGAACAACGTTCAATCGTACGTGTAATCTTTTTCTGCCGAGATGAAATTTTTGCTATTTTTCATCTAGAGGCGAAGGATTTTTTCTTCTTGCAGGTTATTCAAAAAATAAAGAACACGTCACTTTTTTCTCATTAAATTTTAGACAGGAAGAAGAGACCTCAAAAAATCCAGCAGAGAAAGGGATGCCAAAATTTTTCATAAAGCTGTCGACATTGATCAAAGAATATATAGGGATAGGTACCTTATTACTCGTAAAAAAGAGAGATTACCTACATTGAATTTATGGCAGACGAACATTACATAATTTGTAAATAATTCGACAAATTATTTTTTTACACCATCACAGTAGGACAGAATGAAATTTAGTGTCAAAAATCCAATTTTTGGATCAAGTGGAGTTTCCTGGTACGCGGAATTCATTTTTCACGTTTTTGTTTTCAATGGTCACGACCCTCCGCCGCCAGGGGGAGAAATTCGAATCAGGAGACCGAAAAAGTGCCGTTTTTGAAAAAACGACAAGAAACTACGATTTTTGGAAAACTTGTGAAAATGTCAATTTTGAGTTTTCTTTAAAAACCATCTCGGGAGACCGAAAATGTGTCGGTTTTTGAAGAAATGACAAGAAACGACAAAAAACGACAATAAACGACAATAAACGACAATAAACGACGATTTTTGGGAAAACTTGTGAAAATGCCATTTTTGAGTTTTTTCAAAAATCATCTCAGGAGACCGAAAAAGTGTCGTTTTTTGAAGAAACGACAAGAAACGACAGGAAACGACGATTTTTGGAAACCCTATGAAAATGTCACTTTTGAGGTTTTTCAAAAATCATCTCAGGAGACCGAAAAAGTGCCGTTTTTTGAAAATACCACAAGAAACGACAAGAAAAGACGATTTTTGGAAAACTTGTAAAAACGTCATTTTTGAAGTTTTTCAAGCACCATCTCAGGAGACCGAAAAAGTGTCGTTTTTTGAAGAAACGACGATTTTTGGAAAACTTGTGAATATGCCATTTTTGAGTCTTTTTAAAACCCATCTCAGGAGGCCGAAAAATGTCGTTTTTTGAAGAAACGACAAGAAACGACAGGAAACTACGATTTTTGGAAAACTTGTGAAAATATCACTTTTGAGGTTTTTTAAAAATCATCTCAGTTTACAAATCTCTCAATAAAATCTTGTTTGGTATCGAAAACATGGTATTTCGACAAGCTGAATCCAATTCTCTCATCATTTATTTTTCACAGGTCACACACCCCATCCCCTCCCAGAGGGAGGAATTTAAATTTCTCGATTACATCCATACATCGCGTTTGATATCAAAATCATAGTATTTTGACCCGCTGAATCCAATTTTTACAACAATTTTTTCCAAAGGTCACGCAGCCCCCTCCCCAAGAGAAGAGAACTTGAAATTTCATATAAGAAATTCATACACCTACTATTTAAAAAAAAATTCGTGATACGAGACCCCCTCATTTAATTTTTTTGTGCAATTAAGTGAGGGGGGGGGGTAAATTAGGTAAGATTAAAAAATGAAGTCGTAATTCGAATCCGGTAACCTCAAATTAATGAGAATTGATATACCACACACTATTTTTTTTATTTTTTGAACAAATATTTTCAAAATTGGGGGTCAAGAGGAGCACTGAAGAGTCAAATTCAAAAAATAACCGAATATGTAAACTCAGTGCCTCGAAAACCTAATAAACGACACGTTACACGTTATTTTTCATTTTTTTGAATTTTGACTTTATCAAGGGGCTGATATGGGGTTCCAATTCAAATTCAGCGCCTTTGAATTAGTAAAAATCTAGTTGTTACTTCACTTAAAATGTTGTTTTTTTTTAAGTTTTGGCAAAAATTGAGGACTTCTGTGTTCCCTAGAGGTGTCGAGATCCCATTTTGAAAATTTTTTGATTGAAAAAAGGGTAAGAATGGCTTTTCATTGTATTTTTTTTTAGATTTTTAAAATGGCAGCCTCCATCTTTTGAACTCGTTATGGTGAATTTTTTATTTGTGAATAACTTCAAACATAAGCGCACCCAAGGGAGGGGGAGCTCAGGAAGGAGATTTTTATATCATAAAAATATCAAAGAAGAGTATGACTTTTTTTCTTTTAAACGTGTGCTCACTTCGCTCGGGCAGTATTTTAGTAACTATTTCTAAAATAAACATACCATTATCCAATTTGAATCAGTTGAACTTGCAGAAATTCTGTCTTTTTTGATCAGTGAAATAATTTTTATTGAAAATTAATGATTTTTTACTGATTTTTCGGTCCAAAATTACTAATTTTTCAGTCAATGCCTCAATTATCAGAAAAAATCAGTATTAAATTTTAAAAAAATCAAAAAATCAAGCCATTTTTCAATTTTTTTTCGCCCAAATCTGTAGGTGTGTATTATCTGTAGAGAAAGGAATTATATGCTCTAAAAAAGTGAATATGATCATAAAATATGCATTTTTGACTTTCAAAATATGCAAAAATATCCACTTGAAATTTCGAAATATGCAAAATATGCAACATCGAGATGGTATGCCTGGAAAGGATTTTCCGAGCTTAAAAATATGGTAACACGAGGAAAAAATATTTAAAATTATTTTCGGCTATTTTTTTCGCAAGATTGTCATTTTTGTTGGTGAAAAATAAATTTTGGGGTGGAATTTTCGAAATATTGTGAAATACGCGAGAAATTAGTGAAAAATAGCCGAAGTATGACGAAATATGCTCTTTAAACTTTTGAAATATGTCGAAATATGCATTTTAGCTCAAAATATGCAATATCAAATTGGGCTCATTTTACAGAAAATTTTTTGATTCGCAAACATTTCGACCATACCTATGCCCCATCAACTTTGACTTACAAGGGAGGTATTCAACTCAAAGTAAAATTTTGAGCCCAAACAAAAAAAAAATCAAAAGTACATCATAACAGGATGCCGTAGGTATCCAAAATTTCATACGCTGAAGTTCATTTCTTGATTTTTGGAGAATTTTTGAAATTTCATAATTACCTCCACCCTGTGAAATATAAAAATTTGATCTAATCAACGAAAAAATATGAAATTTGGTATATACCCTATTTTCGACCTCCCGAATCGATTGGAAGCGATTTAGAGACGTTTCGGAGCCACCAGAAAATTTTGGAATTTTCCAGCGCTGGAGTAAGCCCATAAAAATGGCCCATATGCATTTCAGCACCTATAATTGCGGATTATCAATATTCGTAAACTATTGGATCGATTAAAAAGCAATTCTCCAAAATTCGTAACTTTGAGTTCAAATTCGCAGTTTTGGGCAAGAAATTTTCCGGGGAAAAATTAAAAATTTTTCTGATTGTTCCGAAACGTCTCGAAACCGCTTCCATTCGAATTCCAGAGGTCGAAAGTAGAGTATCTACCAAGTTTCAACTTTTTACCTCGATGTATGCGTATTGGGCGAATTTTAAAATTCTTTCCAGGAAAATTTCTTGCCCAAAAATGCAAATTTGAACTCAAAGTGACGAATTTTAGAAAATTGTTTTTTAATTGATCAAATAGGTCACCAATATGGATAATCCCTGATTATAGGTGCTAAAGTGCATATGGACCATTTTTATGGGCTTTTCTCCAGCGCTGAAAAATTCCAAAATTTTCTGGTGGCTCCGAAACGTCTTGAAACCGCTTCCAATCGATTTGGGAGGTCGAAAATAGGGTATATACCAAATTTCAGTTTTTTTCGTTGATTAGATCAAATTTTTATATTTCACAGGGTGGAGGTAATTATGAAACTTCAAAAATTCTCCAAAAATCGAGAAATGAACTTCAGCATCTGAAATTTTGGGTACAGGGTCCTGTTATGATGTTCTTTCGATTTTTTTTGTTTGGGCTCAAAATTTTACTTTGTGTAGGTATGCAGTTTATATAAATCCGTTCCCTAATTATCTGCCTACTGAAAATACCCCAACTATTCCAGCCCCACTGAAATAACAGGTTACTTCATTTTTTCATTGAATTTTGACCCTCCCCCCCATTTTTTTCTCGAAATCTGAGCCCCTCCCTTACACAATTTCTGGTTGCGCTTATGACTTTAAATCAAAAGAACCTGCCACATCTACATATAAAATTATATAAATTACATTTTCATCCGTGTACTTTTTATAATACGACGAGTCGATTTTCAACAAAATTTAGGAAAAATCTTCAAGCATCATCCCAAAATTCTCATTACGTAATTTACCGGATGGAATAAAACATCAGAATTTTCAATTGGAAAATTTCACCTCGTAAAAAACTGAATTTTAACGACAACCGGTTGATCAAGACGATCTCTCGAATTTATATACAACGTCGTTGACTCATTAAATGTACGCCGATTATCAAACGCGAGTAAATTGTCCGATAGAACATTCAAATCACGTAAGAATAGGTACATTAGAAAAAAATCGTCGACTTCGTCCTCAGAAGTCCAGTTCCAATCTATCAAGTCAAGGTGACATTGCAATGCGGGCTAATTTTTGGCACATGTGGAGAAATTCCATCTACATATCCTTTTACCAGCTCACAAAAACTTTTCAGCAATCATCATTTTTTGGCCCGTACTCGTAATTTTGAGGCAGGGCAGGGGAATTGGAGACACTTTTATCAAAAAACGAACAAAATTCTAACCTCAGTACCTGTCGTTAGCATACGAGAATATTATGCAACGAAATATTAATTTCGGTCGTAATTTAATGAGGATTTCAACCATATACGTAGATTACGTACTGTGTACCTCGTACGCTAATCCACAACGATGTACCTACAATTGTACACACAGCGGTAATTTCAAGTTATTATTGTTCAACTCTCAAGACAAGCAGGGAAGAGAATACGCGAGGGGTAATTTTACCATGTGCATAAAAATTTTGTTTTACGAATAGCCGGAGAACAATTACAATTTGCTATAAACGTTTTCTCAATCGGTCGTATTTTGCGGTTCCTTCCGGCCGGTTAAACCGGAAAATTACGCTCTTCGCTTAATTATTCCAGTGCCCAGGTCTACACCGCGTGTCTAGAATCTTAATACCGATTACATAATGGCACGCTGCATGTGTACACAGCGCGATGTGTATACGTGAGATATATCAGCGCCTACTGTTCTAGTTTCGTTCTTCTCTGTCTTCTTTTCTTTTGACATAATAGTACACTGGATACAACGTTTAAACTGCAGTATGGTTTCATTTTCCATTGGTTTGTTATTCGTAATGACGTAAAATGACGAGTTCCTAATATGCTCGCTCGGTGACGATATGGCGCAAAATAGTGGAACCGGTTCGAAGTAGAGATGAAGTTTCCTAGTTGCAATTTGACTTTGTCGTGGAAAATTTTGATTTGAAAAATTGCAAGGATGAGATTCGAACTCGAGGAGAACGATCATACGAAATTTTGATGACAAATATCAATTATCAAATGATAAGTATATAAATCAGAATTTATTTTTCCTGACTGCTCCAGGGTTTCGAGACATTTTTGTGCTTACTTGAAGAGGAATAATTTTTTCATACGATATATAGTCAAATTTGGCGCAGAGGAATGGTTTGAAGGAGTATTGTATAGAAAATTTTTTAAATTTTTAGAAAATTCCTGTAAAAATTTCAAAGCTTCCTGAATTTTTCAGGTTTTCTAGAGAATGGACATCATGACTCCTTTTCCAGAGAAATATAAAATTTTTTGAAAATTACATTCGCCACCAAGTTCTTTGATGAATGAGAAGGACAAATTTTATCGATTTTGAAATAACACAAGTTGACACGATTTTTGTGTTTGGGTTCCGATTGCGAAATTTGGGTTGCTTTTATGTATCTAATGAAGGGAAAAATAATTTTTTTCCCAAAGTTTGCTTTGGGGGGCTGAGGGAGCCAAAGATGTAATTTTTCAAGAACTACACACGGATTTGAGAAAAATTTGAAAAAAATTTTCTGGTTCAGTCTTATTGAAAAGTTCATGCTGAATCGAATGCCGCAAACCGCATACCTCTATCTCTTTCAGAAAAAAAGTTACGGTTAAAACTTTCTTAAATTATGTGAAAAAATCGCATTTTTTTCGCCTTGCTCGCGGAAAAGTGAGATTTCTGAAAAATATAAGCATTCTACGACCATAATGACCATGACAAAAGTTGTAGGGAATTAAATTTCCTATCGGATAGGTGCATTCAGATTTTTCCGGAATGCGTAGTTTTTGAGATATTCTTGAGTAAAGTTGAACATTAGTTGAGGCAATTGAAAAAAAGAGAAATATTACTAAAAGTGAAGAACAAAAACAATTTTTATTACAATTGTCGCCCAGCATTGAAAAGATTTCCCAGATGTAAAATGTGAAACCTTAAAAAAAGGTGGCTAAATGTAGGTACTTTTATCATATCAGTAATAAATTGATTGTATATTATTTTGTAAATTTGTGTTTCAGAAAATATAATTTGCATTTATCAATGTTTGTTTTGTTCATTAATGGAGGTATGAACTATCCTGTTCCAAGGGTCTGTGGTGCAAGTTAGGAATCAAAATAACCTAAGAAATGAATTCTAGGGCTCAAAAAACATGCATTTTGACACCTCATTTGAAAATTATGACATATTTTCATTCTGACCCCTCGCCTTCACCTTCCTCGTGGGAGGGGGGAGGTGGTCCATTTTTAGGTATTTTGATGAAATTACTTCGGAAACAAGACTCCGCTCCGTGGGTAAAAACTATAGATTTTGACACCACACTCGATAATTATGAATAATTTTCGATTTCGCCTCTCCCACTCACCTCGCTCTCCAATGAGCCCATTCTGGGTGTAAAAATGACATCGGAAACGGTCTCCGGAGGTAAAAAACTAGGATTTTGTTACCACACTCGATGTTTTCGAGACATTTTTTTCATCTTGACACCCCTCTCCCCCGGCGAGTACTGATTATACTCGTATTTCGAAGCCAAAATTACTCCAGAACTACATCCAGAAGCTCTGAATACCCCTGGAACCAAATTTTTCATTCATTTTCCTCGAAAAATCTACTTGAAATATTTCGATCAAAGGATATATAGCCGGATAAGGGGTGGTTTTGGCCCCAGCCCCGATTTTTGATCTAATGCCCCCAGATTGTGTACCTTAATGAAAAAAAACTCTGGAAAAAATGTTGGCCCCTCAACCCCCTCCATTTTGGAGCTATGGCCATTTTATTGGATCATTTTCAAGAATTTTTCATTCCAATGGAAGTGAATGAAATTTCCTGTTCTTTGGCACAATGTTACATCTCGTAGAGGTCTATCAATTTTGGTGCACTCTTTCATGAGGTTTTGACCATTTGAAATTTTTAACTGTAAAAAAGACCTTAACAGCAAAGTTCGACTAATTTTTGAAAATATCCTAAAAATGTGTTTTTTGACGTAGATTCACGTCACGTATTCAGTTTTGGCGATTCAGGTTGCGCAAGTGCCAAAAATTGTGAAAACCCATAAGAAATGTCGTTATTTTGGCAGATTTTTTCAAATTTTGAGCATTTTATACGGAAAGAAATGATCAAATGAAAAAACCAATCCCGTATTCGTATTCAGCAAGTCAAAATACCGGGACAAACACCCTATTCGCGATCATTTTACTTTAAATCTCGAAATTTAGTTTTATTGTTATGAAAAATCAATGAAGAAAGTGAATTTCGAGATATAAAGTAAAATGATCGCGAAAAGGATGTTTGTCGTGGTATTTTGACCTGCTTAACACGGCTCCGACGTTAGTTTCTTCATTTGGCCATTTATTTCCGTATAAAATGCTCAAGATTTGAAAAATCAGCCAAAATAACAACATTTCATACTGTTTTTTGCAATTTTTGGCACTTTCGCCACCTCAATCGCCAAAACTGAATACGTGACGTGAATCTACGTCAAAAAACACATTTTTAGAATAGTTTCAAAAATTATTCAAACTTCGCTGTTAAGGTATTTTTTACAGTTGAAAATTTCAAATAGCCAAAACCTCATGAAGAAGTGCACCAAAATTGATGAAAAAATTATCGTATATAGACCTCTACGAGATGTAACTTTGTGCCAAAGAACAAAAAATTTCATTCACTTCCATTTGAATTAAAATTTTTTGAAAATGATCCAATAAAATGGCCATAGCTCCAAAGGGGGTGGGGGTAAAATTTTTTCCAGAATTTTTTTCATTAAGGTACACAATCTGGGAGCATTAGATTAAAAATCGGGGCTGGGGCCAACCCCCCCCCCCATCCGGCTATACCCTTTTGTTTTTTTTTAGTTACACTTTGTAATAATCTTTTGCACCCCCCCCCCCATTGGACATAAAAAATTGAAAAATATCTATGGGGGGACCAGAAAAAAAAATCGATATTTTTTCCCATAAGTAAGTATAAATAAGAGCCACCCTAATGTAGATGTACCCAGAACTGCTCATAATACCTACGACTGTTTCAACGGGCACTTGGTCTCGTAGGCACGGAGATCAAAGAATGTTCCAACTTCACGAACACTCGTAGCCTGTACCGAAAACGTATCATAGATACAATTGTTGTGATAATTTCATTATACGTTCGCGTTCGAGAAGGGCATTACGAATTGTCAAGATATACCCATCCTCTAAACCTCTATACCCTTTTTATGACCCAATTACTTACGCATCATCTTCAGATCGAGAATTCCAATACGCGCAATCAACAGTACAGATGCATACCTTTTCACTATCACCTTCGTTGTTTCTTCTGCCACACGCAGTGACGTTAGGCATATCTTCAATGAAACGCACCTATTCGAGTTTTTTCACCTCGCCTTGGAACTCCACGTTTCAATAACATTGGTCATTTAGTGACGCTTGATGATTGATAATGAAAACCGATACGATAAATGGAAACAGATTTAACGGAATTCAAAAATATGTATCAATTCACGTGAAAAATTCGCTCATCCGCAGATATTCGATATGACCCATACCTACGACCGACCTCATTTATCATTCGATTAACAGAATTGGAAAAAATATTGAGGAAAAATCATCATCGAGAAAAATATCTAACTAGTAAGAGCCACTGCGAGGTGCTTTCCTATAAATGATTTACACGTTGATTAAATTTTTGGCATGGTCTTCTCGATCTCACGCTTTCGTATCATACCAGCCAAACGATTATAGCTCTGATTAGGTTGAAAGTCATATCCGAAAAACGAAAATTTGAACCCCTCACCTTCCAAAAGGAAGTCAAAATATTCACCGATTTTAGGGAAGTTCGGGAATATTAAAATACATACTTTACTGAGCTTATATACGAAACTTCCCCTTCCTGCTAATTTTTTTTGGGTCAAAACCTAAAATGTCTGTACTAAATATCTAGTTTGACATTTTTGCATGATTTTTTTTACTTTTTTATCCCTCCCTCCTCCCTCCCTCCCCCAAAAATACATATTATCAAGAATGATGGAAATTTTTTCAATTGTTGGAAAAAAGCTTGACTTTGCATGACTATCTTGACCTCTTGGTCAAAAGCTTGGCTCATCTTGACCAGCTTGACTTGGCTTGATCGTTAGACACCCGGTATTTTCAAATAATTAACTAATTAAGTACCTACTGTCGTTTTATGAGAAACGACAAAAAACGATGGATTTACAAAATTGAAAAATATGTTTTTTTTTCAAATTTCTCTCAATATACGACCAGAAATAGCTATTTTCCAACTGAAAACATTTCAAACTGGTCCTTTTTCATCGCGTTTGAAAAAAAAAACATTTACAAGTAATTAATTAGGTACAGTTGTTTTTTGAAAAACGGCAGTAAACGACGGTTTCAGAATTAAGGAAGATGGTCGTTTTTGTAAAAAAAAAAACCACGACGGATTTAGAATATTTGAAAATGGCCATTTTTAGTCGTTTTTTTTTTTGAAAAACCACAATAAACGATGGATTTGCAAAATTAAAAAATAGTCGCGTTCTTCATCGTTTTTGAAGAAACAACCAGAAACAGCTATTTTTGAGTAGGTAATTAGGCACTATCGTTTTTCGTTGTTTTTTTTGAAAAACGACACGAAACGAGGGATTTACAAAATTAAATGATTGTCGTTTTTCATAGTTTTTTGAATAAACGACCAGAAAGAATTATTTTCTAATTTAGAGCACTTTAAACTGATTCTTTTTTCATTTTTTTTTGAAGAAACAACCAGAAATAACTATTTCAGGGTGTCTAACAACATTTTTCATTTTTTTACGGACCGTCCCTCTCAAATTGATTTTTATAAAAAACTTCAAACAAATATGATTCAAAAAAAAATCACGATGAGCTCTTCAATTCCATTAAAACAAAATAATGAACCGGCGAGGTGAATGGCACAAATTTGTCGACCGAACGAATTTTTTTGACCATTTTTCCCTCTCATTCAATTCATTGCTTTTAAAACTATTTGTCCCGAGTGAAGCAAGGAATTTGTCTACAGCAAAACGAGGGTAGAAATTTTCAAGAAAAATTATAATTTAATAATTTTTTTGTAATTTTAATGTGAATATAAGAGAAATGGCGAAAATTATAGAAAACCTAAAATTCAAGGTGCAGTAAAACAACATTTTGGATTAACAAATTTGAATAAAAAATCGGCCACTTTTACTTTAAAATCATTAAAGGAGAAATACGATGACCGATGAAGTCGAGCGCAGCCAGGCCAAAGCTTTTGAAAAATTTGATTTTCAAACATCAAAAATAATTTATAAGAAGAAAATTGGCTAAAAATGACTGATTCATCAGTGAATATTCGCTGATTGAAGTTAAAAAGGAAGACATCGGATAAAGAAGTAACGTTGAAAGAAAAAAGCGAAGAAATAAGAAGGGAAAAAATATCAGCCGAATTAAAATTATCGAAAGTATGAGAAACATAAACCTAGGTATAGGTATCTATTGATTATAGCTTCAGTATAGAATGTACCTACTCGTAGGTACGCAATAATTGACTTTTGATAGAGTTGTAGCGCCGAACATGTGTTTGCTTTTCATTTCTCGGTCTAGTTCAAGGAAAACCAGAAATTTTTCGTGATGCTGAGATTAATGGGTGAAGTTCGATTTGATTATGGAAGCTCTTTAGAAAGTAGTTTGTTTAGTAAACGATGCGATGGTTTCGATCCAAGGGTCTAAAATGAATGGCTATTAAATATTTTGTAACATACTTATTACGAAATTCACTCTTTTCGATATCGATAAACTTCTATTACGAATCAGTAAGTGGAATGAGCAAAGATAGGTGAAAAGTTCGAGAAGTAGTGGAACCGCATCATTACGAAATCGTGAAATTTTATTTCTCATTTAGATAGTTTTGGAATTTTAAGCATGATCGTGGAAAATAAAATGAGTAAAATCGAAAAAAAAAATGGAATTCGAAATACAAGGGTACCTAGTCTCATTTTCAAAAAAATACCCAACTTTTTATAATATTCTAAATTCCATTTCAATTTTGCTGATTTGTACGTAATAACTTTGGAATTGCAATTCGCTAATACGAAATTTTGAACTCCCTCCGCCTTCTGAGAGCAGAGAAATAAATTTCTAGAATTTTTTTATTTCAAAAAATGGATTTTCTTATTTTCAATTTTTTTTATTTTACCCCATATACAACGACTAAGGCTAGAAGCGTGTGGGAAAGGGGGTTACGTCAGAGTAGGGATTTTAGATTTGTACTTATTAGAAAGGAATGTTGAAATTTTTCATTTTCAAAAAAAATGAGTTTTTTCATTTTCAAAAAAAATGAGTTTTTTCATTTTCAAAAAAATGAATTTTTTCATTTTCAAAGAAATGAATTTTTTTATTTTCAAAAAAATGAATTTTTTTATTTTCAAATAGGTAAATAAATTTTATGAATTTTTTCATTTTCAAAAAAATAAATTTTATGAATTTTTTCATTTTCAAAAAAATGAATTTTATGAATTTTTTCATTTTCAAAAAAATGAATTTTATGAATTTTTTCATTTTCAAAAAAATGAATTTTATGAATTTTTTCATTTTCAAAAAAATAAATTTTATGAATTTTTTTATTTTCAAAAAAATTAAATTTTTTTATTTTTAAATCAGTAAGTAGGTATTCAATATTTTTCACTCCAACCATCTCCGATCGCTCCTCGCTCCTTATATGTACTAGTTAAGTATATGTAGATCGCTTATGAAATATCCAGCAAAAAAAATAACATTCATTCATTTCTTTTAGCCATCATTAGAAGGTGTTCCCTTTATAATTAATATTTTTCTTATTTTCAATTCTAATCTATGTAACAAGAATAAAGTACGATTACTTACAAACAACATAGACAATTAACAATTACACTCGTTAATTACCTATCTACGTTTAGGACTACGATATTGTGAAAACATTATTGCAGTCTGTTCATTTTTTAACCTTCGACTCAAATTTAGCATTCATTCAACTGAATTTACAACAGATTTCCCATGTTTGTGCGCGTTTATTACAGAATATTTCATTAATTAGTCAGATTATTCCAAAATGTATCGAAAAATATGTCTATTTTTGATTTTTGCAACGTTTTTCCAATTTAAAAATGCAACCGAGATTACCATTGAACAAGGCATACTCGCTGGAGCAACTTTTACATCGCGAGGTGGCAGACAATTCGATGCATTTTTAGGTATACCGTTTGCTAAGCCACCTGTAGATGATCTTCGGTTTCAGGTAAGGTATTGTAAGCACACTTCTGATAGTCAATTATGCTAATCTTCTCATATAACATTAGGAACTATATGAAATCTGTTCTACCGAGAATAATAGGGCATGATCTGAAAAAATTTTGGTCATTGCTTCTGTTTGTCTGAAAGTGAATTTGTTAATGCAATTTTCTTGATGTCAGTTTATTTTCCAAAATGAACAGACTCGAGGTGTCTGCAGGAATTTTCTGAACAAAAATCACTGTGTACATTTTCTTTTCACTACATTTTCACTCATATTCAAAAAATATTTTCAGAAAAATTCACCCCCATTTACTTTTTTTTATCCGGTCTCCTCTGGCAATTCCTTTTTTTTGTTTGGAGTGATTTTCAGATCGAGGTGAATAATTTTTTTCATGAAGCTGAAATCCTTAATTTTAATCTAATCATTATGTATTGTGGACTGGAAATCACATTTTTAAATACCTATTAAAAAAAAATTTCACCACTTTTCAGTATTTTCTCATATTACCTATCACTGCTTTTTCACTACTTCCACTACCAATAAAAAACTAGATCTACAGCTAAGAATAAGTTCCTCAAATAATATGAAGCATGGGCCTAATTTTTTATAACCGAACGAACCAAGAACTCTACGCTCGTACCAAAACTCACACGATTCTTAAATTTCTGTTTCAGCCACCACAAACTCCAGAACCTTGGAGTGGGATAAAAAACGCTACTACATTGCCTCCAATGTGTATTCAAAATGTTGTAAGTTTGATGGGAGAAGAAGATTGTTTGTACTTGAATGTGTATACACCAGTAGAAGTAGGTATACTGGCAAGAAATGAAATCTTTTGATTGAGAACTCCAGGTCTAGCTACTATACAGGATAGACATTTTAGCTTTTAAAAATGCCCTAACTCCAGGGGTGCGGCTCCGAAAGATTTCGTCTTCGGAGCTCAGGGCTCGGTCTTGGGCTTTCCAAAAAAAATTATCGGGGCTTGGGCTTGGGCTTGGGTTGGGCCTTGAAAATTTTGGGGTTCGGGCTCAGGGCTTACTGTTCGGGGCTTGGATGAAATTTTCGGGGCTTTTCAGGGCTTTTTGGGGCTTGCAATTTTTTCCCCTCAAAATTTTTTCCACATTTAATTTAGTTTCAGATTTTTCAGTTTTAGTTGTAAAAATTATAGAAATTAACAGCTTAAAAAATTCCATTTCAGTGATTAATTTAATTAAAATTTTTTTACTTTTTTCAATTAGCCAACTGCCAATTTCGAATTTTTCGCTGTTTCTAAAAATACATTAAATAAATCGGAATATGAAATGAATATTGAAATTATTCTTGAATAGGTACTTACTTAATGAAATATTATTGTATGAGTGATCCGGATCATTTCAGATCACTTAGGATTTAGGGATATGGGATTTTCTGTAATAATTAATCTTGAAAATTGAAAGATTACATAACTTACTCGTTTAATTAATTTTTTTTTCACTGCGTTTTGTAATTCTACTTACTACTTTCTTTGCTAAAACTTTATAATCTTCAAAAATTTCTTGTTGTGTTCTTGCAAAATGCAAGAACACAACAAGAAATTTTTGAAGATTATATTAATTGATGTTATTTGAATTTTTTTTGTTGAGTTTTAACGAATGTTACATTGTCAAAAATGTGTTTTTCACAAATGAATATTTATTTTCTTTTTTGGTAAAAATTATATATTTTGAGATATAAAAATCAATCATTTTAAAATTGTATTTACACAATGTAACACTTTTACACGAAGCCCCGAAAAGCCCCAAAAAGCCCCGATCACAATACGGGGCTCAGAGCTCACATTTAGGGCTTGGTTTTCAGGGAAATGGTCTCAGGACTCGGGTCGGGGCTTCGTTAAATAAAGTTTTTTGGGTTTCAGGGCCTAAATATTGGGCTTCAAGACAAAAAAATTGGGGCTCGGGGCTTGGGCCAGGGCCTGGGCCGCACCCCTGCAACTCCAAAAAAATTAGTAGGAAGGAAAAGTTTAAAAGTTTTGTATATAAGCCCAGTAGGGTATGTAACCATGTATTTCAGATTTTGGTTTTTCGATAATTTTCAAAATTACAAAATTACAAAAAAAAATGCAAAAAAATTGTAAGGCATACGAAAACGAATAATTTTCCTTAATTTTGTAAGTTACAGCCGAAAACGCAAAATGTGAACCCCCTTGCTCCCCCTCCCAAGAGGGACCAAATATCCACCGATTTTAGGAAAGTTCGGGCATATTGAAATACATACTCTACTAAGCTTACATACGAATTTCCTTTTTCTGCTACTTTTTTGGGGTCAAAACCTAAAATGTCCTTACTATTAATTAACAATATTGAACAATTACCTAATGACTATCATTTTATTCACAAAGAAATCAAAAACTAGTCCGTTGCCTGTACTGGTTTACATACATGGAGGTGGCTTCATTTTTGGTGGCAGTGTTCTGCATAATCCAAAATATTTTATGGATCACGATGTGATTGTAGTGACAATAGCATACCGACTACACATTTTAGGTAAAATATTCGATCGATCTGAAGTTTTTAAAAATAAGTGAACATTTTAGTATTATTTTTACAGGTTTTCTCAGCACCGGAGATGACATAGTTCCGGGAAATAATGGAATGAAAGATCAAGTAATGGCTTTAAAATGGGTTCAAAAAAATATCGCAGCTTTCGGGGGCAATCCGAAACAAGTGACTATATTTGGAAACAGTGCTGGAAGTGCAAGCGTTCATTATCACATGTATTCTCCACTAAGCAAAGGTAGACATCGAATTATGTGGTTTTTACACAAGCTAGGCCTAACAACACAATGTTGTTTTCTCTAGGGCTATTTCATCGAGGAATCCTTCAAAGTGGAACCGCTTTATCAAGTTGGGCTTATGCGCCATCACAACTGATTCGGAAACGGGCGTTGGCTTTGGGCACGTTATTATTCTGCCCGACAGAAAATAGCCAAAAATTTGTCAACTGCTTGAAAACATTTTCAGCTGAAGAGTTACTCCAGGCGCATAATAAATTTGCTGTATGAATATAATCGATTACCTAATTGGAAAAGACAGTTAATCTGTCAAAATAATCGCAAAAAATCGATTAATCGATTATATAAAATGATCACCCGATTAATCGATTTTTTAAAAAAATTATCAATTATTTTACAATTTTTGAGTTTTTTGTTGAAACCACAATTAAAGCATTCCAAATTCAAAAAAACATAGTTTAGTGAAAAGTTGATGACATTTCAATAATGTGGTGGCATAAATTTGTCAAATTTAGGCTACTTTAGGTTGATAATTTGGGCGAATAATAATCGATTAATCGAAAAAGGTTATTAATCGGTAAAAATAATTGAAAAAAAACCAATTAGTCGATTATTTTGAAAATTTGCGGAAATTTTTTCGATTAATCGATTACAGAAAAAATTGAAGTCTGATTAATCAAATAATAGGTTATTCCCAATGCTAGAATATAAGTTTATATGATACACTGTTAATTTTGCAAGTCCAAATGTGTTTATGTTTTGTATATTTACTGTTGTAGTTATGGGATGAACCTGCAACTCCATTTACCGTAGTTTCTGAACCAAGTACAGTTAAGGAGGCATTCATCAGTGAAAATCCTTGCTATCAAGATGAACTGAATAAAGTACCCTGGATAGTGGGAATGGTTCCACAAGAAGGATTAATACTTACTGCTGGTAAGGCAGCCTCTTTATACAGGGTGGCCCAAAAAAGTTTCATGATCATTAAATGGTTACCAAAAAATTTTTAGGTTTAGGGTATCAAATTTTGTGTGATTAGGTAGCCACAACTATCATCGAAAAACCTACCAGAGTTGAGTAGACAGTTGAAAAAGTGAGTGTTGCAATGCAACAAAACCTGAGAAAATTGGTGTGTCCTCATTCACAGGCCCTCAAAATTTCCCATACCACACCTAAACAAATAAGTTGACCCAAGAGTTGAAGTCAGCTGATTGGCCAAAAAGACTTGAATTATGTGAGGAAACTTTGGATATGATTAACGAAGAAAATATTGATTTGGAAGAATTTTTTTTTAGTGATGAAGCACATTTTGTTTTGCATGGCAATGTGAATAAACGACGCATGTAGTACTATGCTGTAAAGGGGAAAAAAATCCGAAGTTCACACATGCCAAACCATTACATTTTGCTCAAGTTACTGTGTGGTGGGTAATCCTTATTTCTTGGAGGAGGAGGGGATGAATGTCACCATTAATAGTAACCACTACTTCAACATGATAAACAAGTTTTTTTATCCCCTCCTTGCAACACCGGCGAATAAATCTAATTGTAAGTAGAACGTGGTTCCAACAGGACTGAGCAACTTTGCATATCACAACAAATGTTTTAAGTCAGCTAAAAGAGACATTTGACAAACTGGTGATTTCCTGGAATACAGGGTTTCTCTGGCCGCCCATAGCCCGTAGTCTACAGTCCAACTGGCAAAAAGTGCTCTAGAAATCGAAATCAGCGTGCTTTTTTGGGGCACAAAAAAATCAGTTGGCTTATTGTGGGTATGGGTCCCATGGTATGAAAAAAGTGTATTTTGGATTATTGCCCTTGCACAATAGGGAGCTGGGGCCTAAAAACCCCTCTTTTCCCCCATTTTTTTCAACTTGACCGGGCGCAAAAAATTTTTTCACAGTGTGATAGCAGACACTCCCCCGACTCCAAATATATGTCACAACCCTTGGGCCACTTGCACAATGGGGCGCTAGGCCCCCCGAAGTGCGATTTTTCGCCAAATTTGACCATTTTTGGCACAATAATGCCTCTGTATGCGACATGTGGTCTGGGGCGCAAAAAAATTAAACGAAGTGTATATCCACATTCATTCCGCATCCGATGAGCCAATGTTTAAGGAAAATGGTTTGCACAATACGCCGTGGTGGAATTTCAAAGTTGAGAAAATGTGTGATTTTCACCCCTTTTCATCATAAATAAGTTATCAAAAAAATTCTGAAACTTGGGTTGCGACCTATCAAAATGGGTTAAAATTTTACAAGCAGAACAAAATTATTAGTGAAAATTGAATTTAAGCAATTTTGACCCTTTTTGAGCCTCAAATTGAGCCCCATTTTTGAGTATTTCCCAAAAATTGCCATGTGACCTATGAAAGAGGGCTAGAATTTTGTCAAAAAATTCAAAAATGGCACCCAAAACTGTTTTTGAGCAAATTTCGAGAATTTTGAGCCCAAAATAGGATCAATTTCTGACTATTTTCCAAAAATTGGCATGTGGCCTATGAAAGAGGGGTAGAATTTCGCCAACAATTCAAATATGTCATTTAAAACTATTTTTGAGCAATTTTCAAAAACGTTGAGTCTCAAATTGAGCACATTTTTTAGTATTTTCAAAAAATTGGAAGGTCACATGCCAATTTTTCAAAAATACTCAGAAAATGATCATATTTTGGGCTCAAAATTCTCAAAAGTTGCTCAAAAATGGTTTTGGATAACATTTTTGAATTTTTGGAGAAATTTTATCCCATTTCAATAGGTCACATACCAATTTTTGGAAAATACTCAGAACTTGATCCTATTTTGGGCTCAAAATTCTCAAAAGTTGCTCAAAAATGCTTTTGGATAACATTTTTGAATTTTTGACAAAATTCTATACCTCTTTCATATGTCACATCTCAATTTTTGGAAAATGCTAAAAATTTGATCTTATTTGAGGCTCAAAATTCTCAAAATTTGCTCAAAAATAGTTTTGGATGCCATTTTTGAATTTTTGACAAAATTCTAGCCCTCTTTCATAGGTCACATGGCAATTTTTGGGAAATACTCAAAAATGGGGCTCAATTTGAGACTCAAAAAGGGTCAAAATTGCTTAAATTCAATTTTCACTAATAATTTTGTTCTGCTTGTAAAATTTTAACCCATTTTGATAGGTCGCAACCCAAGTTTCAAAATTTTTTTGATAACTTATTTATGATGAAAAAGGGGTGAAAATCACACATTTTCTCAACTTTGAAATTCCACCACGGCGTATTGTGCAAACCATTTTCCTTAAACTTTGGCTCATCGGATGCGGAATGAATGTGGATATACACTTCGTTTAATTTTTTTGCGCCCCAGACCACATGTCGCATACAGAGGCATTATTGTGCCAAAAATGGTCAAATTTGGCGAAAAATCGCACTTCGGGGGGCCTAGCGCCCCATTGTGCAAGTGGCCCAAGGGTTGTGACATATATTTGGAGTCGAGGGGGGTGTCTGCTATCACACTGTAAAAAATTTTTTTGCGCCCGGTCAAGTTGAAAAAATGGGAAAAAAGAGGGGTTTTTAGGCCCCAGCTCCCTATTGTGCAAGGGCAAAAATCCAAAATACACTTTTTTCATACCATGGGACCCATACCCACAATAAGCCAACTGATTTTTTTGCGCCCCAAAAAAGCACGCTCAATGAACACTTTTTGCCAGTTGGACTGTAGACTACCGGACCTTATGCCGTTATATTTTTTTTTTTGGGGGGGGGGGGCATTTGAAGAGCAAGATGTATTTGGACACCCGCAGAACCATCGCAGCCCTGAAATTGGCGATCAAGACTGAAATTTTAAAAATTAAGAAGCCGACTTTTAAAAAAATGATCTTGAATTTTCAAAAGAGGTAAATCCAATGTAAAAAGGGCCATGGTAATTATCTGTTAAGTGTATTGTTCAAGAAATAAATTTTATATGGCATATAATTTCCTTTTTTTTAGTGTTGAATTCATTTTTTTCATCAATTTGTGAAAGTAAGAATTCGAAGCTTTTGAAAAGCGTGAAACTTTTTTGGGCCACCCTGTATTTCAAGCAGATGAGAAAAATTATTTTCAAATAATTCCTCAGTTTTTGGTTTTATTTACTTTGGTGGGAATCTGATCGGTGAAGGGCTCGCCTACCTCTAATTCCGCCTACGATACAATTAACTTGTATGTACAATGTATTTTTCAGGTTACTTTTCCGATGATGGAGAAAGTTTTCGATTCTTTAATGAAAATTATAAACGCATCTGGCCCATACGTTTATATTTCAAAAATCGGGCCGAATTTGTTGAAGAAAATGCTGAAAAAATTGTCGATTCTATTAAAAACTTTTACTTTGGTACTAGAAATATTAGCTCTGAAACTGGGATGGAATTTACTGATGTAAGTTAACGTGTAATATAATAGCAATTAACTTGTACGTACCACTCAGAAAAAATTCAGTGCATGGAAAGTTTAACTTGTCTCCAAATAATCGAAATGTCTACTTATAATTACTTATAGTTATTCACCGATGCTTTTTTCACCAATGATATAATTGAATCTGCAAAACGTCACACAGATACTACATATTTTTACTTGTACGACCACAGAAATGAAATATCATTCTCCGAACTTTTTGGAGACTCTGATGATAATCTTGGTAAGTCCCAGCCTAGCATAATTTTTCTCCAGTATGAAAATAATTCCAAATGAAAATAATTTTGATTTGCAGGAGTCGCTCATGAAGATGAGCTCATTAGCCTATTTTACATAAATGGTTTGTTCCCAGAGACTGACAAAGGTGATGATCTCAAAGTATCCGAAAGGGTAGTCAAATATTGGGTGAATTTCGCAACAACTGGGTGAAGTTGAAAAATTGAATTAAAAAAAGTATCACAGCAATGCATCACGTTATAACGAATCGTAAATTTTTGTATTCAATTTTAGAAACCCAGACCCTACCGGTGTATGGAAACCTATGAAATCTGACACAACCGATTATCTTCACATTACCACGCATAAAGATGAAATGAAAACTGGATTATTCGAAGACAGATATCAGTTTTGGAAAAGTTTAAATTTAATTCCTACAAAAAAGACATAAATGTAGTCCGAGTACATACATACATATTTTTATTTTATCAACAAACAGGAACTAGAATTGGGCATTTACACCTTCCAGTGAAAATTTCATTTGAAATATGGAAAATTTAAAATAAATTTTTCGTTGAAAAAATTGATTAGGTTATAGTCTTTCTCGAGTCAAAATACGAAATAAATTTTTATTTACAATTTTTTCAAATTTGAATATAAACCGGTAGCCAAAGTTGAGGGTGTCATTTCTGAACCAAAAGCTTCTCTCTTAATTTGAATCAGTCAAATTGACTGATTAAAAGGCAGAATTGAGCCACAGAAGAAATCAGTGAAAAGTTTACTGATTCAATTGATGAATTTTCACTTTTGAATCAGTAATTTTTTTCTCAACTACTGATTCAATCCGTAAATTGAAAATTTTACTGATTCATTTCAGTTGTTGAGAAAAAAGTTACTGATACAAAAATGAAAATTCACTAATTAAGTAAGTAATTTTTCACTGATTGGCAGTCAAATTTCACAGATTAACAGTAGAATCAGGGGAATTTCACTGCCAATCCAGTGACTCAATTTTGTCGATTTCAATCAATCAATCTTAAGTTTTTGACTGATTTAAATTACCTAAGAGAGTACCTACCAATATGATTTTTCTTTTTCACCAAAATCTCTCCAGGGCCAGTCATAAAGTTCTCTGGTTCAAATACCTACCTCAACAGAACAGAACAGATTTTTAATGGAATTTGACACCCACTTACCCAAAAATATCGTCTTTCATAGAAATTTATTTTGTATTCATTATCGTTGTTGACTCGGTGAAATTTCTGAAATCTGCTGAAAAATCAGTGAAAATCTTTGAAAAATCAGTGAATTTTTCGCTGATTTTTTCTGTGTTGCAATTCTGACTATAAATCAGTGACTTTTCACTGATTCAGAATGAGAGAGCAGACTGTCAATTTTTCTAAGATTCAGTTTTCTTAGATTTGTCAATTTCTGAATTACCAAAATTCCTTAATTCTTCAAATTATGACAATTTTTTAAGAGTTCATCAAAAACATTTGAAAACTCAACTCTTCAAATTGTATAAACTTTTAAAATTCTTCCTATTTTCAAAAATTTGCAATTTTTCGAAGTTGTTAATTTAATAAAATTTATGAAAGGTTCTATTCTTAGAATTCGGTAAATTCTTAAATTTATCAAGCTGCTTTCAATAAAATTTTTTCACTGTTTGCTTTCAGTGAATTTTTTTTAATGTTTGCTTTCAGTGGAATTCTTTTTACTGTTTGCTTTCAGTGATTTTTTTACTATTTGCTTTCAGTAAAAATTTTTCACTGTTTGCTTTCAGTGAAATTTTATACTGTTTGCTTTCAATAAATTTTTTTCACTGTTTGCTTTCAGTGAAATTTTCTACTGATTGCTTTCAGTGAAATTTTTTTACTGTTTACTTTCAGTGAAATTTTTTACTATTTGCTATCAGTAAAATTCTTTCACTGTTTGCTTTCAGTGAAATTTTTTACTGTTTGCTTTTAGTGAAATTTTTCACTGTTTGCTTTCATTGAAATCATTTTCACTGTTTGCTTTCAGTGAATTTTTACTGTTTGTTTTTAGTAAAATTTGTTTTACCATCTGCTTTCAATAAATTTTTTTCACCGTTTACTTTCAGTGAATTTTTTTTACTATTTTCTTTCAGTAAAATTCTTTTTATTGTTTGCTTTTAGTGAAATTTTTTACTATTTGCTTTCAGTGAAATTTTTTCACTGTTTGCTTTTTAGTGAAATTTTTTCACTGTTTGCTTTCAGTAAAATTATTTTTGCTGTTTGCTTTCAGTAAAATTCTTTTTACTGTTTGCTTTCAGTGATTTTTTTCACTGTTTGCTTTCAGTGAAATCATTTTTGCTGGTGGCTTTCAGTGAAAATTCTTTCACTGTTTGCTTTCAGTGAAATTTTTTCACTGTTTGCTTTTAGTGTAATTTTTTCACCGTTTGTTTTCAGTGAAATTTTTCACTGCTTGCTTTAAGTGAAAGTATTTTCACTGTTTGCTCTCAATGAATTTTTTCACTGTTTGCTTTTAGTGAAATTTGTTTTACCGTCGGCTTTCAGTAATTTTTTTTTACACAGTTTGCTTTCAGTGAATTTTTTTACTGTCTACTTTCAGTGAATTTTTTTCACTGTTTGCTTTTAGTGAAATTATTTTCACTGTTTGCGTTCAGTAAAAGTTTTTCACTGAATTATTACTGTGCTACAATTCTGACTGTTTCCAGTGATTTTCGATAATTTTCACTGATTTATACTTAGGAGAGCACCCCACAATACTATGTTCATTTGATTCAATTTTTTAAAATTTTTCTCAACTTCAGCTTCATTTTTAATCAAATTTCTCTCCCAACGTACGGAAGTTTCGTTCCATATTGCAACCACATTACGAATCATCGCCTGGCAATGCAATCGCATTAGAACTAAAACCGCACCGACAATCGAGAACATGATCGAAATAAAACCCCAACCCAACATCTCTACGCACACCACTTCCTCACTCAACGAGACCATTAAAACGAGCCAATTAAGCGATCATTACAACTCACACATAATCTGACAGAAATTGTTCAAAACCAACGCGGTGCGGTACGCCAAATGATACTTCAAGTCGTTAATCGGGCGTACATTAAACGCCATCGGCGGCACGTATACCGAAACAATTATGCATTACCTACCTATACATTGTTTTAGGTGATTTTGAAAAGTGAGAGTATTACGTTACGAAGGCAATACGCTGGCGCGGCGAGGTAACGGAGATGCACACCAATGCGCCGTCCACCGGCCACCGGTCAGCTTTATGGAGGAAGCGCCATCGCCGTCGTCGTCATAGACAACGCATCAAATGGAGTAAACCAGAATAAAGCATAACTCGCGCCGCGCCCGGATACTCTGCCGATGCTGTATCTTATCATTTGGGCTTCTCAGAGAACAAGTGTCAGTTCCAAGTGCAAGTAGTGTTTTCGTTTTCGTAAGTCGTCAACCGCCGGTCGTATTCGTGTGTGGTGCTCTTTGCGATCGACATCGTCAGCCGGATTTTTCGCGGTGATATTTTTTTTTTCAATATTGCGCGAGTGTAAAATTTCTATAATTGTGATATTGTTACGAAAATCGGTGTCATCAACGATTTCTTCTTTTAATTGGAATTTTACAGGTAAATTATCTATCGTGAAAAGTTGCAGTGTTGCTTTTTTAAATTAGGTATCATCAATAAGACATTTTATTTCAATTAATTGAGAAAAGTTTGAATGTAGGAACCTAAAGAAAAAATATAATACCTAATTGAAGCATAATAGGTATCATGGTATCAAGGTGGGCCAAAAAACCCATAATTTTGATTTTTGAAGAAATACCCCTTGCAAAAATTATACGCTGGAAAGGCTAGAAAAATAAAATGAAAAAAAAATCAGAATCGATTCATATCTTCCAATCGCACAAATGCCTTCAATTCTTGCAAAAATTCAAATTTAGAAAATTTAGAAAAAAATTAAAATCTTATTTAGTGATTATGTAAACTAAACAGCTCATTTAAAAAAATCAGTGCTTTATAACTTTTTTTTCAATTTTTCTTCATAGGCGAAGAAATGAGAGAAATTTTAAAAAGTTATGAAACATGGATTTTTTCGAAAAAAATTGTGCTTTTTAGTTTAAATAATCACTAAATAAGCTCTAAAATTGATTTTAACAAATTCTTTTGCAATTTTTGGAAATTTTTGCAAATGCATGTTGAATTTTTTGGCAATTTTCGAAGAATTTAAAGGCTCATGTGCAATCAAAAGATATGAATCGATTTTGAAATGAAAAAAAAAAACAATTCTAGTCTCTCCAGGCAACAACTTTTGCACGAGGTATCTTTTCAAAAATCAAAAATTTTAATTTTCGGCTCATGCTAAGGTACATAATATGCTAAGGAATTGATTCCAAAAACATACAAAAAAAAGTTCCTATCAATTTTTGAGGAACCCCTTCAAATGTTCATTTACTTAATTTGCTCGATTCTAAAAATAAATATTTCAAAATCACCGAAATCTATTAAATTATATAAGTACCTAATAATTGGAATTCATTCCTTTATTACATGGAGGAACCTCCCCCCCCCCCCGACACAATGCTAGTAGAAAATAATTCGTATCAATAATGAGAAAAGTTGACAAAATTTGACCAAAAAAAGGGAAATTTTTGGGGAAAACGTGCTCTTTTAGAAATCATAATCCAACTGTGAAATTGCCTGTTAAATTTGGGAAAAGCAATAAATGTGATCAAAAAATGCCATCCACCCCCACCACCAAAAAAGTCAGTCTGTTTTATGCCTGAATAAATTGATTTTCAAAATATTTCAATAATCGAGTCGCAAATTCTGAGATTTTGTCCCCTCAATATTTGGAAGATTTTCGTTATTTTAATTGATTGTGATTTATGACCGAAATTTTTAAAGTGAAAATATAACACTTCTGATTTTCATCTTATGATTCAAAAATAAATCCCATCCGTGAAATAGATTTTTAGATTCTTTAGTTAAGATATATAAACGATGAAAAGTTTCAATTCAAAGAAAATTTTTACCAACAAAACTAGAAAAATTGAGGCGCCGAACGAAGAAAACTGAAAAAATTTGAGAAATTTACAATTTCAAGAACTTCCGATCTGAAAATTGATCTCTCTCCGTTTAAAAATGAGACATTCTTTCAAATAACAACGTCATTTATACAAATTTTCCTCGTTGAAAAAATCCCAAAAAATTTCCAAGATCGGTCTAAACCTTCCTTTAAAAAAAAATTAATTCCTGCCACCGGCACTGATTTCAGTGATCTAACTTTACATCAAAAATGGGTAAAACAGTTATTTTCAATTCGGTTTATCAAAATTTTGCCAAAAGATTGGAAAACTCTTTTTATATTTATGACTTCTAATTATTTTGGCCAATGACCTGAGAAGTAAAGATGGTCAAGGACCTCCCTCCCCTCCCCTCACATTTATAAGTAAATTTCATACCACATAAAAAATGAATTGAATATTACTCTCCTTATGAATATATTTTTGGCCGAAAAATAGACGAAAGAGATGACACAAAAATCCAACTTCATATTTTAAAATTTTTTAAAGTGGTCCTTTTTTTCAAAAAACAAAAAAAAATTGATACAAAATTGCTATGAATGCTGTAATTATTCGCATAAGTAGGTATATGAGACCAGAATTTGCAAAATTTAAAAATCGTCGACTTTTTTGATCTGAAATATTATGACTATTCCAAGATTTTTTTCTGTACTTTTAGCGACTCCAATTATTAAAAAAAAAAAGTAGTGAAAATCAAAAAAGAAATCAAAAATTTTTCAAAAGTAAAAAAAAATAAAATAACGAACAATCCTGAAATACTTACTAATTAGAACAAAACTTACTAAAAATTCGTTGTTTTTTTAAAATTAAAAAGTTTAATCTTTCAAGTTAATTTTCCAATTTTATAACTTTCATGGCTTTTTTAAAATTTTATGATTTTTCTTGACGAATTTTGAATCTTGTCATAGAAGAAAACAGTCTATCAAATTTTCAAAATTATTTTTGAGAAAACCATCAAATTAGGCAAAATAAGCAGATCATTCAATACAAATAATTTCAGTCTTACAGACGTTTTCATATTCAAATGAACTAAGAATAGCAAAACTCGTGGAAAAATAAAACGATATAAAAAGATTGAAAAAATTGACCAAAGCCGTTTCTGCTCAACATTTAAAATTGCAAAATTCAAATCATAAGAAAATCCGCAAATAACGAAAAAAATTGTAATAGTAAAGGCACCGTCACATGTTCTATATGCAATAAGGACAATGATAATAGTACTTATACGTCGAAAATTGAAACATTTCACACGATGAAAAAGTAGGTAAAAACACCTAATGATCTTACAACATTTTCCATCGAGTTCTTTCCTTGACCCAAACAAACCTACACGAAAGCATCATTTGAACTTAAGAAACTCTCATCCATTTCTCAAGTCGTCGCCTTTCTAATCCTCGATTATTTTTCGTACTTCGAATAATTTTTCGCAACAAAACGACCACATATTTCGTCACCGAATACCCCAGACACACGAAGAATTAAAACAACTAACCATCGCTTATCAGATGAAAAAGTTCACGGTCAACTCAAATTCATATATTGACAAACCAAACTCAGAAAAAAATCCAATTCTTTGCAATTTCGGAGAGAAAAAATATGGATCGAGAGAGATAAATAAAAACAAACCAAGAATCCAAAGTCCAAACAAATCTCAAATGTAAACAACTTGCATAAGCAATTTTGACTAATTACATCCGAATGTAGGACAGATCGCGATATTATATAATTCCAAAGTTACCTTGAAGGAGACGCAAAGGAAGCGGAACTTATTCTCGGCAAGAAGAAAACTCGTAGAGAAAGTAAAGCGTCGTAATATTGCATAAGGAGCGAGGAAAAAATAGGGTTATAAACAAAGATGATACTGCTCGTAGCCATCTATCAAGTACTAGTTGTCGATCTGACCGGCGTTTGAGACCAAAAAAAATAAAACAACAAAACAACTTATTTAGCATAAAACTAGTCCTATGGTGGGTTCTCGAGTACACCAGACGTAACGTGTGTCCTTACATGTGCAACTCGGCACGTTACTGGGTAACCTGCAATTAATACACGTCTGCGTGGCATTTTTTTAGAATTATGATAGAAAGTGCATTAAAAAAATTCTAAAAAACAGCTCAATTTTCGGAAATTTTTCAACTTTAAAAATTCCCTCGTCTCCTCCTACAAATAAAACGTTATTCGAAATTTTGGAGTCCTCTTTCAAATGAGACTATAGACATGGCGGCAGGTTGGCTGTAGGTGAGTTGATTCCCAACAAAATATTCATGTGAAAGATAGGAGAATTACTTAATTCCAATTTTTTTCGGGGTATGTACGAATTGATTCCCATTTTTTTCGGGGTATGCACGAGTTAATTTCCAATTTTTCTCCAAAATTTATTTCAATTCTGAATTTTTTACTCAAAATTTTTCCAATACCTTTTTTCAAATTCTGACTCTTAAGTTTTAAAAATTATTTCCAGTTCTCATTTTTTTTCTCAAGTATATTCAACACCAACATTTATTTCAACTCGAAATTTTCTCAGATTATTCCATGCTTATACCTATTTTTTCTGAATTTTTCCCAAAATTGTTTTCATTCTTGAAATTGTCCTTGAATTTTTTTCCAACCTTAAAATGTTTTCTCCAATTTTTTTTCTACTTTAAATGAATTGTTTGTTTCTCTCGATTTGCCAACGTTTTTTCTCAATTTTTTTTCATTAAAATTATTTCCATAGAATTTGAAAAACAGCTTTTTAGAATTTAAATTCGGTACTAAAAGATTTTGAAAATTTTCAAATTGGGTTAAAATATTGAATTGAAAAAAATCTGAGAATGTTTTAGCTGGAAAAATTTTGGTGTTGAAATAGCAAAATGTTTTGTAAAAAAAATTGGAGTTGAAATAAATAATTTTGAAAATATAAAAATGTGATACAGGTCTGAGAAAATTTCAGATCAACAAATTTTTAATAAAAACTCTCGAGATTAAAAAATTTTGAACTTGAAAAAAAATAATTGAAAATTCCTCCACGTTGTATCTCCTGATTAACGCTAATAGGCTAAATGAGGTTCGGAATCAATTCATAAACTCATCGGAAAAAATTGGGAATTAATGCTTCGAAAGTCAAAAAATACATTCAGCGATAATTTTTACGATTAAAAAAAAGCATGAAACCTCCAAAATAAAGGATGTTTATTCTAACAAGGGAAGTATCCCAACTTGAAGTAAAATTTTGAGCTCCAACGAAAAAAAAAATCGAAAATACATCAGGACCCTATATCCAAATTTTTTTGAATTTTGCCGTTCAAAATTACTTCATCGCCCTGCAAAATATGAAAATTTGGTCTAATCAACGGAAAACGCTGAAATTTGGTATATAACCTATTTTCGACCTGCCGAATCGATTAAAAGAGGTTACGAGACATTTCGGAGCCATCAGAAAATTTCGGAATTTTCCAGCGCTGGAGAAAAGCCTATAACAATGGTCCATATGAACTTCAGCACCTATAATCGCGGATTACCCATATTAGTGACCTATTTAATTGATTAAAGCAGAATTTTCCGAAATTCGCAACTCGAGTTCAAATTCATAATTTTTTTAGCTGACAATTTTCCTGGAAAAATTAAATTTTCTGCCAAAAATGTGAATTTGAACTCAAAGTTGCAAATTTCGGAAAATTCTGCTTTAATCGATCAAATAGGTCACCAATACGGGTAATCCGCGATTATAGGTGCTGAAGTACATATGGACCATTTTATGGTCTCTTCTCCAGCGCTGGAAAATTCCAAAATTTTCCGGTGGCTTCGAAACGTCTCGAAACCTCTTTTAATCGATTCGGCAGGTCGAAAATAGGGTATATATACCAAATTTCAGATTTTTTTCGTTGATTACATCTTTCATATTTTGCAGGGCGATGAGGTAATTTTGAAATATCAAAAATTCGCCAAAATTCGAGAAATGAATTTCAGTACTTGAAATTTTGAATATGGGGTCCTCTCATGATGCACTTTTGATTTTTTTGTTAGAGCTCAAAATTTTACTTCGAGTTGGAATCCCTTGTAAGTAAAAAAAATATAGTGAGAACAATTTCAAAAACCTGTGGTTTTAAATCCTTCTCCCTCCTCCCCTTGTAATAAACCTCCAGAATTAGGAATATACATTCCGGGGGGGAAAAATTCAGAATCAGTGACCTTAAAAATTTAACAAATCCCCCCGGGCTCCTCACCCAGTGAATATTTAAAAAAGAAAAATTCAGCAGTGTAGAGCAAAAAAAAACATATGTATTTTGGATTTTGACGAAAATTAGTGAAGTAATAAGTAGTTTATTTTGGATAGGAGACCAACCAAAAATATTTCGAGGCCCCCAGCTTAAAGGATCTGAGGGCCTGAAAAAAGGGTAATCTTTGAGGAAAAAAACTCACTTATTTTTTTGGCCACCTAAGTACTTATAAAATTTCTCAAAAATGTTCATAGCAGTGCTGCCAACTAAATTTTAATTACCTACGTGATTTTTAGAAAATTTTGGTTGGCCAAATTTCTACAAAAAGTACCAAAAATTGATTAAATTTTTTTAGCCCTACGATGAGAATTTTTTGAAAATTTCATCAAAGACTATTGTAGGCGGCCAAAAAATGCTCAGTTTTGAAGTTTTTGAATAAACGATTTTAATTTTCGGTAAAAATCAAAAATTCCTCAAATTCACTTTAAAACGTGTTTTTTTTCCATTCCACCCTAATGTTCATTTTTGGTAAAAAATATGGTCGAAATATTTCAAAATTTTTGGTCATAAAAATTGGTGAAATTTTTATCGTTTAAGGGAATCAACTCACCAACTTCCGGCAGGTGGTCAGTATGACTAGACGAAAAATTGAAATTTCAAAAACTGCTAAATTTCAGCAGCTTTCAAATTTTAAAATTCCATTTTTTCCCCATAAACACGTTACGTGTCTATTTTACAAACAGCATTGTGATAGGACATTGCCGAAATAATACTACGATTTAGGAAACCCTTCCCGAATTTCTCGAATACGCACGTAAGTCCATGATAAACAATTCAGAAAAGTCCGAATGATAATTGAAGCATCAGTCGGAAATCACCCGTATCGTATACAGAACTTCATAAAACATTAAAATGCCCCCATAATTACGTCAAAATAGACCTGCGCAGCATATACCGCGATTATACTTAAAACAACTACACCTAGACTTTCAAACACGTAGTATTTAGATACACCGCACACCGCACACAGATTATGAAGCCACCCAAAGTTACAACTGTGGCATAAATTATGTTGATTTGCAATTTTATGGCATTCATTTTATCCAATATAATGGCGAACTTTCTTATATACGTCTATTTGACATAAATGAAACGAAATACTCGAACACAGACTAGGCTAATTTCAGCGAACAATAGCACATTAAAATCTAAACCATTTTTCCATCTGAATTTCACATTAAAAAGACCTGCGAAAATTCAAATTCATCATCCACGATCAATTTCACGACACGAAAGTGTAAAAGTAAAAAAGCAAGGGTACCCAAGGTCATTAGGAACTAATTAATTATTCCGGTTAAATTCAACACTCGGATACTCGTCCAGCTGTCCGTATTCTTCACAGGTCTCCGAAACCGAACGACACAGGAACTTGAGCTTATAACCGGACTATATCAAATCATCGCCTACACCTATCGTACCATTCCATCTTGTGCAATCATTCCAAGAGAAAAAAATATGTACCATTCGAGGCGATCGTACAGAGACGATTATATCCAAAACTATGCCAGCGGGCTACAGCTATGGACACTGATAGGCTACGCAGAGGTGACACCGGCTTGCAAATTTTAACCCGCTGGCGATAAATTGACTATGCAGGAACACTTTCATTCGTACGAAAATCTTCTGCATGACTTAATCTCGCGAGCTTGGCAAAATAGCGATGACAAATGACAAAAACACACCTCGCACGAAGAGAAAATAATGACGCCAATGACCCTAAAGCTTTTTAATTCTGATAATTACATGTACAAATTCGATTGTTTCCGATGCTGATGCCGGTCAAGTATTTATTGGAAAGTGCTTTCGGACTACGAACCGAAATCGTTCGCCACCGAGTTGCGTGCGAAATTTTCGTATCTCGTATTCGAGCGAATAGGTTGATCGATTTAAATCCAATTTTAATTAACGATTTTGTTAATATTAAGACAAGAATCGAGAATCGAAAACGAAAAAAAAATTGAGGTTGCCTGAGACATATTTCAATTTGGTTTTATAAAAAATTTCAGCCGAATGTTAACATTGTCAATTTTTTGAGGTGGAAAAGTTGAAATTTTGTGCAACTATTACACTAAGAGACTGACCTAAAACAAAGAAAACAAAAACAAATCCTAAGTAGTGTAAAATAGAGTAAGAAACGTGAAAATAATTTTTTTTTATACCACCCGTCAAAACTGTGCCCCAGAGCGATTTTAAACTTTCAAGGTCAAATTTAAGGTCATTGTAGAGGTCGAAAAAATCTGAAAAAATGTCAGGGTATTCCCCTCGAATACCTCCGCCTACGTACCAATTTTGAAAAAAATCGGTTGAAAACTCGCGGAGATAGAAGTTCTAGCGTGAAAATCACGTATTTTGAGGGCCCCACCCGGGGGGGGGTGTTAAAAATTCGTTTTTGCGCTCTAAAATCATCTTCCACATAGGCAAGTCGAATGGCATGGAAATTTTGTCAAAGTTCCACCAAGGGCCAAATGACCCCCAAATCACACCAGAATCTTCGTTGAAAAAATTACATTCGCATACAAAACTATTAATCTTCACTCCAAAAATTCAAAATCTTTGCACATTCACTCAGCTGAATAAATTGAGAAAATTTACATTTGAGTGAGAAAAAAAACACAGGAAAATTCAGATTTTTGAACCCTCTTCAGGATTCGGACAAACGAAGAGAAGGAAATTTTCAGCCTTCGCAAAAAAGGATAAATTTGCATCATGATTTCAAAAAAATAATAGAAAAATGCACTCGGGTGAGAAAAATTGAAAAAATTCTTGATGAGGAAATTTTTTGTTTTTTCGTTTTTCCAATTTCTTATTTCAGTCAGCCTATTTACTTGATTGGTTTTTCGAATTTTCACGACTTTTGTTCACTCTTTTCTTGATCCTGATTTTTCAGAAAAAACCGGCATAACAAAAATTTAAAAAAATGTTTAGAACTTTCAAAATTTCAAGCTTGGAAAAAATTTAAATGATGAACAATTCAGCTTTTTCATTTTATAAAGTGAAAATTATCGAAAATCACTGGAAAACAGTCAGAATTGCAGCACTGTAATAATTCAGTGAAAAAATTTCACTGAAAGCGAACAGTGAAAAAAATTATTGGAAAATCAATGAAAATTCACTGAAAAGTCAGTAAAATTTCTGAAATTTGCTGAAAAATCAGTGAAATTCTTTGAAAGATCAGTGAAATTAGATGAAAAATCAGCGAAAATTCGGTGAAAATCAAAGAATTTCACTGATTTTCCATGTGCTGCAATTCTAACTATTTATCAGCGACATTTCACTGATTCAAAATGAGAGAGTGGGCACTCTGTGTAGTCCCTATAATAAAAAAGCATTAGGTACTTTTTCATAACTTTTATGGAAGGAATTTTCTTTTTCAAATTTCATCACTTTTTCGTGACTTTGAATGAAAAATATTCATAAACGGTAGACGCCCTTTCAATACTATCCATAGGTATTCCTCAGTAAAGTTGACAAAATTGAATTCTTAGGTTCATACGTAATTATCAACCGCAATAAACTAAAATTTCATCATATCCATCCATTCCAAAGCTTTCAGTGAGATTTTGGTGGTTTTTTTTTCATGTAAGTATCAACTTTCAATTTGACTTGAAAATTTGAAATTCAAAAATTCGATTTTCAACTCTCTGAATTTTTTGCTCAAAAGTTGACTCAAATTTTTTCTGACTTTTTTCAATCCTTTATGTTTTCTTCAATATTTTCATTTTTTTCAATCTAAGCTTTTCTCAGAATTTTTTTATATTTATATTTTTTTTTTTCAAAATTATTTGTTTCAAATTTAACATAGTTTCTCAAAAAATTAAAATTTGTTTCAACTCAATTTTTTTTCTCACAACATTCTGCAATTTCGACACCAAAATTTTTCCAACTAAAACATTCTTAGATTTTTTTCAATTTGATATATTTTCTTTTTTTTCGATTCAATATTTTTATCCAATTTAAAACTTTTTCGAAATCTTCAGGAACCAACTAAAAAATTCTAAAAAACTGTTTTCAAATTCCACGGAAGTAATTTCGGGGTTGAAAAAAATTGGAAAAAACTTTGGGAGTTCGAAAAAAAATACAAAGAAATTCAAAGTAGAAAGAAATTGGAGGAAAAATTTTAGTGTTGGAAAAACATTTAAGAAAAATTTTCAAGATCGGAAACTATTTTGGAAACTCAATTTTTTTCTCGAAACATTCTGCAATTTCAACATCAAAATTTTTCCAACTAAAAGATTCTCGGATTTTTTTCAATTTCATATATTTATTTTTTTTCCGGTTCAATATTTTTATCCAATTTAAAACTTTTTCAAAATCTTCAAGTATCAACTTAAAATTCTAAAAAACTGTTTTTAAATTCCACGGAAATAATTTCGGAGTTGAAAAAAAAATTGGAAAAAACGCTGGGAGTTCGAAAAAAAAACAAAGAGATTCCAAGTAGAAAGAAATTGGAGAAAAAATTTAAGAGTTGGAAAAATATTGAAGAAAAATTTTCAAGATCGGGAACCATTTTGGAGAAAAAATCAGAAAGGTATACTTAACCATGAAAAAAACTTGTTAAATTTTAGACTAAAAAAAAATTGATGTTGAAAATACTCGAGAAAAAAATAAGAGTAGAACATTTTTTTTTAAATTGAAGTCAAAATTTTGGAAAAAAAAATTCTTGAAAAAAATTCATAGTTGAAAGAAATTTTTGAGACATTGTGAGAATCAACTCGTACTCACCTCGAAAAATAATGGAAATTAATTCGCCTATTTTTTCAAATTAATATTTCCCCAGCCTCCGCCAGAACCAACTTCCATCTCGTTCGTCCACCATACGGTACTACATGTTGCATTATTCAAAAAATTTCATCTCAAACGAACGGTATTGCTATTATAATTAAGGAGATTAACCTTTTGTGGTACGTTAATCTGGTAGACATGTAATCGCGACCTTCACGTTTCGCAATCTTCTTCAATCTTCATATAAAGTACTACTAAATACGTACCCATAAAAAGACATTACAATAATTCAAGTCTTGTTAAAGAAGATCTCATTATCAACGCACATAAAGTAATCAGGAAGATTTTTAGGAAACGAGTAAGGCAAAAAGAACCCATTCTCGTAATAGAGAATCGACACGCCAGCTGAACGAGGAATTTATTTGGTAAATTTACGTATGGTTAGTAAATTTTCACCACACGCGGTACGAATTGTTGGTCGAAATGGAACTAGCGCTGTAAAGAGCGGGGGTCATAACACGTACGTGTGAATCAGCTGGAAAACGACCTGAGGTGGCACAACGTTTAAAAATCTATTAAAAAATTCGTGCATGAGACGAACGAAGACGTTGCGACGGATATTCGCGAAATCCGTCCTGCGTCGCGCTGACCCGACGATCACCCAAGTGAAATCGGAAAGTACCGACGTCCAAATTATTAGGAAAGTTTAAAAAAATATGGTATTAGAAAAAAAAAGTATGTAAATCGAACAGCACGCTGTAGACGAATTAGCATGTAAACACCAAACCTCCAGCGTCTCTCGAACTGATTAACGAATTGTCGTATTTAGGTACCTACTTCAAATCGCTCCTTATGGAGCTTTTCACTCGTCTTACGTACTCGTAAAATAATGTTGCAACTGTAATCACGCATTGACCTCGGTAACAGTCTCGGCGTTTTGTTGAGAAACATACTTTGGAAATTGAAGTTTCATCGTATCTTGTACTTGCAACTGTATTTTTTAAATATTTTACTTCTTTTTATTTTCAACGAGTAGGTAGCAAAGATTTGATCATACAATTTTATGTGAGATTATTACGTAACGTCGAATCAATCTTGAAGATTTTGTTTTCATTTTGAAATCGATCGTAATTTTAATTCGTTTTCGAAATGTTGTCATCGGAAGATAAATTTTCTCAGTGGTGCAATTTGAAGAGAGGTGAATGTCTTTAAAATTTGTAATTTTTAAATGATTACGTGCATCGATTGATTGAAATTAATTCCGTAATTGGTTCCAATTTCAATGACGCGTTAATGTGTAATTATTTTCCGTTCGTGCTCCAAGGCGGTTCGTATCACTTTTTCCATACAGATGAAGAAGATCTAAAAGTATTACGTGGGCTACGCGTCGTGACATATTATCGATTTATGCACGCCTGTATCAACGTTTACCTTCGTGTATGCACAGGTCCATTACACAGCATTGCTTTGCTTCGGAATTTGTGAAATTCTAAATCCGAATGTGCCATTCCTTTAGGCGTAGGTCAGGTATACTGGCAGAGGTCAGAAAATTGGATGAAAAATTTTCAAAACACGACCTTATAACAGCTATAGCCTTTGAATTGGCAAACACAGGCATCATACTCCAAATTATTCAAAAAAAAGTGACTTTAGTGACTTTGGGGAGTGAGAAAAGTAACCAAAAACTGACCACTTTTCTTGGATTTCAAAGTTTTCCAAACTTTTATGATATTATTGAAGCACAGGGGAGGGGGTATTTTTTCACGAGAAGTAAAATGAACCGAAACAGATTGCAGTTGACAGTGAAATTGATTCAAAATTGTACATAAATCATTCTTGATTTTTGTTTGAAAAATTGTTCGAAATAGGTACTTGAGATTTTTTGATAATAAGTACGATTGTAAAACATCTTTGTTGAAAACAGACCAGGAAGGAAGGAGAAGAGGTACGAACTTGTCTAGATTTCTCTCAAAATGGACATATGTCCTTACTAAACCAATTTTTTTCAATCAGATGAATTCTGAAATTTTAATCAAAATACTGTAATTGCCAAAACAAAAATATTGGAGCATTTAAATCAGTTGAATATGAATCAAACGTTGGCTTTTTTATTTCATGATTTCTGCTTTCATAAAATGTTGAAAATTTGAAAAATTCTGAATGAAAAATTAATTTTGAGATTTTTGAGTAAAATAGTACCTAATTTAAATAACCTTCAGCAGGCCATCAGTGGTTTTGCCATTTGGGCATTTCTTTTCTTCAAATGGGTTGTTTTCATGTTTGAATTATACATCATGAGCAAAGAGATCAAACGAAACAAAAATTAATGCTGGATTCGTATTTTACGACTCCAAATTGGTCAAAATCAATGGTTTACGGTTTAAAAATTTCCGAGTAAATTTCGCAAATACGAATGAGGTAGCCTACTTTGAACAAACAATAGTACCTACTCTCATTCAAAAGGAACAAAAGTGGAAATTCTTACTGTGTATCTAATCTACATATCCTTAGTTTCAAATAGAGCAGAGAGATCGAATTTTTCTCATTTAAAAAATTTCTTCGATATGGGGGGGGGGGGAGGGCACCGAATGGTTTTCATTTTTTTTTAATTTTGACCTCAATCGAGGAGCTGATAAGGGGATCATGGGAGAGGGGGGCGAAAAAACTGAGCCAATATTTGAACTCAGCGCCTTTGAATTAGTAGAAATCGATGTATTATTTCACTTTTTACATTTTTTTGAATTTTGACCAAAATTTAGGACACTGTGACCTCTAGAGGTGTTGAAATCCCATTTTGAAAAGTGATTAGTTGAAAAATACATAAAAAATTTTCTTCATAATAATTTTTTCAGATTTTTAAATGGGGTCCCTCATCTTTTGTACTCATTATGAAAGTTGAGCTTTCATTACAAAAGTCCAACTTTGAACTTTTCAAAATGTGATTATTAATTTTGAACTTCCTTTCAATTCTCTATAAAACCATACTTACAAACATATTCATCTTGGACCTAACCAATCTCGAAATATGAGCCTTCAACGTTGAGCCGTTTTGTAAAAAACAGGGAATAGGAGTCGGAATCAAACTGACTCCGAAATTGACTCCGACTTCGGCTTGACTCCGGAGTAAAGCCGGAATCAGGGAGTCAAGGTCAAAGATTAACTCCGGAGTCAAGAGTCAAGGTGACAGGTAGACTTCGGAGTCAAGCAGGAGTCAGGAGTCAAGGTCTGAAATTGACTCCGGAGTCAAGGTGGAGTCAGGAGTCAACTTTTTGGCCGATTTCTATTCCCTAGTCCAAAATCGGAGTCAAGGCAAAGATTTACTCCGGAGTCAAGTCGTTGTCAGGAGTCAAGGTCACAGATTGACTCCGGAGTCAAGCAGGAGTCAAGGTGGAGTCAGGAGTCAGCTTTCTTCCTGAACTCCGGGAGTCAAGCCGGAGTCAGGAGTCAACTTTTTGGCTGACTCCTATTCCCTGGTAAAAAATCCCAATTCTACGAAAATGACAAGGGCCATTCTCCGCTCCCTTAAAGGATTAGGATCGAAATGACGGTGATTCCTTCATTAGACCATCGAGGGGAACTCTTGAAAAATTTTTGAGCGAAATCGAAAAACCCAAAGTCAAAACCTGGTCGAGTTGACATGGAATGAGCCTACATGAATGTGACCAGGTTACTGAAAGATTTCTAAAATTACTGCCAGTGATCCACAAAGGGTATACCAGTCCTCCAGGAAAATGAATGACGATATTCCATTGTATTCCAACTTTTGAAAAAATCTTCATTGAACAACGTGAAACACTCCTTGAAAACATTTTTACCTGAAAAATTCTCCCTCCATCGCATCTCTCTTGGCCAAAATAGCGAGAAAATTAGGTTTTAGAAAGGTGTGTTCTGTTTCAACGCGATTCGAAGGAAACATGATTATTGATTATTCCACCAAAAATGTGTAATAGGTCAATTCGCATGAATTTTTTCAAAATTTCCTCCTCTTCCACCAGAACGGAAGAAATTGACAAAAGAATACTAGAAATCGCAAAATCTTCAAAATCAAAAAAATACAGAAAATTATTCTCTTCTAAAAATACGTTGCTAGTGAATGAATTTTAAAAACATTTCTCCAATTTTTTAATCAGGCGGGTCCTTGTCAAAAAACTCGAAACCCTTTAAAATTGTAATTATTGCAAAAGAATTACGGATAATACGAAAAATGTAAGGAAAAAAATTTCAATACGAAATCTTATGAGAAGTGACGTGATTAAAAATTTAGCTGAAGTGCAAGTGACTACGGTGGAGTTTGAGGGGAAGAAACAACGAAGAGGGGACCTCAGCAGGAAATTAATACCGGGTTCAAATTCGTGTTGAAGTATTCGTTTTATGTTCCTTTGGTAATTTGTATAATTGTCGTTGTGTTACGTTATCGTTATAAGATGAGTCATGTTTAGAGTTAAGTCATCGGTGAATAGTTAGTTCCTCAGTTAGTCATTGTGAAGTAGTTGTACAGTATGTTATGTGTAGTCGAGAGACGCACGTCACCTTTTGAACAGTTGAACCATAGTTTAGTTTTAGTGTTATTCTTTTTGTGAGTTATTTCGTGAATATACGTTTGAGTACCTGAGTAAGTGTTTTCTATACTTTATCATGGCAGCAGAGCGTTTGAGTGACGATTATCCGGCCAGTAATTAGCTGGAGAGTCTATGTACTCAACCTCGAACGCCCACGCCGAAGTTCCGAAGTAATAAGTTTTTAATCATAATTAACGTAAACGATTTCGTGTGCTAAAATAAGTCCGATGTTCTTACAATTAAAATTAAAAATCCGAAGTGTACCTATAAATAAGTGCAAATAATACGTAAGTGTACAATATAAGCTTTATTTCGATTAATTTAATTATAAACAGTAATATCCGATGCTAATTAATAATTAATAACTAATGCCGATGTCAAAATTTACAAAAATTTAATATTTCCGATGTTTTTCTAATAATTCAATCAATATAGCAATAGCCGATGACGTCATAGCCGATGATGTGGTGAAAATAGCCGACGCCATTGTAAACAAACAACATTGCATCAGACCACGCTGTTTGGTCAATGTTTGTCTTGTTCAAGTATGAAATTTTCGTCTCCGAAGAAATTAGAAGTTTTTCTTGTTATTTTGAGCATTTTTTCAAGTGTTTTTGTGATTTTCGTGTTATTTAAACGTCTTTTGAACTTCCGAAGGTAAGAAAAGCCACGAATCGTAATTATTTTTTAGTCAAAATTCCACCACATCGATATTTCTCGGAATCGGCGAAATGGACACCGTCAAAACGTGCCCAAGTAACCAATTCCGGAAAATAATATAAATTTTATAACATTTCGATGAAAATCCGATGATATTTTAAACCCCTTATGGGTACGTGCGATAATTCATAACGTAAAATGCACAGTATAAAGTTGATCGTATATTTATAAATCTAGACCTATTCTACGTGGTAAATGCCAGTGTTTTGATGTATTGTTTCGACTGGCATTCGATTTAAAAAGCCTAAATGCATGGGTGAGCTAGATAGTACTCGATTATAGACAGTGACAAATCCGATGTACCAAAATCATAACATTACCGATGTATTAAGATAGCCGAAGTAAACGCACTTGATTTCATCCCAAGTTGCAATCTTTTCCGATGAATTTATTAATACTTTGTAGAAATAATATCCGACGGGGAGTTATTCAAACCTATGGGTCTCCCATATAGGCCTTAATTCAATGCCGAAGTGGCGACTAGACGAGTTGTTTAATAATCAACTGGATGATCGTCAGCTTTTCTTATATTAAAGTAAGTCGTCTTGAAATCTAAACAGAAACGATACCAAGTCACTACGTCTATTTTCGATAACAGATATCTCATGTTGTACGATTGAGATTACTATCTAGTTCGCAAGCAGTTTGTGACGTTGAGGGGTTTCATGTGCCGTTCCTGACTCACTTCTTCCGATCGAACTGGCGATATTGAATAGCATGTGCCGTTCCTGCAGACGTTCATATCGCTGCAGATTAGTCTAGCGCTCTAAGACTGGTCTGTACTTGCCAAATGGCGAGCTCCTAAATAATCGATGCAATCTGACAATATACTAAAGCCGATGTGTTTACCGATGAATATAAAATAAGAAAATAAATACAATTCCGAAGATAATAATTTAAACGTGATATTTCAGAAGATGTCAGATAGACGATCCTGACGTGATGACGAGCGAGATAGTCGAGACAATCGCCGACCTCGCACTCGATCAAGATCGGGCGAACACCGAAGTGTACTGATTAATCCGAATGATTTGGAACGATTACGCCGAGCCGAACAGGAATTGCATCGTAGAGTAAGTTAAATCAAAGCCGAAGTTTATTTTATTTTCAAAATTTTAAAAGTGAAAAAGAAAAATACGTTCGTTCACATACCAAATCAAAATTCTATAAGTATATACTATTACAGGAGCTAGCCTCTCAACATGAGCAAAACAACTCGACCACGTCTCTAGATCCAAGCAGGTCTTCTAGTAGAGTAGAGAATAGGTCAGTCGGTAATAATTCAAACAATCAAGCCGTCTCTAATCAGAATAATTCGAAACCGTCTAATACAGGTAATAACTCCGATGAAAATGATAATAATTCGCAAAGCGAATCATCCGAAGAATCCGATGAAAATGAAAATGAAGTTGTATCCGAAGAAAATGAAAAACAAATTGAATCCGAATCCGATGAAGAACAAGCCGAAGAAATTGTAGTCGAAGCCGAAGTACATCCAATTCCAGTCAATGCTACGCCGACGAATACTATAATTACGCCGATGAAATCTAAACTTGCAAAACCTACCGAAGCGAATAAAACAATAATACCGATGCCAAATTCAAACAATACGATTGCTATTGTCGTGTCACAACCTGAAATTCAAACTAATCTTGAAATTCCGAAGCTTAAACATAAACCATTTGTATTGAAAGAAGAATCACAGGCCGACGATGAAAGCGATGAGAGACAGGATAACAATAAAAAGAAGAAAAATAAACAGAAGAAACGTAAACAAACCAAATCAAAATCGAGTACTGAGAAAAATTCGAAGAAAAAGAAAACTGCCACCCCCCTCCAACAATCGAAGGAAAAAGATGACCATGGACGGAGAACGGAGGAGACATCGAATAAAAATGCCGAAGATTCAGATTATTTTGAAGGTCAAGACGACGAAGAAGACGATCGCTTTGTACATTCAGAAAAATCTGAAGACGAGTTTGAAAAAGAAGAAACAGAAGAAGAACAAGAAGAAAACGAAGACTCAGAAGACTCCGATTCATCCTCTTCGTCCAGTTCGTCTGATTCATCGAGTACGGAGGAGGATTCCGATGAAAATGGCAATAAGAAGCGTAAACGCAAGAAATCGAAGAAAAATTCGAAGAAATCTAAAAAGTCTAAAAAGTCGAAGAAATCCAAGAAATCGAAGAAATCTACAACAAACTCTGCCGAAGCATCTACGTCAACGCCGAAGTCCACTACGGGGACCGATGAACAGATCCGAATTCAACAATTTCGAAATGCACCCCTAGTCGGAAAATATAAACTGACGAAGAATGAACACTACGATATATGGTATGCCAGGTTATCTAGTGAACTTTTAGGTATGGGATTAAACCCAGAGGCCGAAAAGATTACTAAGACCGACAACATTCATATGAAAAATACGTTAATGATGCGACTGGACAAACAATATATTGAAGAAATCGTCCATTGTAAAACGTTTAAAACGTGCGATTAAAATTCTAAAAGACACCAGACGTGCTGAAACCAACGCTACGCCGAGGGCTGTCAAACAGCAATTTTTCAAAATTAGGCTTTATCATAATGAATCGATTAGTGACTATTTCCATCGCATACGTAGAGCTAGGATTCAACATCACGCAATTACTAATAAAAATATTCCTTTATACGATGTTTTTAATCAAATCCGACATGGTTGTGAATGAAGGTATCCATATATAAACACCGAAATCGACATTAAAGGCGGAGATTATCCGAAGGTAACTATACGCGAACTTAAAAATATTTTGCTTAAACAGGAAGCCAAAGCCCGTGAACGTAATGCTCCAGCTCGAGCAAATTTCGCCCACCAAAGGGGAAATAATAACCGACGAAACTTCGCTCCGCACGCCCCCCAAAATTTCGGGCAACGGCTACCGCGTCTTGTGAACCCGAATACCGATGAAATACGATGTTTCCATTGCGAAGGCCGAAACCATACGAAGGAAGACTGTTGGTATAAGGGCCAGAAACGATGTTATGGGTGTGGAGAAATGGGACATGAACGAAGAAAATGCCCCCTTCCCCCCGATCAGCAACGCCCCCGCGGAAGAAACGAACGCAGTGAGTATAGATCTTTCCGAGGTCGTAGACCGTCTGGAAGACCCTACGGTAAACGTACTTTTAGAAATAATAAGTTCAATAATAATTCGAAGTTTTACAATAACAAAAGTAACCGAGGGTACCGAGGTAATAGAAACGGCTCGTATAATAATGTAGGGTATCAAAATTCGAATCCGATGTTCCTTGCGGTACCGATGCCACAGCAATTTCCGATGTATCAAAATTACGATCAACAACCTCAACGAGGGAACAATAACTCTGGTAGAGGAAATCGAAGACCATTCCGACGAAATAATAATCGAAATGACGACTCGCAGGGTAAATCTCAGCAGTCTCAAAAGAAATCCGAAAATTAATTAAGCCGAAGTTATTTTTGTTAGAAGATTGTTTAATTTTCGAAAGTTTTTTCTATTATCTTAACCGAAGAAATTTTAGTTTGCTAGGGAAGCTTTTTATTTATTTTAGAATGTGTTTCATTTTAGATTTCGAAGAAAATACGTTTAATGAAGTTCACCGTAAAACCCAGACCGAATTGCTAATCGAAAAGCAAAAGAAATTTCGCGAAGAAGAAGTAAACAAAGCAAGAAAAGTTGTAATGGATTTACCACACGTTCAGAGCTCCAAAAAGTCGAAATCCCCCCCTAAAAAGTCACCGCCGAAGAAACCCTCGCCGATGAAATCCCCGCCGAAGAAAACCGCGCCGACGAAACCAAATACCCCCCCTAAATCGACTGAGCATTTCGTTAAAAAGAAAGAGAAAACACCACCGCCCACGAAAAATCCGAAAAACGAGCGAGCCGAACGTAAATCTCAAATTGCTGAAAAACTACGACGTATCACCGAACAAAGGCAAAAGTTAGAAGAGGAAGAACGTAAAATTTTAAGAGAAGAGCAAGAACTCAATGCCAGACGACGCGCTATCGAGACGCAAATTAACGAAAAATTAAAAGAAGTCGAATTAGCTCAACACCAAGTTGTAAAATTGCTCGATGAAGTGGAAGAATTGAAAGCGGAGTACGATACAACGATCGACATTACACCGGATTCGCCCACGTCAGAAGAATCTGCGACTAGCGCACCAAAGATGCAGACGTCTACGGTGAAAATGACAATCGATAATCAAGAACCCCCTCCACCTCCGAAGACGATACCGCCAGACGGAACTTACGTACCGTACGAGTATATGGCGTGGAACGTAGAAAAACAAAAATTGCAACGGATGAGACCGGGATTTATTCCGAAGAACGTTATACCATATTTTGTAAATAATCCAAATTACAACCCAAACGCATTGCCGCCTACGTCCGTTGAGCAAGAAACACCTGCCACTCACCAATCGCTAATCAACGAAATTTTACGAAAACAGTACATCGAACAAGCGATTTTTATAGAGCCCGAACAACAACAAGTTCAACCGCCAGTCAAGCCGATTCGTACCATCGATATCACCGACGATGATATACCGGAAATGAACACGATAAGTACGATTGACATAACCGGCGATCAACCGATGAATTTAGGCGAAAATGGACAAATAATAACACCTGATACTCGTCCAACTCCGGCAACAAACGAAAAAGTAAAATCACCATCGCCGAAACCAACGGAAACGGTCGCTAAGAAATCAGCCGAAGTTAAAAAGTCCGAAGTAAAAACCAAAGTCGAGAAGAAACCGGTGAAAGCTACGTCAAAAAGATTCGAAAACGTTAAAAAGGCGTCGCAAGTAAAACCAACCGATGTAAAAAGATTAAAATCTGCCGATGATCCGAAGAAAAGTGCCGATGCTTCGAATAAAGTTGCCGATGTTAAACATAAGAAGCCAGAAAAACAACGACCAATATATTTACCACCGAAGCGAAAACAATACGATACAGGCTCTCGAAATGACAATGCACAACAAGCGGGAACGTCACGCGAATTTGTACCCCGCGATCCTCGTATAAACGTTCAGGGCCCTAAAAGAAATGAAAACCAAGAACCAGCGCCGACTCCACAAACCGGCGGTACAGTACAGGAAGATTGGGACGAAGAAGTGCGACTCAATCCGAGTCAAAACTTTATGTATAACGCATATCGATCCGTCCTTCCTAGTTACGTCGACGAATTAATACACGAATCCCTCGCTCTCGTTCAATCGTGAATTGCAGTAGTAACCGAAGACCAATTGGTGGATCAAGGAATCCGAATCGATTACGCTATCGAAGAAGTAGCTGCTGCGTTTACTGCCGATGCTGCGTTGGATGCGACTACTGGTAAGAATTTAATTTTTATAGGCGACTCGGGCGCCACTACCCATATTGTTAAAGATAGTATATATATAACTGAGCCGAAGGAATGTCTACGAACAATCGAAGGTATAAATCCTGATTCCAATTTGAAAGCAAACGTTACTGGTAATATTCAAGGCCGAAGTGTTCTTTGTGATAACTCTGTAAATTTAGAAAACGTCTTAGTAGTTCCGAATATAATTGATAACTTATTATCGTTCCGAAGATTCATAGATCAAGGTCATACCGTAGTTTTGAATAATAAATGGGCAAAAGTTTTGGAAGGAAATTCTAACAAAATTATTTTGAAAGGCAAATATAATCAACCGTTTTGGTATTTTATTATCCGAAGTGATCAAAATTTAGAGAAGGGTTTGGTTACTAAAACTAGAAATAAGACGTATAAACGAAGCCGTTCACCTTCTCCTGTAGACCTATCCAACCTCTCCCTCCATCCTCCTAAGAAAAAGAAACCTAATCCGAAAGAAACGAAAATGGAAGTTGACTCCGAAGAACCCAAACTCACTCTAGACGAAATCGAAGCAAATAAGTTATTTCAAATGGAACAAGACTCCGATGACATCGATAAAAGAGAGTTGATTGATAACATTCAGACAGACTACGAAATACCGTTAGAGTACAAAATTCATCCAAACGAGGGAGCGAATATCGAGCCGATGATGACGTCCGAAGATTTTAGTGCATTTTCGAAGGAATGTATGAAATGGCATTGTAGATTAAATCACATGTCATACGAGAAAATGGTTCATCTCAAAGCGTACAGTAACTTTTTAAAAGACGTACCGCTAAATCGGAAACTTATCGAAGAATGCAACACGTGCAACATTGCCAACATGAGAAAATTACCATTTAAAGAAAGAAGAACTCGAGCAAAACGTCCATTTCACACCATCCATTCGGATATCATGGGTCCAATTACACCAAAATCATTTAACAACGGATACCGATGGATAATCACCTTTATCGATGATTACAGCAGATTTGCAATGGCATATGTAATGCACAGTAAATCCGATGCACTAATTTGCTTTCAAAAATTCCTTGAAGAAATTAAAAACAAGACCGATGGAGCTGAAAATCGAACTGTACGAGTTTTTCGATCAGATAACGGAGGCGAATACATCTCAAAACCGTTCAAGAATTTTCTGAAAAGTAAAGGCATAAAACATTGAAAATCAGCACCTCGGACAAGTCAACACAACGGAACAGCCGAAAGATTCAATCAGACGATCATGGCCAGAGTTCGAGCTATGCTTGTGGATTCTGGATTACCATTATCGTTCTGGGATATCGCACTCAGTGCAGCAATACACGTATACAACAGAACACCTCACGCTGGAATTGGATTCAAATATCCACTAAAACAAGTATTCCCAGACGTAAATTTACGATTGAAGCAACTCCGAAGATTTGGATGCATTGTATTTATGAAACGATTAGAAAGAATTTCACCTGTTGCGCCAAAAGGAATTTATGGCATTTTAGTCGGATACACACCCACCGGATACAAAATTTTATTACCTCAATCGAAGAAAATTATCAAAACGAAACACGCAAGACCAAAAGAATCAAGAGTGTATAAACATTTATCCGGATTACCGAAAGATGAAACTGAATCTCTTATGAAAGAAAAAGATTGGCTTCTGGAATTTGATCAAATTTACCGACGAGATGAAAATGGAGAAAAATTACCCGATACACCGATAGTTAAAGATGATTCCGAAGATGAACAGCAACCGACGACATCTAGTGCTCCAGAACCAACACCGAAGAAACGAGGTAGACCTGCAAAACCGAAACCTCCATCATCTCAAAAAGACGAGGGAGAAAAATCAAACATTGCCGAAGATATTGAACCTGAACAAATTTTGTTAGCCGAAGAAGATTTACCCCTCGATAAAAACGCGATTGATATAAAACGACATTTTGAAGCAGAATTAGAACGAGTACGCGCCTATGCGATGTTAACTGAAGCAGTCGATGACCTTGAAGTTTACGCACTTATGTGTGGTTTAGCAGGCGACCCAATCTCAGTAGAACAGGCTCTGGCTGGACCAGATCGTGAATACTGGGAAGAAGCACTAGCTGACGAATTAGGCTCACACGAACGACACGAATCATACATTTTTGTAAACCGTCCACCTCCCGAAGAAAATCCAGTAATTATAGACTCCATTGTTTTATTGAAGACCAAAATTGACACATGCGGAAGATTGAAATATAAAGCGAGACTTGTAGCGCGTGGATTTAAAGACCCTAGGAGTTACTCCCTAGCGGAAATTTATTCACCCGTTTCAAGAATTACCACCATTCGAGTATCATTCAGCATAATTAACAAATTTAATTTGGACGTATACCACCTCGACGTGAAAACAGCATTTTTGCATGGAGATCTACAAGATATAACGTACATGGAAATTCCGAAGTATATGAAAGTCGATGATCAAACCAGAAAGTTAAAAGTGTTACTTCTCAAGAAAGCGATTTATGGATTAAAACAAAGTCCGAAGCGCTGGAATGCTCATTTCAATCGAATAATGTTAAAAATTGGATTCGAACAAGATATCAACGATCCCTGTATCTACTGGCTTCGGAAGAAAAACATTCAAGCATTTCTCATACTTTACGTAGACGATATACTATTCGCTGGAAACAATGTAAGAATAATGGACAAAATTATCTATTTATTATTAGACGAACTGGAAATTGTTAATTTAGGAGAACCGAAGAATTTGTAGGACTCGAAGTCATTCGTAAACGAAAAGAAAACATCTATATCTTACATCAGAAAAATTATACCATTGAAATTTTAAAAAGATTCAACATGCTGACTGCAAAATCCTATCCGATTCCGATGGTTCATCAAAATCGAAATGATAAGGAACGCCTGATGACACAGCTACTTTTTGCTGGAATTGAGCCGAAGAATCGAAAAGAAAGAAAATGGTTTAAGAGCATCGAAAAGAAGAAACAATACGACGAAGCCCCCTTCCCCTACAAGGAAGCGATAGGCAGTTTGATGTACTTAGCAAACGGAACCAGACCAGACATCACTTACGCAGTTCATATGCTCAGTAGAAAACAAGTAAATCCCTCTCGTTATGATTGGGAGTGCGTAAAAAGAGTTTTTCGATACTTGGTTGGAACTCAGCATTATGGACTTACGTACACAGGAAGTGCCGATGGATTAATAGCCTACGCTGACTCGAGTTATGGAGATTGTCCGGATACCAAGAAATCTACCACTGGTACAGTAATTAAACTGTTCAATGACGTAGTTGCTTGGTCCAGCAAACGACAAGGAAACGTATCAACGTCGACGTGCGAAGCAGAGTACGTAGCTTTGAATGCAGCTTTGCAAGAAACCATCGCAATAAACGCTACTACTGTTCGCGCGATCAACCAAAATTACGAACCCTTTCATCTGTATGGAGACAACTCCGCGTCGATTCAATGTACGGAAAAACCTGGTGTCCCTTCCTTACGTCACATCCCCGATATTAAACTCCATCACATCCTAAATTTTGTCATAAACGAACGTGCGATCATTCATTGGGTCAGCTCTTCTGAGCAAGACGCCGATATTCTCACGAAACCTCTAACCAGGGAACCTTTTAACCATCTCCGAGGTCGATTAGTCCAAGAAATAACTGAATTGAAATAAAGTACCGAAGATATCATTTATTCGAAGTTTTATTTTATTTACAAAGTTTTTTTTCATTATTTTTTTCTTTAGGTCCAAGAGATTTAAACGTAACTCTTGACGCGATTGCCGACCTGCGTCACGCTGCCGAAGTTATAAATGTCGACCTGCCAGCTGAAATTCACCGTATTTATAAAAAGTTATTGTTCGAAACGAAAACTCCCGAGGATCAACTGAAGGAAAAAAGAAAAGCGGCTCGACGGAGGAGTACAGAACGACGGCAAATTGATCGGAGAATCGAAGAACGAGTCAAGGCATTGTTCGATGACGATGGGTTCGAGGAAATGACCGAAGCAGAAGAGAATCGAGCCGATGTAAATATAACGATTGATCCGAAGAAAATTTCGCAGGATGAAGCAAGGACTTCCGATGTTGTTCGTAATCTTGTCGAAAGAATGGAAGCTGAAACAAACGAGCTGAACTACGACGAAGCCATGGACTTGTCGCAAGAACGAACCGAAGATAATCATGCCGAAGATATTATAGAAGACGTGCCGATGACCGAAGCTAGAGAGGAAGAGCTTTTACGAGTATTAGAAGACAGCGCCGATGACGATTCGAAGAAGTGATTATTTGTAAGTGTTTATTTTGGTTTCGAACCACTTTTCATTTTTTTCCTATTTTGTTATTTGTTATTGTGAATTTATCGTTACGTGTTTACACTCAAAATTCAGAGGGAGTGTTGAAGTATTCGTTTTATGTTCCTTTAGTAATTTGTATAATTGTCGTTGTGTTACGTTATCGTTATAAGATGAGTCATGTTTAGAGTTAAGTCATCGGTGAATAGTTAGTTCCTCAGTTAGTCATTGTGAAGTAGTTGTACAGTATGTTATGTGTAGTCGAGAGACGCACGTCACCTTTTGAACAGTTGAACCATAGTTTAGTTTTAGTGTTATTCTTTTTGTGAGTTATTTCGTGAATATACGTTTGAGTACCTGAGTAAGTGTTTTCTATACTTTATCATTCGGCGGGTTCGAATTATTCAAAAAGCACCCTTACTCTAATTTTTTAGTTCACTTCAATGTTGGAAAAAAATTCAACAATTTTTTTTAAAAAAATGGCAATCAAATTGAATTCCCGATTATTTTTCCGGAAGGAAAAAAATTTCCCCTTAAAAGGAAACGGAGTTTTCGCCATTATGACCCAAAGGTGAGGGGGAGGGGATTCCGGTCTAGGTATTCCACAATATTTAATAAGAATTTCAAAAAACTGAAAAATGTGGAATTTCTTCATTCTTATCTTTGGACGCACCTTCTCAATTCTGTCCCCTTCCCCTGCACACAAATACGTAAAAATGGCTAAAAATCTTCGGTTCGAAAAAATTTCTTATTTTCTTCCTCCTCCAAGTTTTTTTATCCTTGGAACAACCATAATGAATACTTGAATTCAGTAGATTTATCAGCACTGTAGATTCGATCTGAAAAAATTTACTTTCAATTCAACAATACGATTCACACATCGAATAATTAATCACGAAATGACACAATATTAAACCAGGTGCCAGAAAACGGCGGTATTTCGGCCAAGTCATGGTTAAACTTGGCCCGAAACACTCGTATTTTGACACTTGTAAAATCAATCTGGAACGTCGTTATAAAATAATTACGCTCGTACATCCATCGTGGAAAAAATTACGTAAAAGTAAATTTTCGTGACTCCTACGACGTGCGACATTTCATACCCAGCTCGCAGATGACCACCGTACCTAAACATAATTTCCAAGTAATTACTACCGTACGTGTTTTTTCCTCAACAATTTCAATATTTCATTCGAATATTCGTCACGCCGTCCAAATGAATAATTATTAGACTCAGTTAAGCCGGAATTGTGTTTGTGAAATATTTCGCACGCAGACACCATCGAAACTTTACACAGGAACGAACTCTGTACAGTGTACGGACCAAAGACGTACGTAATTTAGATATTAAAAGAAATCTCACTGGGAACTTGGATAAATATGTACCTACCTATAACCAGATTTTATATTTAAACATCTCTCGTGTAATAACCCGCTTATTAAGAAATTAATTCGGCACGAACGTCCGTATTAAATCTCTTATTCGCGTGGATTTAGGTATATCGGAAACGTATCAGACGGCGCTATAAAAATCGACTTTTCTAAAAATAAGCATAAATTTTAATCCCAAAATAAACGCGTAAATTACACGCTCGTAAAAAAAAATATATACGTGAAAAAAACCGTGGAAATTGTGAAATCATTATTGTACGCAAATAATCGACATTATGACATTAACAATATATCGACGGGCTGGTGAAATTCCAGATACATAAAAATCAGCAACACCGTTACTCGCCTAACAAGGAACATCGTTCGGAAATGTACATAAGCATACAAAGTCCGGAAATTGTAAAATGCAATCGGAAGTTACCCCCGACAGTCATTCAGAAAAAAGACAATCGATGAAGCGAAGAATTGATTCGATTTTTTTTTTGAATTTTTTATCGAGATAAGTACAAAAAGGAAAGTTGATCAGCGGAATTAAAAAAATTAATTAATTTCGCCAATTAATTTTCCAAACGAATTTGATCAATTTTTGAATCAATTATACAGATTACAGAACTTTTTTTTAATAGGCCTTATGCACTTTCAAAGGGCCTGGATAAGCACAGTGTTTTGGGCCTGGAAACGGATTTTGATGAAACCTACTCTAAAAGTCAACCACGATGAGAAAAAATTTTGATAAGAATTTCGGACAACTGACGCAATTAAATGTTTGTCACAATAAAAAGGACAGAATAGAAAAAATGGAGTTTTTAGGAAATCGCGATTGAAGTTTGGGTGTCTAAATTAAGAAATTCAGCTGAGAAAAAATTTTTACCATAAAATTTCATCCTTTTGCTACAAGAAAACAGCTCGCCTATCACTTGATATCTTTTCTTGTATTTTTCTACATTGAAAACAAAAGGTTGAGTTATATGTCCTTTTTGTTGCGACAAAATTTCATTTTGACCCTTCTACCTTTGATGACGTATAATTTTGCCGGAAGTGAAAATTAAAAAAAAATTGTCATACAAAAGTTGAAGAGGATGAAAAAAGGAAAATTTTCAAAATTTTTTAAATTTTATCTTCATGGAGCGATATTATACTTTGAAAAATGACAACTTTTTTTGTCATCATGATTTTCATTTTTTTGATTTGAAAAAAAATTCTTGACATACATTTTGGACAAATTTTATCATTTTTTTCAAATTTATGAGGAAAAATCAACTACAAAAACATTTTATTAAAATTTAAAAATTTTACAATCATCTGCACAATGAAAAAAGTAAACATTCCCTACAAAATTAAACACGACACGGTGCATTTTCGCTCCATAGAGATAATTGAAAAAAATTTTCACGAAAATGTTCCTTTTTTCACCCTCTTCAATTTCGGCATGAAGATTTTTTTTCAACTTTCACTTCTGGCAAAATTGTACGTCATCAAAAGTAGAAGGGTCGAAATGTAAATTTTATAATAATAAAAAAGGCATAATATAACTCAACTTTTTGTTTTCAATACAGAAAAATATAGAAAAGATATCAATAATAGAGGCGAATTAGAAAAAAAAAAGTTGCCTAGCAAAGCTTTTATTGCGGAAAATTGTCGAGAGTTGTCCCTTGAGTAACCCCAAAGAGTTACCACCCTACAGACCTCAGGCTAAATTTTTTAGGGTAGTTACCCCCCCCCCCCCAAAAAAAACGGGTTTTTTGCATTATTTCCCCAGAGTTTGATTTTAGGGTAAGAATCAAACTCTGGGGAGAAAATGCGAAAACCCCGTGTTTGGGGGGGGGGGGTGAACCCCCTAAAAAATTTTGTCTGAGATCTGTGGGGTTGTAACTCTTTGGGGTTACACTAGGGACCACTCTCGAAAATACAATAAAAGCTTTGCTAGGCAAAAATGTTTTTTTTTTTCCCCCAAAATGATGCTTATTCGCCTTCATTACAAGTGATGAGCGAGCTGTTTTCTTGTAGCAAAAGGATGAAATTTTGTGGTAAAAATGTTTTCTCAGCCTAATTCCTCAATTTAGTAAGTATTTAAAAAATTTACACTCAAACTTCAATCGCGATTTCCCAAAAATGGCATTTTTTCTATAATGTCCTTTTTATTGTGACACATTCTTATTTTCGGGGGAGAGGAGGGGGCTAAAAAATGATTTTTAAACTTTATTTTTTAGTTTTTCGCCAAATATAGATGAAAAATTTCGTGTTTTTTGTAATTAATTTCAAAGAAGCAGAAGACCCCCCCCCCAGAACCATTTTTTGCTGAGCTATGACGTTTTAAAAACTTTGAGAGCCATTTTTTTTTTAAAAAAATTGAAGGTACAGTCAACATTTTTTTTTTAGAAAATGTGTAAAAAATAAAGTTTAAAAATCACATTTTAGTCCCTCCCTACCCGAAAATAATTGCACTAGCGATCCGAAATTTTTGTCAAAATTTTTTCTTAACATGGTTGACTTTTTGGGGTAAGTTTCCTCAAAATCTGCCTCCAGGCCGTCCAAAACACTATGCTTATCCTACTATACCCTTTTCCAATACCTATCAATTCATTTTTCTGTAAGTAAATCATCCAGTGACCTTGCTAAAGGCAAAATTCACTTTCAATTTTTATAAAAATATTGCCACGTTTGAAAAATCCCTTTTGCTTGCAGCTCCTTCAATTTCAAGATAGGCAAGTAGTCCGTACAATATAATTTTACACAAATCTCTCGAGTATGCAATTACTCTCCACTTTACTGTTAAAACGTTTTTAGGTCTTTCAATTATCGTTTCCGATCTAATCAATAAGCCAGATGCATTTCACCAGATAAAATAATGCATCGTAATGCACCGAAGATGAAAAAATTACCTACACGTAAAAAATTTCAACGTAGGTATCTATTGAAATATGCAAATGACATCTTGGCAATTGAAACATCATTCAATCATTCACATCCCTAGCGACACTGTTTCGCGGTAAAAGTACCTACAATATAGTTGTCATTGTTTTGTACAAATATCTAGGCCAGATTTTACCAAATCTAAATAGAATGAAAACTATTTCTATTCGTTAAATACCGCGTGTGATAATTACGCCAACAGCGAGGACGCATTTCAAACATCACTATCAGAACTTCATTTCGTCTCTGCTTTCATTGAAGCAATGAATCTCTCCGCGTGTACCTCCAGACCTCTTTCCTATGTATAGGTAGTTGAAAAAGTCGTAGACTAGTCAGTTGAGTGACGTTCTTTATAACCTCTTCCACTTATAGTCCAGTATGTCTCTCGCTATTTCCTCATTTAATTCTGAATAACACAGTCATTTCCTCGTCGATATATATTTTTATGTAATGTATACCAACAGGCTGGACGAAACGAGGAGGTACATTTTTCAAATTAATATAATTCCTTTTTCTAAAAACAAATTAAGTTAATGTAATTAAGTCTCTTTTGCCGAATCGTCGGTGTATAGTATTTGTAGAAAAATTTCTCGTAATGATACCTTCATCATTTGTTGAAAGAGAAGACAACATCTCGATCGACTCTTTTATCTATACTTAAAATCTACAACTGTTCGAAGATTTAGCCAATACATCGATACAAGCAGATTCATTTCATACCCATCCAAATATAAATTTTTTGTCGGCATCACCAACATATTCACACATTTGTTTACTGAAAACTCACTCCGCCTATAATGTGTATTTACAGAGAGTTCTCAGATAAATATTTATTCACTATTCCGAATAGGTGTACAATTTCACCTCGATGATTTCTCCATTAGAGTACGTTCGTTAACAAAATTTGAAACCGAGAATGCAAGCACTATATGTACACATGCATTTGCAGTATGAACCGACGATGATTAATCCGGAAAATTCCAATTGGTTGATGGCTAAATTTCCCAGAACATGACAAATTATAAAAATATGCGACAATGGGTACAAGTTACCCTTTTCAAGGTCAAATTGATCCGATAAGTGGATTTCAAAAATTGTTATTAAAAAGAGAAATCAAGGGATGCCGATTATATTTAATTTAGACGATTCAAAAAATTCTCGAAACTATGAACCCATTCGTTAAGACCAGCAAATGAAAAAAACAAAGGTTCAGAAGTAAATTTGCATGAAAATGGTAAAACTAGAGTCTATTCCATGGATATGAAGGTAAAAAACACAGTGAATATAGAAATCGTTCCTACAATGCTGAAATATCAATCTTGCTGTTTGGCATTGCTATTTCAATTCAAGTAATTAATTCACCTTACCATTTGAAAAAAAAATGGTTTAATAATAAGGCTCCATTTCGGATGCCCCGCCCATTCAAAGGAGGAGGCGGGAGGGGGGTCAATCGATTGTGCTCATTTTGTGCTCACCCCTACCCCTGAAAATTATGGTAGATCAGGGCGGGGCCTCAGAAATGGTGCCCGCCCATTCAAGGTTGAAGAGTGGGAGTGAGATCAATCGATTGTGCTCGGTTTGTGCTCTTTTGTTTTGCCCCCGCCCATCTATGGATGGGGCGTTAGAAATTGAGAGTGATGGTGGAGTCAATTGATAGTGCTCTGTTTGAGCTCCCTCCCTTCTATGGGCGGAGCAACATTTTGAGCACAATCGATTAACCACACTCCCACTCCCCTCTAGTAAATGGGCGGTGCATCATTTCTCACACTTTTCTGTTTTGCCCCCCACTAGTGTTGCCATTTCTGGAATAATTATGTCAAAATTATGCTAAATCACACAATTTTTTTTATTTTTTTTTTTGGCCTTCTGGCATCATAAAATTATACCAGGAAGCCAAAAACACCAAAGAAAAAAATTATGCCAAATCTGGCATAATTATGCTGAAATGGCAACACTGCTTTGGGTACAAAAACTTCCAAAATTCAGAATTTTAACAACTTTTCTTCTTTTTTTTTCAAAAGTTACTTTACTCAACGAATATTGTTTCAAGATTTTTTTATGGCAAAATATGTCTGTAGCAGGGTTGGGCAAAATCCGGGACAAAAGGATTTCAAATCCAAAATCCAAAGTCCTTTCCGGAAGCGGATTTTAAATCCAAAATCCAAAATCTATGTAAAGGGTACTTAATGAAGAAAAATAAATAAAAATGATTCTCAACTTCATTTTCCTCATTTAATTTTTCTAAATTCACAATCACATCCCTTTTATTCATCTTTAAAATAGACACAAAATTCACGGATCTTTCACTTTTTTTTCAAATAAGTAAATTGAATTATTGAAAGTAATTTCACAAAAAAATAAATTGAACTAATCACGTTTTTAAAAATACAACAAATATAATGCTGCTACCGGATTCTAGGAAAAAAGAGAAAGTGGGCTAAGTGGATGCATGGTGGTGATGTGGAAGCCTTTGGAATGTAGGATCAGTAAGGATATTAGGTAAATATACCTACATCTCACTCGTACAACTTCCAAACAAAATGTGGTGGTGCCTAAACCTGAAACCTGAATACCTACTGATCATCCGATCACAATACACAAAAATTAATGGATTTTAAAATAAAGGATTTTGAAAAAAAAAAGGATTTCAAATCCAAAATCCTTTATGAGAGTGGATTTTAAATCCAAAAGGATTTAAATCCTGCCCATCCCTGACCTGTAGCAGGAGAAGATTGTACCAATGAGGGGACAAGAAGGTAATTCCCTTTCCCTCATATAAAGTAACGGTTTCAGTCAGACATTTATTTGAGGAAAATTTGGACAATGTTGCATTTCGAGTCGAAAAATTTGGATTCTGAATTGAAAAAATGTAAACTTAGCAGGAAACTGTTTATTTTTATTTCCTGTCCGCTGCCTCGACTAATTCTTCTCAGTTCGTAATCCCTTAAATTTCAAAGTTGAACAAAAAATCATCAGAAAGAAATTTTTTTACCAATTTTCATTCAATTTTTTTGATTTAATGACAAGATAGAAACTTCTCTCAGCGTCGACATAAAATGTAAAATAATTATTATATAATCGAATACCTATCATCATCAATATCCTAACCCACGTTTCTGATTGATTTTTTCAGCTTACCGCCACAAAAACTTCAATATGTCCGGATCATCAACTCCAGCACCTCAGCCTGTACCTATCGATCGACTGAGAAATCCTCATTGAAAACTCAACTCCATCGTTCACGATGTTCGAAAAATTACGCCATCAATTAACTAATATTAAATTGAAATTGATAAAATCGCGGAACAAAGTGATCCGTGGACAATTATGTGAAGTGCCATACTATGATAATTATTTCGTTAATTGCAATAGGTGCAGCGTTGAAAGCTGGTATTGGTCTGGTTAGTGCTGGACTATGGTTTATGCCAATTTTGTTCGCCGGTTTAGCTTACTTCCATTACGACGTTTACGACCCCGAATCCCACCCGATAGATCAGAAACAATTACGAAAACAGTACGATTTCATTATAGTAGGTGGAGGGTCGGCTGGAGCCGTATTGGCCAGTCGACTCTCCGAAATACCTCACTGGACTGTACTGTTGCTGGAAGCCGGACCGGATGAGAATGAGATCTCAGATGTGCCTTCATTATCAGCTTACTTGCAATTGTCCAAATTGGACTGGCAATATAAAACGGAACCGACGGGTGAGTAGAATCACTCACATGCTGTGGACCTACATGACTCAAAAGTCCAGTCCACTTGAAATACTTCTCAATATCTAGAGACTGAGAAGAGATACGGGGACGGTTGAAATGGCATAGTTTTCCCAGTGATCAGGACATTGAGGTCCGATGGTCATATTTTCAGATCTACACAGGAGCTCCAAACCTTAAGAAACCGGTTTGGATCAAAAAATAGGGGGTCTCAGGTTTTTTTTGTGAAATTTAACTCTACACACTGACGCAAATAAAATGTGTTTTTTGAAACCGGTTCAGCAGTTTCGAACCAGTTGTCAAAAATACATCCAAAAAAGTGGAGATATGAAAAAAGTTTGATACAAAAGTTGTAGAGAATTAAAAAACAATCATTTTTTGTTTCATGACTTTTCTTCCATCTTTCAATAGAAAGAAGTTATATAGTACATACAATAGGATTCCAGTATAAATTTTTCTTTTTTGAGGCATAACTCTTCTCCATTGCTGAATGAAAAAAAAATTACAGAACGTTAAATGTTCGGTTTTTGATTTTCTACAACTTTTATTTCACACTTTTTTTGATATCTCCACTTTTTGATAACCGGTTATCGACTTGAAGAAAAACTACGAAGAAACTGGGGAAAATTGGGATTATCTAGTACTGGTTTCAAAAAAAAGTGGAGATATCAAAAAAAGTGTGAAATAAAAGTTGTAGAGAATCAAAAACCAAAAATTTTACGTTCTGTAATTTTTTTTTCATCTAACAATGGAGAAGAGTTATGGCTAAAAAAAAGAGAGAAAATTATACTCGAGTTCTTTTGTACCATAATTTCTTTCCATGGCATGGCAAGATGAAAAAAAAGTTATGAAACAAAAAATAATTGTTTTTTAATTCTCTGCAACTTTTGTTTCAAACTTTTTTTGAAATATTTTCATTTTTTGGAATATTTTTGACAACTAGTTCGAAATGTTGAACCGGTTTCAAAAAAACATACCAAATTTTATTTGGGTCAGTGTGTAGAGTTTATTCCCCCCCCCCCAAAAAAATAAACTTCCATTTTTAGACCCAAAGCAAGCCGATTTCTCAAGGGGTGGACCTCCTGAGTGTCATGTCCTCTTATCTCTTTTCAACTTCAAGATTTTGAGAAATACCTCAAGTGGACAAGACTGCGTATGAGGGAAAAATTACCAGCGTACGTAACATATTCAATTAAATGCAATAATTTTTGATATTCGCAGGTCAAGCATGCCTCGGTATGAAAGGTGGACGATGCAACTGGCCAAGAGGAAAAGTACTAGGCGGCTCGAGTGTACTTAATTACATGTTATACGTGCGTGGAAATCGCAAAGATTACGATCATTGGGAAGCGCTGGGTAATCCAGGTTGGAATTACGACGACGTACTTCCTTATTTCAAGAAATCCGAAGACAACAGAAATCCATATTTGACGCGTACCAACTATCACCATAAAGGTGGATATCTGACGGTGCAGGAGTCGCCATGGCATACTCCATTGGTGGTCGCCTTCTTAGACGCCGGTAGGCAAAGTGGGTACCCGGTTCGTGATATCAACGGCGAATCTCAAACTGGCTTCATGATCGCTCAGGTTAGACCCTATTGATTCCCATTTCGGTATGTTTCAAAGGTCAATACTTAATAATATTTTCGAAGGAAGGAGGGAGGTGTTTTAGTAAGAAAAGGGGCACTGAAAACGGATTCGGAATATATTTTGATTTAGCTGATTTTTTTCATAAATTTTTGGCTCTTGCAGACCAATAAAACAAATGGGGCAGCACTAGGTGCGTTATAACAAAATTTCACGATGAAAAACAAAATTCTAGTAGGGAATTTTCACCGGAGGCGGATTTTTTTTCATTCGATTTTTTATCAGGTAAAAAAAACTCAACTGAAGAAATTTCAAATGAATCAAGTTCAAAATTCTGAAAAAAAGATGAAAATGAGTTGAAATTCCAGAGCTTGATCTAGAAAAAAAAAGAAAGAAAAAAAGCAGAACAGAGGCGGATTTCAAAGGGCAGTTAGGAGAGTCAGACTTCCATTGATTTTTTTTTAAATTTGAGATTTTTCGTAATACCAATTTTTATGTAAAATATATACCTTATTCAGAAAAAATTTATTATTTTTGCAAAAAATGAGAATTCAATGATCTATGTCCAAATTTATTCCAATTTCTGAGTTCAGTTTTTTTCAACTCTAATAAAAATCCCATCCAATCATTTAGTCAAAAGAAATTTTAAAAAACATGAAGTTTCGATTTTTTCAAAAATTCCAAGGTCAACAAAAATTGAGGACAAATTTTTAAATTATTAAAAAAAAATGTCAAATTAGACAAATTTTCAAATCCAAGTTTAAAAAATGTTGAGAAAAGTTGAATTAAAAAAAAATTACTTACATTGGAAGATACATATGTATTTCATAAGAAATTGAAAAAAAATCAAAGTTTGGAAAATGTTGAGAAAATTTCACTGATGAAAATGTAATTTTAGAAATGAAATTGCAATCAATTCGGGATTTTCGGAGCAAAAGCGAAAATTTCAGTGGAGGATCAGTATCGTTTATATATCGAACATTATCCTTCACTACTCTTCCTCGTCATGGAAGTATAACTTCCGATGACACAAAAAAACGTGAACTTTGAGAGGCCAAGGGGGATTCAAATTTTGGTTTTTCGGCAACAACTTTCAAAATTACGCACTTACGAAAAAAAAAATCGAAACAAAAATTATAAAGCATTAAAAAACGAACAATTTTGTTTGACTATGTGCAGGGAACAATACGACGAGGAAGCAGATGCAGTACCGCAAAGGCATTCATTCGACCCGTACGGTTGAGACGTAATTTACACGTCGCGCTGGATTCGCACGTTACCAGAATACTAATAAATCCGAAAACTAAACAAGCTTACGGAGTTCAATTCGAAAGACACGGTGTTAAACAAATAGCATTAGCCACAAGAGAGGTGATTATTTTAAATATTTTAACCAATTACGTATTGCATTGCACTCCACATTATGAGTAAATATGCATACAACTTCCGAGGCAAGGGTCCTCCAGTGTTTGGATAAACCAACCAATCGAAACCACTTCAATTCCACAGGTGATCGTCTCAGCTGGAAGTATAAATAGTCCGCAGATTCTAATGTTATCCGGTATAGGACCGGCGGATCATCTTCAAAAAATGGGCATAAACGTAATGCAAGATTTAAGAGTCGGCGATAATCTTCAAGATCACGTCGGTATGACCGGATTAACTTTCCTCGTCGATAAACCCGTTTCCATCGTACAAAATCGTTTCCAGGTATGAAATGGGAAATATTACTATCACTGACCAAGTCAATTTTACGATTCTGTAATCTTCGAATGATTACGAAATCGATACGAGTAAAATAAACGTTTATTACAACCAGATACGAAAAATGGTGAGAGGGGGTGGGGTGCTTAACCCTCCCTAAAATTTTTTCGAAAATTGGCAAATTTTCTTGAAGCCGGCAAGTTTTGATGTGAATTGGAAATTTTCGCAAAAAGTCTACAAAATTCGTTAAAAATTGAAAAACTTTTGAAAATGAGCAGATTTAATACAAGATTCGCAGACTTTTAAATTTATCAATTCACAACAAAATTTGCCAAATCTAAACAAAATTTTTCAATTTTTAAAGAAAATTTGCAGATGTACAACGAAATTTGACGACTTCTATTAAAAATTTTCGCGTGAAGTTGGCAGATTCTCATCCAAACATGCACAAAAAACACGAAATAAGAAAGAAGCATTAATTTTTACCATGCAGTAGAAAAAAAAACACGAAAAAAGCATGAAATTTTGTAAAAAAAAAACTGAAGAGTACGAAATTTTCTAATTCAAAGTTATGAAATTTTTTCAGACAACAAATTATTAAAAAACGAACAATTTTCTTTCTGAAAATCGTAAATTTTTCAAATCGTAGTCCTCGCTTTGCTCGGGCTTACAGAGCCCAAAATTTTTATCAGAGATAGGGGTTGAGGATTTAGCCACCCTTTCAATACTAAAATATTGATTCGGAAAATGAGAAAATTTCAGCTTTTGGATGAATTTTTTTGAAAAATTTTCGCCCTTGCTTCACTCGGGTTCAGTAATTTTACAAAATTTATTTTTAAAATTATGACATGAACCTTCTTCCCTTCTAGTCCAGACAATTGATTTTTTCTCAAGTGAAAAAAATTTGTCCTTCTCATTTATCATGGGAACTTGGTGACAATCTCGAATGGAATTTTCAAAATTTTTAGATTTTTTTAGAAAAGGAGCTATTTTTTTGGAAGTTAAAAAAATAAAACGAAAAAATCACGAAGTTTAATGAAGAAATTTCAGCTTCTGAGTGTTTTTTTCTTCAAAAATTTTCACCCTCGCTTCATTCGGGCTCAATAAATTTACACAATTCATTCTCAAAATGATCCATTCCAGACAATTCAATATTTTGAAACGAGGAGAATTTGTCTTTCTCATTCATCGAGGAGCTTGGTGGCATTCTCGAATGGAATTTTAAAAAATTTTCAATTTTTTTAGAGAGGAGGAGGGCATTAAGGAGTATAGTTTTTTTTTTAGAACAAGGTGTCCACAATATTTCAGAAATGATTTCCCTGACTTTTCCAGGCTTTCCAGACCAATTTTTCGAAATTTTCTAGACCTAATTTATCATATTTATGAAGCATGGACAAGGGAATAGCTTTTTCTCATGATGAGGACAGAAGAATGATTTGAATTTTTTTAAAAATCATTACTTCTTACGAGATTTAATGATGCACCCTTTTTCGGCTACAAAAGTACCTAAATTCAATTTTGAAAATTTTAGACTCCACTTGCCCTATCACAGCACAAAAACGTGAGAACTTGAAATTATAACAGAAAAAATTTCAAATAAAAAGCTAAAACTTTATTTTGAATAAAAATTATTTATAAGGTTTGGAAATATGAAACAAATTCCGTCAAGGTGCCTACCAAATCAAGCGAGTAAAAATTCGTATTTTTCAGGGCAAAAAATTTTGAATTATTTTCACAATTCATTACACCCCCCCCCTTCCTAAAAAAAGAACATGTTCCTCAAATCTATAAATTCCACAAAAGCACCTGCAATTTTTTCGCCTTGCCCCAGTACCTAAATAAGAAATCGACGCGGGATAAATTATCAATTATTTTAATGAGATAAATCAATTTGATGGACCGGAACGAAGCCAGAGCGAAAATTTTTCTAAAAAAATACCTTCAAAATTTGAAAATTATCACTTTATCTTCAGTGAAGTTTTCCAAAACAGGACCAAAAATTTCGAGTCCTCTTCCATTCCCTTCCCATTTTTTGCAACATCGTGATCAAAGGCATCATGGCCATTGCATTCCTTTCTCATCACACTTTATTAAAAAATATCTATGTTTTCAAAAAAAACAAAATTCAATGGATTCTGTAAAAAGAAAGGATGTAAATTATCCTCGAGTGTGGCAAGAGAAATTTTTTCTGAAAAATTTTTTAATTTAATAGACAAACACGTAAATAGGTACATTTGAATATCAATTTTTTACAAAAACCAGTTGAAACAATTTGGCCTGAGCGGAACGAGCAGAAAATTTTTGAAAAATTCATACAAAATCAGCAAAGAAACACTTTTCTAGATGATTTATCCATTTGAATTTCTACGAAATTCCAGCAAAAATTTCAAAATTCCTCGACTTTTCCTTGACTTTTCCAGACTTACCAAATTCTATGATTTTTCCAATTTTTGCAGATTTTCTGGAAAGTGGACTCCCTATAGAAATTAAAAAAGTGGCACGAAAAATGCCCGAAATTTTATGTAGTTTCTCATTTTTAATACGACAGGTCGGAAAATTTCTCGTTTTTTAAAAAAAAAATATAAGTCAGCAAGTTTCTCCTTTTTTAATCACGTTCGTCAGCAAATTTTTCATTTTCACCCTCCCCCCAGATTTTTGCCCAAATTTCGTCCCTAATTACATCTTTGTTACAGCCGATCGCCATCACAATGCAATACGTAATGCGCGAACGAGGCCCTATGACGACCCTGGGCGGCGTCGAAGGTCTAGCCTTTGTACACACGAAATACGCCAACGCCAGCGAAGACTATCCGGATATCCAATTCCACATGGCACCGGCTTCCATAAATTCCGATGCCGGCGTCCAAGTTCGTAAAATCTTAGGCCTCACGGACCACCTTTACGAAACCGTTTTCCGGCCTATTGACAACAAAGACGTATGGACGTTGATGCCTTTGCTGCTACGGCCACGATCTCGCGGATGGGTCCGACTACGGTCCAGAAATCCGTACCATTATCCGATAATTCAGGCCAATTACTTCGACCATCGTCGAGACATCGATACCTTAGTCGAAGGTGTTAAAATCGCCTTGCAGGTACGTAAACAACTTTCGCCTATTCGTCAATCGCCTTCCGCCGCGTCGTAATTACCCCCTTTGAAAGGTGTCTACAAATTCGAACTAATCGTCGTTTCACAGATAAGCAAATCGAACGCTTTTCGTCAGTTCAACTCGCGCCTACATCGAATACAAATACCAGGCTGTAGGAAATACGGCTTCGATAACGATTTGTATTGGGAATGCGCCATCAGACATTTAACCATGACTATTTATCATCCGGTCGGTACCTGTAAAATGGGTCCGCCCGAGGATACCACCGCTGTCGTAGATCCGCGCCTTAAAGTCTACGGTATAGGCAATCTGAGAGTCATCGATGCTTCCATAATGCCGACCATCGCCAGCGGCAATACCAATGCTCCTACCATTATGATCGCTGAAAAAGGAGCCGATATGATAAAGGAAGATTGGCTACGTCCGGCTGATCAAAAACCACCCGGATTTTCCGGTCAAAATTTATTGTAGTTTTGTGATCCCCCCCCTATTATGTATTTTTAAGATGATACCTAGTACCTACCTACTTATTTGTATCTACAGGGTGTTCCACGAATCGCCTGCCAAACGTATTTTTTTTGGATATAACCGGGTACCACTAAAAAAAACTGAGATGAACATGTTGCCTATTTTGAAAATTGAAGGGGCAAAAGCTGCTTCTAAAAAATAAAGTCAAAAAAAATTGTCAACCATGGTAATGGATAGTACTTTGAAAAGTAAACAAATTTTCAAAGTATGACTTTTTGCCCAACTTTAAAATTGAAGGGGCTACAAAAAATTCTAAAAAATTAACCGATCAAGGGAATGAATGAAAAAAATTGTTCTGTAGACTTTTTGGGAACATCGAAAATGAAGAGGCTAAGGGTCATTAAAAATAAATGGGCTTCAAAAAATTTTCAAATTTTCTCAATTTTTAATGACCCTTACCCCTTTTGTTTTTGATGTTAGGCAAAAAGTCTACAGAACAAAATTTCTTAAGTTTTCAACGTACTATCCAGGCAAAAACGTACTATCCATTCCCATGATTAGTTCATTTTTTGAGAATTTTTTTTGTAGCCCCTTCAATTTTAAAGATAGGCAAAAGGTCATAAAGTGAAAATTTATTCAGTTTTCAACGTACTATCCGTTCCCATGCTTGAAAAAAATTTTAACGTGATTTTTTTAGAAGCAGCTTTTGTCCCTTCAATTTTCAAAATAGGCAACATGTTCATCTCAAGTTTTTTTCAGTATTATCCGGTGATATCAAAAAAAAAATGTTTGGCAGACGATTCATGGAACACCCTGTATAGGTAGGTAGGTATGTGTTTTCCGAGTAAAAATCGTAATTAGCCATAAAATTGTGTAAGTATTTTCATGTTTTTTCTCAATAATATTTTAGAAGACGTATTTTTATATCGTGTATAATTATACGTATTTGAGACTGATTGCTTTAACGATAATTTTAAAATTATTTCATAATAATTTTTTTCAATGAATTATTATGTAATTACGCGATTCTAACGTTCCAACGAACTAAATAATAACATTTCAATTGAAAAAAATGGCATTATTAGCCACGTACAGAGGATATTTTCTAGAAGAGGTTTCATTTTCACGACAATGATGAGGAGAGAGATCAAATTTTTGCTAATAATTTTGAAAATTATGGTTAAAAAATTAAATATACCTTACCACGAAAAATTGTTGCAGAGAAATTAAAAATTATGACCTCTCTTTCGAAAAAAAATAAGATAAAAATGTGCCTTTAACGATTTTTTTGCAATTTTTACAGTAAGTAATTGTTCGATTTAAATATTTTATGAACTGATCCTTTTCATAGCTCACATTTTTAACCCTGAAAATCAATTTTTTTCTTCGAGAATTTTTCAGTTATTTTTGTTCCAACTTCTGAGGTGAATTCTCCATTTTTAAAACCTCTCCACTGAGTACGTGCTTGACATCCACTTACGTAGTACGTACCTATTGTTTGTATGAACAAAAAAAAAATAAGTGATATTTTTCAGGATTTTTTCACCTTTTTGAAAAAAAAAAAAATGTGACAATAATAATTATCAATTTTACTATTTTAATACCTGTGATCAAATACCTCAGTCGATCGAATCGATCCTGATACCTATCTCAGTTTATTAAGTAATCGAATTTTATAAATAGTAGGTTTCGATTTATTTATTTTTACAAATAAATGTTACCTTTATTTTTACCTTGTAAATTAATTTTTTTTTTCGTTGTTAGCGTTACGAGCATTAACACAACTGATACTGTAGCTAATTTTCTATTCTTCAAATAGAACTCGATATAGATTGACTCACATGAAAGTGTATTAATGAATGCTTCCACTTTTATCTTCACTGCTATTGTCAAATGATACTCTGACGAGATAAAATCGATAAGAGACCTAATAATAGGTATGTACTTGAAGCTCGCTTCTAGCATTGTGTTGACTGGTCATTAAATCCTTAACGGTTCAACTTTGATTTTATTTATGTCTTCGTAACTTAGATTCATAGTGTCTACTGCTTGCGGAAAACAAAATTTCGTACTTTTTTCGTTCTTTTCGTAATTTTTTTTCATATTTTTTCGTACGTCATATTTTTTTTATAGTTACATGATTTTTTGATACACCCCCCCCCCCCACCCCACCCAAGAAAAAAATCAAGAAAAATATCATTGAGACCAAATTCATTAAAGAAAACATTTCAAATTGGAAGAAAATCTGTATTTTGAATCAAAACTACCTATAAAAAAAGAACACATCTTATACCTTTAATCAAAAAACCCTAATTTTTTTGTATTTTTTCAAAAATATTTCGCGTTTTTAGGGGTTTTTATTTTTTTACTAGGTACTTTTTCTTGAAATTTTTGACTGAATTCGCTACTTTTTTACTACTTGTACTACCCATTTTTAACTATTTTCTGTTGGATGCGTTGTAAATAAAAACAAATTATTAAAAAAAATTCTTTCCCTGAATAGGCAATAAAAATTGAGATTTGGAAGAAAAATTAATGCTGTCAAATTATTAGAAATAATATATTTATTACTTCAAGAAAATAGGAAAATTTCCAGTTTATAAAAAACGAATTTTGAAACCTGAAATTTCACCTGTTTTCCAAAAAACAATATTGTTCGAAGGAAGTTGAGACATGAAATAATCGTTGTCCATTCACCTATTAAGAAACAGAATACTGAAATTTTTTCCACCTTCCACATTCGATCTAGTTGTTGTTAGGGGAGTGCGCAAGGGCACAAGCAAAGCAAAGTCAATTTTTTTTCAACTGAAAATTCCAGTCATCAAAATGTACATTTTTATCAATGTTGGAATTTAAAAAAAAATCTCTTCGAGGATAAGTATGTATTAATGGACAAAATTTATGACTTATGAAGTCAATTTTAAAAAATTGATATTTTTAAAAGAAATACCTAGGTAATCGTGTTTTTTTTTGAATGTGAAGCCAAAAATTTTGAAAAAAATCTTCGGGATTCACAATGTTTCAGAAATAATTTCCTCTGACTTCTCCAGGTTTTCTAGACTGATTTTTCCGAGTTTTCCAGACCTTACGATATTCATGAAGCATGGAGGAGAGTGTATTCGCTAATTTTCCCAAAATTTTTATATTCCTCTTTATAGGTTACAGAAACGACCAAATTCAGTTCTGAAACTTTTTAATCTCCCCCCCCCCTCCCCACTAAAAAAACTTTGAGAATTTGAATTGACTACAGAAAAATTTTCAAATAAAAAAGAAAAGCTCTGTTTTGAAGAAAAATGAAACACATTTTTTCCCCCTTCCCTGGGTTTAGACGTCGATTAGTGTCTACCTGTCTACCAAATCATGCGAATGAAAATTTGGATTTATTCGGGCTGAAAATTTAAAAACGTTTTCACAATTCATTGCTCTCCCCCCTCTAGCAATACGTGCCTCAAAATTCATAAATCCCACAACCCCCTGCAATATTTTCGGTTTTCCTTAGTAAATTTATCGATGAATGAGTAAAATATTAATCATTTAATTGAGATACCTATATTAATTTGTTGAGCTGAAGTGAATCGAGAGTAACAATTTTTGTGAAAAAAGATTTTCAAAAGTTGAAAATACGTCACTTTTCCCTCATTGAGATTTTCCAAAACGCGACCAACAATTTCGAATTCTCTTCTACTCTCTTTTCTTTTTTTTTCAACATCATGGTAAAGGCTTCGTGGCTTTTCTTTTTCAGTACAGCTCATCAAAAATTACGTTTCCAAAAAAAAAACATTATTGATGTGGAAACAAGAAATGAGGTTAAGGGGCAGAAAAATTTCGACCCTTAAAAAACGATTGAGAATGGTTTCAGACCCTCAGGAAGCTTCCTTTACCCTTAAAAATTCAATTTACGAAATCACTTTTTTCCCTAGCAAACTCTGGTTTTTTGGAATGAAGTTTTCAACGTGATTTCCCAGACATACGATTTTTCCCCTTAACCTCATTTCTTATTTCCACATCACACATTTTGTAGGAAAAAAAAGTAAACCACCCCCTAGCGTTGCGAGGGAAAATTTTCTCGAAAAATTCATATTTTGATGGACAAAGACTTGCATTTAAATATCTTTTTTTTTTTTTGTAGTTAACATAAAATTATGAATAAAAAATCAGGGAAGAGGCTAATATTTGGCCTGAGCGGAGCGAGGCTGAATTTTTTTAAATAGAAATTTTAACTGAAAAAACCGCAATTTTAGTTACTAATTTCCTTTGTTAGAATTTCGTGCTAATTTCGTATCTTTCGTGCAATTTTGGCGGGGTTTCCTGATTTTTATGATCATTTTCAAATTTCGTTCTTTTTTTGTTTTTGTCATTTTTTCGTATTAATAGACACCCTGCATATCTCAATCAAAAATTAATAACAAATTGATCAAATTCGAAATAGATTGTACGAACGATGAACATGTGAATAAAAAACTTCGGTTGAACTTTGCTAGTCCTGAAGGGTAAATGAAACAACGTTAAGTAAATATACTTCTCACTAGCTTAAAGATATAATTTTGTAAAACTGACTATTTTGGATGAAAATAAAAAATGTTATTCTTGAAAATGGCCAGAGTGAAAAGTACGTTTCAACCCCCTTTTTTTTTTATCTGTCTAGGGTGAGCCGAAAAGCCAAAAATTTCTATTTTTGAAACGATGCCCAGTTCAACAGTTGTAGGCTAGGAAAATTTAAAAAAATTAATTACTCAATTCAAATTCGATTCGTATCTTCCGATCGTGCAAGAGCCTTCAATTCTTCAAAAATTGCCAAAAATTCAAAATCTCAAAAATTCTGAAAAAAATTAAAGTTATTAAAATTAATTTTAGAGCTGATTTAACGATTATCTAGGCCAACATGCAGTTGTTTTTTTTTTTTTTTGAAAAAGTCAGTGTTTTATAATTTTTTTAAATTTTTTCTTCATAGATGAAGAAATAGGGGAAATTTGAAAAAGCTATAAAACATGAATTTTTTCAAAAAAATGGTGCTTTTTGGTTCAGATAGGCACTAAATAAGCTCTAAAATTAATTTTAATACATTTTTGATTTTTTGCAATTTTCTAAATTTTTGATCGGCAATTTCCGAAGAATTGAAGGTTCTCGCGCGATCGGAAAATTTTAATCGATTTTCGACTTTAAAAAATTTTTCTAGTCCTAGCCAACAACTTTTGCGCGAGGTATGTTTTCAAAAATCGAAAATTTTGTTTTTTCGACCCAACCTACTATTTACCTTTAAATTCTTGATTTCTGTCATCTGCCGGCCTATAATAATTTTTAAATGGTATTTCCAGGCGATATATTGTACAGGGTGTTCCATGAATCGTCTGCCAAACATATTTTTTTGGATATAACCGGGTACCACTGAAAAAAAACTTGAGATGAACATGTTGCCTATCTTAAGAATTTAAGGGACAAATGCTGCTTCTAAAAAAATCACGTCAAATTTTTTTTTGACCATGGGAATGGATAGTATTTTGAAAACAGAACAAATTTTCACGATATGACTTTTTGCCTAACTCAAAAATTGAAGAGGCTACAAAATTTTTTTTTCAAAAACAATTTTTAAAAAATCAACCAATCAAGGGAATGGATAGTACGTTGAAAACTGAAGAAATTTTGTTCTGTGCACTTTATGCCTAATGTCGAAAATGAAGGGGCTACGGCTTGCGCAAAATACGCGGGCTTCAAAATTTTTTCGAATTTTCCCAATTTTGAATGACCCTTGGCGCCTTCATTTTTGATGTTAGGCAAAAAGTGTACAAAACAAATTTTTTTCTGTTTTCAACGTACTATCCATTCCCTTAATTAGTTTATCAGGAAAAATTTTTTTTTGAAATAAAATTTTTGTAGCCCCTTCAATTTTAAGTTAGGCAACAAGTCATATAGTTAAAATTTGTTCCGTATTTAAAGTACTATCCATTCCCATGGTTACAAAAATTTTTTGACGTAATTTTTTTAGAAGTAGCATTTGCCCCTTAATTCCTCAAGTTAGGCAACATGTTCAACTCAAGTTTTTTTTAGTGGTACCCGGTTACATCCAAAAAAATATGTTTGGCAGACGATTCACGAAACACCCTGTATAATTCTGGAGAATAAAATCGAGGCATCGAATTTACTCATTTTTTTAAAAATAAAAATTTGATTCGTCAACTAGCGGCATGACTGCTCTAAAAATACACTACCATCTCGAGATTCGTGCGAGCATTTTCGTTCAGTATGTTCATATTCGTGCGATTTGTCCATTTCCCTTCACTTTTCGCCAATGTTGTCTCTTCCAATTTTTTTTGAATAAATGACCCATATTTCACTTTCACCCCTAAATTTAAAATTGAAATTATTTCGAATTTCGGAATTTCCTAGTTACAAAATAGATTGAAAAAAACAGCTTTAACTATACGCACTCAACGTACACCTAATGTTGTTTTATTTTCAGCTCGGGATCAGCCAACAAAAGGGGGAGTTTGTGTCGTGTTCGTTTTTGTACATTTCTCAATTAAATCCTCGTTCGAATCTCGTCGATTGACATTTTATCACTTTTCTGAGTTAAAAAATGATAAAAAAGAAAAAGGAATGAAAATTTAATTTATGGAAACCTTTTTTCATCATTCATCGCCCGGACTATTCTCACAGTTCACTGCTATTTCGAAATTAAAAAATTCCATCTAGTTCGGAAGTGAATAATTTATTCAAAACACGTTTATTACGTTCAATTTCCGTGTTCTCATTTTCGTCGACTTTTCTGTATTAAAAAATTCGAGAATCGAGATCTAGGCTCGTAGAAATAAAGGGAAATCCCCCATACAACAACATGAATCACTCGAGTTTCGTCATTCTTGAATCCGCGATACGCGAAGGACGCTGATTTCTTTTCTCCCCCCTTCCCAAATACCGGACCCACTCCAACGAACGAATATCCACAACTCGACTGATAAGAAATACCATTCAATTCGACATGATCGATTGCACTGCACCTTACATTACCCGCTAACTACACAATTAACGTTTCTCTAGTCTCGGTCTTTTTACAATTGATTGTGTTCCAGAGAGGTGAAAATTTTCGCGAGATAATCGCGCACCGACGTGCTTCCATCCACAATCAGCGACGGAAGCGGGGTATGAATTCGCGGAATAATGAACGACGACGATGATGTCACAAGCCGAGTATGAATTATCACTTTTATAAAGTTCACCGATATGTGCGAGCAGTTTGATGTGTACTCGAATAGATATGAGATGCCGCGCAGGGCTTTTAAAGCAGGATTAAATTGTCCTTGAAAATACAGCTTTTCGAGTCGTATTATTCGCGTAAGTTTCGCAATTTGGTGTCAATTTTCGAGCTCGTTTCGTGTTACCGAATTCGTCGTGGTTTTATTTCGCATATGTTTATCGCGAATTAAAAATAAAGCGATTAGATTCGTGTGCCGTTGAAATGTGAATCGAATTAGCGATCGGGTTATTTTACAGGCTGCAAGAATGGACGGAATAGCGAATCCAGTCGATTCATCCAAAGACGATACTAATTTAGATAATTTATACTTAGCTTTGACGCAATGTTTCGCCGTAATTATATGTGGGTGAGTAGAAACAAATATATTTATTAATTCGTTATTGATGTTATATGTCACCGTAGTAATGGGAAGTTGTTATTTTCCACGACTTGGAAGAGAGTGAACGATATGTTCGAAAAATGAATGATACCTGTATGCCACTCAAATTTTTACTTTTGGTCCAAAAATCACGAATTGGCTGCATTATTCATTTTTCAAATCACATTTCAGTCAGTAACATTTTTTTGGATTTAAATTTCTTCAAAATATTTCCAACTTTGATTTTTTTCAGTTTATTATTTTCATCTATTTTTAAGATTTCTTCTAATTTACTTATTGAGCTGGGAAGAAATTTTGAAAAATATGAAGTTCAATACTTTTGAAAAAAATTGAAAGTCATTTTCGAGCTGGATGAAATTTTGAGAAATATGAATTTGAAAAAAATCGAGGAAATACAAGTTGGAAAAATTTTACAGGTCAACATAGAAAATGCTGTATGAAATTGAATGGGTGTTTTTGAAAGGACTTTTGGGCTGATTACGGGGAAAATAGTGAAAAAATTCCAGCTTGTCAAGATTTTTCACAATTGAAATCGTTTGATGAAAATATTTTGATTTACACTTTTTGATGACTTTTGACACTTGAGGCGGATTTTCTGGGCAAAGGAATTGTCCTACGGAAAAAATGAATGGAATATAAATTGTAGAGCGTAAAATTTTCTTTTCCTGAAGTCTTATTAATTTTTTTCCTAGGAGGAGAAGTTTTCGAGATATTTCAGCTGAAAGTTCAAAATTAAACCTTCATCATTTATTGAAAATATCTCAAAAACTAAGTCCTCTAAGAAAAAACGAATTGGATTTTACAGAAAGGAAATTTGACGTTCTACAATCCATGTTCTATTCATTTTTTTCGTAGAATACTTCCTGTGCTCATAAAATCGATCAGAAAATGTAAAAAAAATTGTAAAAAAAATTCAAATTGCAAGAAACACGAACGTGCCGGAGAAAAACTGAAATCATTTTCGAACTCAGCACTAAAAATTAGATGAGAATCGCTTATCACTCTAATCAGAATTGATAACGGAGGAAAAAATTATTAAATTATACAGGCCTGCGATGATTCAATTTTCACGAATTAGAAATGTTGAAAATGCGATTCATTGAAAAAAAAATCAGTTTTCTGGGAAAATCGAGTGCCTATAGAAAATAAACAGTGATGCAAGCATCACAAACTTTCCGGACAGGTGTGAAAAAAAATCAACGGAAGTATTATCTAGGTACCTAATTGTCTGAATTTTGCCCATGAAAAAAATTAGCTACTCTATTTTGTGTTTTATATACTCGCTGGGAAAAAATATAAGTACGTTATCTTGAAAGAAAGAGACAAAAATGCTGACGCGAGAAATATTTGTTTCTCACTAAATACGTCCCCCCATCGAGGCATCGATAAGGAGAGGAATAATTGTTATCGCGTTTTAGATTACGATTACATGCAATGCAACGCGGCAAATGACCAAACTCAAAGATTTTTGGATTAAATCGCTCGTAAAAAAATTTCTGGTGAACCTATCGATCTGAAATTTTGGCATAGCCTTCCTTTTTGTAAACCCCAACTCCTATTAAAATTTCAACGAAATATTTAAATTAGGACGAACGTAATCGTGTTCACAGACATTTTTTATCCCACATACATACATACATACATACATACATACATACATACATACATACATACATACATACATACATACATACATACATACATACATACGGAACATCACCTGGAAAATGGTCAAAACAAACTTGTACAAAGTCAGATTTTGTCTAAACTCAATATTGGCGAAAACGAATTTCGACCCGAAAACAATACTTTCCTTACAACGCTTCGCGCTGTCCGGAAAGTAAAAATGAAATGAATAGAACATGAATTGTAAAGCGTTGCTGTTCAATTATTTTTTGAAGGAGGCTTAGGTTTTGAGATATTATCAATCAAAGATTAAAGTTGAATTTTGAACTTGCAGTGGAAATATCTCGAAAACTTCGTCTCCTAGGAAAAAAATGAATTAGATTTTAGAAAAATAAAATTTTACGTTATTCAATTTATATTCCATTCATTTTTTTCGTAGGACCCTTCCTTTTCCCAGAAAATTCATTTCAAGTGTCAAAAGTTATCAAAACTGTAAAACAAATGAAAAGTCAAAGTCTGAAAATTTCCAACGTGATGAAGAAAAACTAAAATCATATTCGAACGCAGTACTATAAAGTAGATTAGAATCACCTATCAAGGTTGATTAAGCAGAAAAAAAGGTTGAAAAAATGCAAATCTGTTTTTATACCTACTAAAATTTTTTCCAGCTATGGATTTTTTTCAAATTAAATTTTTCTCAAAAAATTTGTTAAATTGGATTTCTTGGAATTTTTTTTCAAATTTTTTAGCAAGTACGAGAATTTATACAATAATTCTGAAAATTTTCCTCAAAATTTTTTTTAAGCTTCATGTTTTTCAAAATTTCTTTTCACCAAATGATTGGGAGAAATTTTTAGAAACATGAAATTGAAAAAAATGAGAAAAATCAAAATTGGAGTTAGAAATTAGAATAACAAGAGAGGGACCTACCCCAAGTGTTACAAGCTGACCGAAAAAAAAGTTACAGACGGATAGAGCATCAAAATACCCCCAGAGCCAAAAATTCAGCCCCTCAAGTTATCGAAGGCAGGGGTGGGGTGTAGTTATGGAGGATAAAATATCGAAAAATCACCTAATTCACTAAAAAAAAATATGAATAAAGTCGCAATATCTCAACAGTCGACACCCCGTTCGGTTTAGGACGTAACTTTCTTACCACAAACTACCTTCCTTATAAGTCGCCTAGGAGTGGTAAGTCGTTCGAATCCACGTGTGATGTTTTGCCAGTAAAAAATACATGTTGAAAATCAAAAAATCTAAAAGTCTCAACACCTTTTTTGGTTTAAGACGTATTTTTTTCCACGAACTACCTTTCATATAAGTCGTTCAAGGGTAGCAAAATTACGTCATAAACCGAACAGGGTGGCGAGATATTGCGATTTTAATTTAAACGATTGAGTAAAGTAGGCAATTTTTCGATATTTTATCCTCTCTAACTTCACCCCTGTTGAATTAAGAAGCTGAAGTTTTGGAACTGGGAATCTTTTTTTTGTGCTCCATGCGCCTATAAAAAAAATTTCGATCGATGATCAACACTTAGCTCCCTAGTTAGATTTTTGAAATCCTGTCTGACAAGGGAGGTATCCCAACTCAAAGTAAAATTTTGAGCCCAAACAAAAAAAAAAAACGAAAGTACATCATAACAGAACCCCTCATCCAAAATCTCAGGTGCTGAAGTTCATTTCTCGATTTTTGGCGAATTTTCGAAATTTCAAAATAACCTCATTACCCTGTAAAATATGAAAATTTGATCTAATCAACGAAAAAATCTGAAATTTGGGGTACACCCTATTTTTAACCTCCCGAATCGATTGGAAGCGGTTCCGAGACGTTTCGGAGCCATCAGAAAATTTTGGAATTTTCCAACGCTGGAGAAAAGCCCATAAAAATGGGCCATATGCATTTCAGCACCTATTATCACGGATTATCGATATTGGTGACCTATTTTATCGATTGAAATACAATTTCCCAAAATTCGTAACTTTGAGTTCAAATTCGCATTTTTGGGCGACAAATTTTCCTGGAAAAATTTAAAAATTCGCCTAATGCGCATACATCGAGGTAAAAAGTTGAAACTTGGTAGATACTCTATTTTTGACCTCCCGAATCGATGGGAAGTGGTTTCGAGACGTTTCGGAGCTACCAGAAAATTTTGGAATTCTCCAGCACATAAAAAAAGAAATAGTCATATCATGAATATTTTCAACTGCAATCATTTTAAGGGTGTGATTCCTGGAAAAATAGTCAGCTTAAAAATATAAATTTGAACTCAAAGTTGCAAACTTCGGAAAATTGTGCTTTTATCGATCAAATAGGTCACCAATATCGATAACCCGCGATTATAGGTGCTGAAGTGCATATGAACCACTTTTATGGGATTTTCTCCAGCGCTGGAAAATTCAAAAATTTTCTGGTGGCTCCAAAACGCCTCGAAACCGCTTCCAATCGATTCGGAAGGTTGAAAATAGGGTATAAATCAAATTTCAGCTTTTTTCGTTGATTAGATCAATTTTTCATATCTCGCACGGCGCGGCGCGGCGGAGGTAATTTTGAAATTTCAAAAATTCGCCAAAAATCGATAAATGAACTTCAGCACCTGAAATCTTGGATAAGGGGTCCTGTTATGATGTACTTTCAATTTTTTTTTGTTTGGGCTCAAAATTTTACTTTGAGTTGAGATACCTCCCTTGTGAGGCAAAAATAATCAGGAGCTAATAACAAAATTGAAAATTCTGAAGTTCAAAACTCGAAAGAATGTTGCTGGAAAAAATTTTCCAAGTCCAAAAATCGAAATAACGAAATAAGAATTATTTGGAACGAAAGATTCTTCCGAAGTCAAGGAGAATAACACCCCCCTCTCCCATATGATATTAATGGTGCTCCTTTTTATACAGCTATTTAGCCGGTCGAACTCATATGATCACTCAAAGAGAGACCTCGGGGTTGAACACATTCGTAGGAAAATTCTCGCTTCCTTCTTTGATATTTATCTCGCTGTGCCAGATTGATCTTTCATCGGTGAACTGGATGTTCATATTCGCTATATTCATATCCAAAACCATAATATTTTTCCTAGTACTTATCATAACGGTGGTAGTTACCAGACCAACAAATACAGCTCGAGCTGGCTTATTAGCTATATTTTGTACACAAACCAATGATTTCGCTATTGGAGTTCCTATAGGTAACTTCAAACGTGCCTTTTACCGAATACTTCTCAAGGATTATTTTTCTAATTCGTCGATTGTTTTTATTTTTCAAGTTCAAGCTTTGTACAATAATAAGCATCCGGATTACGTCGCCTATTTGTATTTATTGGCTCCGATCTCGTTAACGATTCTGAATCCATTTGGTTTTGTGATGATGGAAATCGGGAAACAGCCGGCGATCACGCAGAATTCTCAGAATGCTAATGAAAACACGAGATGGCAATTGATACGAAATGTTATTCGTAACATTATCAGTAATCCGATCGTTTTTATGACCGCTTTGGGCATAATTGGTAATCAAATATTCAATCATCAGCCTCCGGAAGTGCTCAAGAGTGTTTTAGATGTGAGTTTATCATCGTTGGGAAATTAAATCGATCATAAGCGCACCCGGAAATTATTCGAGAGAAAGGCTAGGAATTCTAGAAAAAATAGGGAGGGGGTAAAATTTCAATGAAAAAAATTGAGTAACTTGTAATTTCAGTGGGGCTGGCATAAACAGATTTGAATAAAGAAAAATTGAAAGATTTTGAAAATTTTGTGATTTTTCCCTGATTTTTCATTGAGATTCAAAATTGGTAATCACATTTTGAAAAGTTCAAAACTGAGCTTTTCTGATGAAAGCTCAACCTTTATGATAATTACAAAAGCTAGGGACTACCATTTAAAAATCTGAAAAAATTACTGTAAGGAAAACTTCTTATGTATTTTTCAACTAATTACTTTTCAAGATGGGATCTCAACACCCCTAGGGGGCACAGGGGTCCTCAATTTTGGTCAAAATTCAAAAAAATTGCAAAAATGAAGTGACACATCGATTTCTACTAATTCGAAAGTGCTGATTTCGAATATGTGCTCAGTTTTTTCATCCGACTCCACTGGACCCCCCCCCCGCTATCAACCTCGTTGATAAGGTCAAAATTCAAAAAAATGTAAAATACCGTGTGACATGTCGTTTGTTAGGTTTTTGGGAACACCGAGTTCGAATGTATGCTTATTTTTTGGATTCGACCCCTTAGTGCCCCCCTAACCACCCAATTTTGAGAAACCCTTGTAAAAAAATGAAAATATCGTGCGGTATATCGATTTCTACTAATTTGAGGGTGCTGAGCTCGATTATCAACTTACTTTTCCGATCTGTCTCCCCCATGGCCTATAATGACCCCAATTCATCCTAATTTTTGTGGTTTAGTTGTCATTGTAAGGCATGGGATAAACAGATCGGAAAAGTAAGTTGATAATCGAGCTCAGCACCCTCAAATTAGTAGAAATCGATATGCCGCACGATATTTTCATTTTTTGCTAGGGTTTCTCAAAATTGGGAAATTAGGGGGGCACTAAGGGGTCGAATCCAAAAAATAAGCAAATATTCAAACTCGGTGTTCCCAAAAACCTAACAAACGACATGTCACACGGTATTTTTCATTTTTTTTGAATTTTGACCTTATCAACGGGGTTGATAGGGGGGTGTCCAGTGGAGTCGGATGAAAAAACTGAGCACATATTCGAAATCAGCGCCTTCGAATTAGTAGAAATCGATGTGCTACTTCATTTTTGCAATTTTTTTGAATTTTGACCAAAATTGAGGACCCCTGTGCCTCTTAGGGGTGTTGAGATCCCATCTTGAAAAGTAATTAGTTGAAAAATACATTAAAAGTTTTCCTTACAGTAATTTTTTCAGATTTTTAAATGGTAGTCCCTAGCTTTTGTAATTATCATAAAAGTTGAGCTTTCATCAGAAAAGCTCAGTTTTGAACTTTTCAAAATGTGATTACCAATTTTGAATCTCCTTTCAATTCTCTACAAAACTTCACCAACAGATTCATTTTTCACTGAATCAGTCTGGAGATATGAGCCTTCAAAGTTGAGCCGTTTCGCAAAAAATCCCAATTGTGCGAAAATTACTGCGGCCAGCCCCCACAGGATTAGGATCAAAATGGCGGTGATTCCTTCATTAGACCATCGGAGGGAACCCGTAAAATTTTTTTGAGTGCAATCAGAAGACCTAAGCTCAAAACCTGCTCGAATTGGCATGGAATGAGCCAAGAGCAAAAAAATACGCTTTTTTACATTTTTGTAAAAAATCTCCTTTCCGAGCCCCCTGAGCCTCCCCTCTCACCCCTTGGGTACGCTTATGAAATCGATAACGAAGTAGAATATTGATGGTAATTTGAACTATTTACTCCTTCAGGTGTTCGGTTCTGCCTTCACTGGAACTGCTCTCATGTTATTAGGATTACGAATGGTCGGACGAGTCCATACTCTTCAAGGCACAGCTCTACTTACACCTTCGTTATTGATAATTACCAAATTGTAAGATTTTAATTCCGAATTCACCGAGTTCAGCTGAGATTCCTTTTGTAATCATGTTTATTCTTTGATAGATTGTTAACACCGTTAGTGATGCGTGAAATAGTAGCTTTATGTTTGAACCAAGGTTCTGAAACCGAAGATAACTTAGACTTGACTACGTTTGCATTCCTGTATGGCACATTACCATCGGCTCCTGGAGTATTCGTATATGCAAATGCCTATGGCTTAGATATAGATTTGGTAAGGAACTCAGTACAGGAATATTTTCTCTCAAGGGAGGTCACAGAACTGCTCCCTCGAAATATGAATGAAGGGTGGTCTAATTGGTCGCCTGCGAAGCGAATATCAAAATTACAGTTCGATGATCTGGGCCTATGCGATCGAAAATTCGATTATGGATTTTTACATGTGTTCCAAATGAGGGAAAATTTTTTCAGGGAAATCATCATTTAATGTGGCCAACTGATGGTACATATTCTTTCATTCTAAATCAGTGAAAAGTCACTGATAAACAGTCAGAATTGCAGCACAGGAAAAAATCAGCGAAATTCACTGATTTTCAACGAATTTTCGCTGATTTTTCAATGATTTTTCTCACTGATTTGTTTTCATTGAAAATGTTTTCACTGATTTTCTCCTGTGCTGCAATTCTGACTGTTTCTCAGTGATTTTCAATAATTTTCACTGACCTATAAATGCGAGAGTACATGTCAAAAGAACCAAAAAAAATTCACTTTTTGCCTAACTTATATTCTGAAGGAGTAAAAAAAAGAAAAACCAAAATTAAAAAGAGGATTTCCTGCTAAATCGACCCTTGAACCGATCGGGATAAAAATTTCCCAAAATGTTGGTACTGATGTAAAACTACCCAAAAAAATTTTCAACCCCTCACCCCCACTCCCACCCGAATTATGGGGCCATTAATGCTCGAAATTCAATAATTTCTATCTCCGGGGGTGGTCCAAAAATTTTGAAATTTTCACAGTATCCCAGTCATTTTAGGTCTGAACCTCCAAAAAATTCTTGCGCAGCTGAATTTCACATTATTTGTGTAGAATGACCTCCCAAACAACATACTAATACTTGCACCCCGCAAGTGTCCGGCTATACCTCCGCAAGAAAGTAAAAACCACCCTCAAAACCTGTTTTTCGTGTTTTGTGCCGAAATAACAGCTTAAATCAAAAAATGCCAAGAGTAAAAGTTTTTTCTACGTTAAATTTCCTATAGAAATACTATAAAACTTTTACGAAAATTTTCACTTTTAGCCCATTTTTGAAGGGTTGAAAATAGTGATTTTTAAAATTCACGACTTCTTTCATTTTACGAGGTTTACGGTATTTTTGTAGAAAAGTCATAAAAAACGAAATTATTTTACATTGAATTTCCAGTGAAAGACATCCTTCAATTTTTACAAGCGGTCAAGGGTGGTGCGAGGAACATGGTAAGGGATGAAAGGGGTTGTTTTTCATGGAAATGACAATGGTGGTAGGACTAAAGTAAAATGGAACAAAAAAAAACATACCCTGAATTTTGACCAAGTTCACAAGGATAGTTTGTTTGGAGTTGGAAACTCGCCATAAAAAATTACTTGTTTTGAGGGTGGTTTTTACCCGCTTGCGGGGGTAGCCAGACACTTATGGAGTGCAAGTATTAGTATGTTGTTTGAGAGGTCATTCTACACAAATAATGTGAATTTCAGCTGCGCAAGAATTTTTTGGACGTTCAGACCTTAAATGACTGAGCTACAGATTATAGACATTATGTAGTAGCATATGTGAATTTTTTTTTTAAAAAAATTCCTCAATTTTCTGGGATTTTCCGTGGTTTGAAAATTTTACAAATTCGTCAAAAAAAGGAAGGGGAGGGAAAGCCCCGAAATTTTTTTCTCTCCAAAATTTTGTGACTCTCTTAGGTACAACATATTTTTTTTGGAGGCCTAAAAATGGGTGAAACAAGATTTTAAAAAATAAAATCACCCCGAAAAATTAAGGAAAATTGAAAAAAATTACATATGCGAAAATTTCAAAATTTTTGGACCACTCCTTCCGGAGATAGAAATTATTGAATTTCGAGCATTAATGACTCCATAATTCGGTTGAGAATAGGGGTGGGGGGTTGACATTTTGTTGGGGTGGTTTTACATCAATACCAACATTTTGGGAGATTTTTGTCCCGATCGGTTCAAGGACAGATTTCACCATCTTTACAGGAAATGCTCTTTTACAATATTTTATAAAAATTCAACATAAATAGCCCTTGAAATACTTGAATTGAGCAAAAAATGTATAATCATATTTTTTTCTTTCATTCATATTTTGAAGGAGGGGGACACTTCTGTGACCTCCTTCGTCAGTCTAAATATTTCTAATTGATTGAACTTTTGCAGGTTGCAGCATCAATGGTATCGTGTACCTTTTTATCAGGCCCTTTGATGTTCGTATCGGCAAAAATGATCGCAGCTGCATCAATGGCCAAAAAGGACTATATTAAATTTTTGGAAGAATTTGAATTCGACATTAGTATACTAAGTTTAATTGGAGGGGTAAGATAATTACGTATTCATGATTCATACCAATTAATCTTATCTTTCGTTCAACTTGTAACCAAACAGTCGATAAAAGTACTTATTTTTAAAGATGATAATTCGAGTATCACGTTTTCAGCTGGTTGTATTTATTGTACTGATTACAAAACGACGATTCAGATTCCCTCACAGACTAACGTTTTTCTTAATCGCCGCACAAGTAATTAACCTACCGATAACATTCGCGTAATTTATAAATGAGAGCAGAGGTATTTTAAGCTTTTTTTTTTTTTGCGCAGATCATAGGATGTGTTAGTTCGCTTTTGAAACACTATGGGCTGGTTTCTGTCTCCATATTGTTGGGTATTGCCAGCGATATGTGCGCAGCTCTGTGCTCGGCTTCGTTGGCCATTGCATTGCTGTTCATCCACGCAAGAGCCGAACAAACGTTGGGTAGTGTTCAACCGGCTTTGATTGTGCTGCCTTGGGGGTCAGTATGAAAAATATTCGTCCAAGTTGAATTTATCGAATGGCTTATTTCATGTCAAATCGCCCAAGTTTTGACCCTTTGTCTTTCGATTTTTCTCAAAATATTCACGGATTCCCCTCGATGCGTGGACACCCAATGGATTTTCTGATGAAATAGTAAGAAAAAATTTTGACGAGCATAATTTAATTCTGGAAGCATTTTGGAAGGCTTCACCCCCTACAAGCCCCCACCACTCTACCTATAAATCCTTGATAAATTTGATGGAAAATTGCAAACATGATGTCAAAAGCATTGAATTTTTTGGAAAAATCAATTACTAGGTCTAAAATTTTGAAACTTTGTTTTGGATTGAATTTATTGAATCTCGAAGTTGAAAAAATATCATATTTGAAAAAAAAAAATCACCTTGAATTTGATTCAAATGATCTCGTAAATGAAGAAAAATATTGATTTTATTGAGGAGGGATCTGAAATTTGGAAAATTCTCACTTAATTGGTGGGTATTTCTCCTAATTTTGCTATTTTTCCAAAAAAAATTATGAATTTGAATCTCATTTTTCTTATTAAAAGTGCTGTTTTTCAAAATTAGAGGAAAAGGGCAAAGCTGCCCTCAGCTCTGCTAGATATGGCCTCAATTATTTTTTTTTGATTTTTGTAGCATACATTTTTCAAAATTGAATAGAATTTCTTTACAATTACCGTTCCGTATATTTTGAATTTTTTAAAAAGTTTGAAAAGTGGATCGAAACGAAAATTTCAAGAGGGTGAAATACTTTTCCTCCAATTTCTTGGATTTCTTGAAGGAAGAGTAAAATAAGAATAGGCGGAGATGGATCGTAATTTTTTTTGGGGGGGGGGCTTGAGCCCCAGATGAAAAAATGTTTATTTTCGACCCTCTCAAAAATTTTTCTATCCTTATCATCACGAGGTTTTCACTCAACCTTTTCTCAATATGAACAATCAATCTGGAAGGAAAGAGGGTTCATACCATCATTTTGAGGATGAATTGCGTAAAATTAAAGTTATCGAGTCCGAGCGAAGCGAGGACCAAAATTTTTGAAGAAACGGAATCCAAAAGCTAAATTTATTAATTTCTTTACTTAAATCAAATTTTAGTATTAAAATGGAGGCGAAATCTTCAACCTTTCATTTTTAAATATTTTTTTATTTTCATATGCTCGAGCGAAACGAGGGGTAAAATTTTAAAAATTGATAATTTTCAGAGAGAAAATAATTATTTTTTTTATATTTTGTTGTTTGAAAAAACTTCATTTCTTTGGTGTAGAAATTTCGTGATTTTCGATGTTTTTTTTACGAAATTTCGTATTTTTTTCTACATGGTAAAAAAAGATTTACAGAATTTTTGAAAAAATTCGTGTTTCAACAATCGATAATTGTGAATCGTTTTTGATCGATTGCTAGTAAGCACCTTATTTTTTTCATCTAGTAACTTTAAAAAAGCAAGAAATTCGTCACATATTGATAGTTTATCCCTTGAGAATTAGGTGTCCGCGAATTTTTTTTTTGAGTGAAATATATACACGAAAATGATTTGGAGGGGCTAATTCAACATTTGGGGGGAGGGGGCTTGAGCCTGCCATGCCCACCTTATCTCCGCCTACGGAAATAAGTATTGGCAGCACTGCTAATATCAAAAAATGAAAAAAATTGAGATTTGGGCTGTACAAAATTAAAAAATGTCGTGTATTTGGACAAATTTTCTAAAATTTAGAATTATTAAGGTGCATTTCGTCTTTCATAAGCTCTTTGAGACCTTCTACGAGGGAAAAATCCCTCCCCCTTTTCAATCAAAAATCTCTCATGTTTACAACTTTAATTAAGTTTCGTTTTCTATCGCTTTAAAATTTGGTCTTTTTTTGAAAAATGGTACACTGAAAAAACAAATGAATAAATTTTATCCAAAAAAATAATAACAGAGTGCCATTCACAAAATTGGCAAAGTTTATTCTGAAAAAATAATATTTATCACGAAATTGGGTAGAATTTATTTTTATGAAATAAATTTTACCAGATTTTGCAATAAATATTATTATTTTTTAGAAAAAATTTTGCCAATTTTGTGAATGGTGTTCTATTATCATTTTTTTGGATGAAATTTATCTCTTTTTTGATATAATTTCTCATTTGATGGATAAAATTTCTCATTTCTTTAACACTTTTTATTTATTTCTCATTTCTCATTTTTTTCAGTGTAAGTTCTAATTTCCCGAAAACAAAAAAAAATACGAAAAGATTATTAGGTAGCGATTGTTACCTCCGCTACCCTCTGTTGAGAGGCCATAGCTCGATGGTCTAATGAAGAAATCGCCGTCATTTCGACCCTAATCCTTCAGGAGGGTGGAGGGTGGTCGTCATAATTTTCGTAAAATTGTGATTTTTCGCAAACCAGCTAAGGCCAAAACTTGGGTAATTTGACGTGGGATGAGCCCGATAAGAAAGTTTCGAATGAGAAAAGAAATTTCTCCGGAAAATAGATTACGAATTGGAGAATAATTTCTCGTTCGACGTACCAATTTTGTGCCTCAATAGCAATGCTAATTGCTAATTATTTCTATTGAACTAATCGACCTTGAATGAAATATTCAATCAAACGAGTTTACTCATTTCAATCTACGAGTACCTACTTAATTTTAATATTCAATATGTTTTTTTTCAGGATACCTTTATGCTTGACGACGATTCTAATTTCTCTTTACCATCCTCCAACTTCATCAGATCCAAGTATACCTGATGAACCATTTGGAACGGTCTCGAAAGGATTATCCATCTCAGTTTTTATGTTCTCGTTGATTGGTAATATGAAATATATCAAAGAACGAATATCGCATACAATGGCAATTTACTCAATTTTTATTTATTATCTTTCCAGTCACAGTTGTATGTTTGGTGCTGGCTGAAAGGAACCGCCGTCAAAATGCTCGTTACTCTTCGGTCACCGAAGATGATCTCCCTGCCAGTATCTCGAGCGCTGTTATGATCAATTCTAGCCGAGATAAGTTGCTGAGCAAGTACGATACGATGTCAGTATTAATCCTTCGTATCTGTTTGTCCCCCCCCCCCCCATTACATCTGAGACTAATTTATCTCTGGTCTTTCTCAGGTTCGACGATCAAGCAAATGGTGACGCGGGAAATGACCTCAACAGATACTATAGATCGGAGTCAGCAAACGCTGGGTACGGTGACGAAGATGATATGCAACTCGTACGCCATTTCGTATTTTTAATGATTATTGTGTGCTCTTTCATTGTGGTAAGTTTTCCTCCGATCTCATGCCATCTTTCTACCATGTACTTTGGTCACTTTTGACTCGTTTTGTGCTCTTATTTTCGCAGAGTTTAGCATTAAAACTGTGGGAACTAGTCAATGCGCCGCCGTCAGGCTTGTACGTTGAGATGCAATTTATCGAGATAACTTTCAGAAGAGGTCAAGCTCTATTTGGCTTCTGTATATTTGGCATCGATTACAGAGGTGTTGTTAAACCAATGATTAAATGGTTCGTATCAAGATTTACATTCCGATACTTTCCAAGGAGGGGCTGTTTTTGTTACTCTTACCTGAAATTTTTTCTTGAATGGCTCGAAACACTTTTCCATAGTCTTGGTTTTCAAAATTGGCGATCAATTTTCCCAAGACATCGAGAAGGAAGGGAGAGGGGGGTTGATTAAGGATCATTCAAAGTGAAAATTTTGAAAATTTTTAGAACTAGAAATTAGCATAAAATCATTTTTTAGGTTTCTGACTGGAGTATTTAAAAAAAAAAGTGTCGACTTTGAATACTCCTGAATACAGCTCAAAAGTTCATTTTATCGAACTATGAGTTGAAATGGAATTTATTACTGAGCTATTTTATTTAGAGGCTTACTTTTTTTCTCATTTTTTTCCACATTAAGTAACTTCTGTAATGACTCATGATGACGAAAAATTGATCTAAATGCTTCAAATTGGGAAAAAATCGGGTTTTTACGATATTTTATCAAAATATAATCAGAAATAGGATACGAACCCCCCTCTTTTTGAAATTCAAGAATGAACTGACGAAAAACTTGCCCTAATAATGAAATCCCTTGGGGGAAAAATCCAAGAATAAATCTAAAGAAATTATATATTTGATTTTTCAAAATTTTCGAATTTTTCTCAACAAACTGATGAAATATAGGGGGTGTTCAATAAGTAAGCTGTCAGCTGAAAAATTTAAATATAACCCAACTGATTGCCATTGAAAAGATGTTAAAACTGTTGCCTTTCTTTAAAATTGAAGGGGCGAATGGTCTTCCAGAAAAAATGGTAAAAAATATACAGGGTGTCCCCTCTCAATATGGACACCCTTCAACCAGTAGTAGTGCAACACATACTGAGTCGATGTAAGTAGGTTTGCCTACCATTGGGATTGAAGGGGCAGAGTTATGCACATCGAAAATTTTTGAATTTTGAATTTTGCTTGGCATTTTCAACCGTGAGCTATTCAACAATCAAGATAGGTAGGAGGTTGCGCTTTGCGGCAACGTGTAGCCCACTTTCTCTAGAATTTTTCTATGCGATTGATAATTTTTGTAGGTGAACCAGGGTGGGTGTACCGCAGCAAATAGTTGAAAAAATCGTGTCAAAAAGTTGATGATTTTTTAAAAATTTGGTAATTACTAAAAAAGTTTCCCTCTTCTACTACCATTATTAGTAGTGTTTCTGGAAGAAAAAACTTCGATCTTTCCAATGGCGCTAACCCCACTCTTCTATCATGCTCCAATCAAAAGTTACGAGCGTCTAATTTGAATAAAAACACAAGAAAAACTTCATTTTTTTGATTTTTCAAATTTCAAAAATTTATATCTTTGTGACAAAATGAGATAGACTGATGGGGTTTGCAGCATTTAAATAACCAAGTATTACACCGCACAAAATATTAATAGGATTTTCAAATTTTACATTAAAAAATTTTTTATCAAAAAAAAATTGGAACAAATTTTGGCAAAAAATTTTTTATTTGTAAAATTGAAAAATATCATTCCTACAATTTGTAGTGTGATGCTTGGTTAGTTCAATGCTGCAAACCCCATCAGTCTATCTCATTTTGTCACAAAGATATAAATTTTTGAAATTTGAAAAATCAAAAAAATGAAGTTTTTCTTGTGTTTTTATTCAAATTAGACGCTCGTAACTTTTGATTGGAACATGATAGAAGAGTGGGGTTAGCGCCATTGGAAAGATCGAAGTTTTTTCTTTCAGAAACACTACTAATAATGGTAGTAGAAGAGGGAAACTTTTTTAGTAATTACCAAATTTTTAAAAAATCATCAACTTTTTGACACGATTTTTTCAACTATTTGCTGCGGTACACCCACCCTGGTTCACCTACAAAAATTATCAATCGCATAGAAAAATTCTAGAGAAAGTGGGCTACACGTTGCCGCAAAGCGCAACCTCCTACCTATCTTGATTGTTGAATAGCTCACGGTTGAAAATGCCAAGCAAAATTCAAAATTCAAAAATTTTCGATGTGCATAACTCTGCCCCTTCAATCCCAATGGTAGGCAAACCTACTTACATCGACTCAGTATGTGTTGCACTACTACTGGTTGAAGGGTGTCCATATTGAGACGGGACACCCTTAAATCATAGGAATGGATTGCACCTCGGAAAATTAATAAATTGACCCGTAATGTGATTTTTTCCTAACCTAAAAGTAAAAAGAGCAGAAAAAAATCTTTTTAAAAAAACAACTAAGAAAATGGCTAATAGGTACTTAATTTGACAATTGAACAATTTTTGTTCTGGTGATTTTCTACCTGACATCAAAATTGAAGAAAAAATTAAAAGAACTTCAAAAAATTTAAAATTTTTGAATTTTTTTGTCTCTGAGCGATTTCTGTCTCATTCAAACAAACTTTGCTCAATTTTCAAATTACTATTCATTTTTTTGAAAATATTTTTTGAGATTTTTTGAATACTTTTTCTTTTGCAACCCTCTCAATTAATTAGTTTGGCAACAATCACATTATGAATTATCAATTTTTTGAAGTACAACCAGTTCCTGTCATTTAAAAAAATATTTTTTACCAATTTCTTTCAAAAAACCATTTACTTTTTCAATTTTAAAAACGAGAGCCATGTTTTTCCAAAATTCGTTTCAATGGTGCTCGGTTATAACCAATTTTTTTTTGTTTGCAATACCATTCATCAAAAATCCTGAATTTTGAACAAATTATAAAATTTGAAAAAAAATTTGTCTTACCAAATTTTTTATAAAAAATCTTATTGTTATGCAAATTTTTCATTAATTTATTCTCGAATTTCAGGAAAAGGATTTTTTTTTCATATTTCTGATAACAATTTGATGAAATATCGGAAAAATGTGAATAATTAATTTTTTTCAAGTCTAATCACTTAATTTTGTCTAGAGTCACAATCTTTAAAAATTATTTTCTCGAAAATATCAAAAAAGTATCGAATTTTCATAAAAATATTTTCGACGACCGAGAATTTTTCTGAATTTTTACATTTAAAGAAGCGGGGGAGGGGGGTGTCATATATCTCTTTCAACTTCGAGTCCTTGAATCAATTTTTTACATCGCCGAAAGTGGCAACATTATTTTCGTCATCATTGGTCAATTCTCCTTTCATTGTGGAAGAAAATGAAAAAAAAAACTTCGTCTGAAAGGGTATAGCCGGGTAAGAGGTGAATTTGCCCCCACCCCCTCGTGGTGTTCCTTGGTATAGAAAAAATCTGGAAAAAATGTCGGACACCCCCTCCCCCCTCCATCCCTTTGGAATTATGGTTATTTCGTTTTATTTTAAATCTCGAAAAATGCATTTTTTTGTCATGAAAAATCATCTGGAGACTTCGAGGTAAACCATCGCCAATAGAATGTTTATCGAGGTATTTTGACCTGCTGAACACGACTCCGACGTTAGTTTCTTCATTTGGTCATTCATTTCCGTATAAAACGCTTAAAATTTGAAAAAAAATGCAGAAAAAAATGTTATAAAATGGTCATAATATCGAAAGGGAGGGGGTGAGGATCAAAAATTTTTCCAGTTTTTTTTTTACATCAAGAAACACTACCTGGTTGTGGGAAGAGATCGAAAATCGGTCTGGGGGGTTAAATTCACCTCTTACTCGGCTATACCCCTTGATTTCAACCCTGATTATTTTCACATAAAATTTTCAACCATCCATAATTTTTGCTAAATTTCAAAGAATCATAACTCCGCCAAAAATTTAGAATTTTCAAAAATTGAAAAATCTCCCCCCTCTGACCATGAAAAAGTTCAAAAATCAACAATTCATACCCAATGATATTTCTTGAAAGAAGTTTTTTCATTTTTTTTTACTTTGGTTTCAAAATTTTTCCAATTTTTTTTTTTCTTTTCACGACTCCAAGTTACTCTCTTTGGGGAATTTTGGGAACACTGATCATCAATTTTTCAAATTGGCACTACGTACAATTATTTTAGACCACTCAAGTAAATATTTCGGGGGGGGGGGGGCAAAAGCACCCATAAAACTCCTCCTTTCCTCCTTTCACCATTCAAATTTCTAACTCTCTCATTCTCTTCCAGGGCTGTTAAAACATGGTACGGAGGTGAACCGATCACCCTTCCAAAATGGGACACGTTACCATTCGAAACTCGTCTACTCTGCGACCAGTTCGTTTCGCAGCATTTGCAGAAATGTAAAATCGACATCGAGAAAACAAAGTACGACAATCCACCTTCCACGAGACAATTTCTCCCAAGTCTCCAGAACCTTATCATTATTCTATGATTCCAGATGGTCTTCCTTGTTATACGGTATCTGCTTCAGCGGCTCATCACTGGTCGACTGGCTGGTCCACAATGGTATTTGTAAAGATAGCGAGGAAGCCGGCGTCTACGCCAGTAAACTGCTCAGCGGACGTGTCATAAGGCATATCTACAACACCGAGTATTTCTACAACAGTCCGTCGATGTTGTACACCTTTATCGTGGGCAGTTAATGAGATGGAAATCGTCGATGCTACTTTGTCGTTAAAAATTTACCTATTAAGTAATCGTACTCATTCTAAGGTAATTTTAACCGTTGTAAACTTTCTCGTTTTTGTTTTCCCTGCCAGTTTTTTTGTTTATTTGTACATCGCTTCGAGCCTCGGGCAGCTTTTTTCCATATTGCGCCGGTTGTGACCCTCTCTAGACGAGACTACGACGATGATACGGAGATACTGCGGACAAAGGCGTCTCGTACCTTGGTGTTATGAGTGCGTTTTAATTGATCTGTACTATAGCACAAGGTTTAGTATGAGACACCAATATGACAATCTCTCGTTCCGAATCACCTGGCTGGATGATTTTATATACGCATGAAAAGCGACGCACAACAAAATGTAACAAATGTACCTATCGAGCAACATTCCTATTATATCTGTATTTTTATAGTAGGTATGGACCTGGTTTTTTAATGTATTTGTGATGTGCATGTTTCGTTCGTGTTTTTGATTCCTTACATCGATCGGTTGTAATCGGTGTACCTATTTTCGAGATCCAGGTACTTATTGCGATGATTGGTGATGAAAATTGGTACGTCGTAAGATTTTTTTAATTTATTGCGTTGTGATTGTTAAATGGCGCGTATTTATTTGATAAATGAGTCTGATTATATTCCGTAGACAAATAATACGCGCGATTTGAGTTTTTATCGATATCCGTGTTCTTTTTTTCTTTTTTTTTACTATTACTAAGTCCTTGTTTTCGTTTAAACGCGCTTTTTAAGGAAGAGATTATTTTTTGTGTTGTACGTCTTTCATAATAATTATACAATGCATTGAATACATGAATAATTATTAGATTGTGATTTTTTGGCATTTGTTTCCTCGTCAACGAAACAGGGCTCACGGGGGCGGGGTGTGAGCCTCGTAATTTTTGTGCAATTGCGATTTTTAACCAAATTACCCAACTTTGAAGGATCATATATTCAGATATAGTCCCTGCCGTTAGCTCGAGCATATTGCACTTTTTGAACACGGGTTGAAATGTGGTTTTTATTTTAGTATGACCCAAAAGAAAATTTTCGAGAAGAGAGGACGTCAAAAATTTCCCTTAGGAGTGGTGGGAGGGGGAGTTTTAGGGGGAGGTTTTACCCCTATTTTTCTCATGATGGGGTTGGGGTAAATTCGAAAACTGACATGAAATTGCGATTTTTAATTTTTTCAAACACTACACGTTCTCCCAATTGTGGTATACTTACCTAAAATCATTTTTTTCTCAAATTCGAACTTTTTGGACCCAGAGAAAGCACCAACAAAATTTTTAGCTTCTTGGGACTCCAGGGGGGTGAGTCATGGCTTCTCAAAGTAGGGACTTCTTTTGAAAAAATTGATTCAGCCCCTTCAAGTCGCATGAAGCTAAAAAAAGGTTGGAACATTCTCAACTAATCAGTTACAACTTTCTTCAGTTTTAACGAAAGTGGAGCTTTTTTTTTCGTATTTTCTATGTGTAAAATCCATTGGCCCGTGAACGTCGTACTTTCCACTAGAGCGCCGTGGAAAATTTGACGCATCTGCACGGGTTTATACGACGAGTGGTCAGTTTTAATTTTTTCCAATAATTCGGGAAACTAATCAAAAAATTGTATTCAGGAGGTTCGAATTATGTCTAAAAATGGTTTCATACCAGGATTGGTTCGAGGTATTGGGTTGAGAAGATGAGAAATTGCGAATTCGGGTCGATTTTAGCGAAAATTGGCTGTTTTTCACTACCAAAAAGCAACGATCAAGAAGCTATTTCAGTTCTATGGGGAAACTAATAACAAATTCGAATTCAGAAGGTTCGAATTATATAAAAAACTGGTTTCAAATCTTATTTGAACCACATCACTCGTTTCAAGATGAAAAAATCGCAATTTTACCCCTTTTCCCTCAAAATTTACCTTTTTTTTGCGACACAAATCATACAATTGAACGAATTTTACGCTTCAGATCGGAAAACTAATCGTAGATTCGAGTTCAGAAGGGTCGAATTATATGAATAATACACCAAATTTACCCCAACCCCATCATGTGAAAAATAGGGGTAACCTCCCCCTAAAACGCCCCCTCCCTCCGCTCTTAACGGAAATTTTTGACGTCCTCTCTTCTCGAAAATTTTATTTTGGGTCATACTAAAATAAAAACCACATTTCAACCAGTATTCTAAAAGTACAGTATGCCCCCGTTTTTTCATGCTAACCGCAGAGACTAATAGGTTGGAACGGGGGAAAATTGTTTGCGGGATCTGAAAGAGAATTAATAGGAGATTCAAAAACGGTAATCGTATTTTTAAAAGCTCAAAGTTGAACTTTGGTGGTGAAAGCTCAACTTTCATGATAAAACGGATCGATGTGCCACTCGCTTTTTTCATCCTTTTTCATATTTTTGCCAAAATTATTGGGGTGGGGAGGGGAGAGGAGAAGAATTAGGAAGTACTAAAAAGTCGTATTTAAGAAGTAAAGAGAAAAGAAGGAATATCTGAACTCGTTGTCTTCAAAAACCTAATAAATGTCAAACGTAATTTTTCATTTCTTTCAAAATTTGACTTTGTAGAGAGGGGGAAGGGGGTGAGGGATGGATGAGATGATAAAAACTGAATTCATATTCGAATTAAACACCTTCGAATTAGTAGAAATCGATGTGTTACTTCACTTTTTATATTTTTTTAGATTTTGGTCAAAATGAGGTGGCCCAGTGCCCCCGGAGTGTAGAGATTCCATTCTGTAAATTTATTGGTTGTATAAAACAGTGGTTCTGGAGATTCAGAAATCGTCTGAATTCATTCAAAAAGCAAGTTTCGTTTTTGCAATGGAATTTTTCGACCCCTGCGTGTGTACTGGGCGATCCTTTTGTTGGCGTTAATAAAGTTGCATAACCAGTTTGCCGTAAATACGAAAAATGTGTATCATCATTCATTATTCACTCCAGTGCTTCATCGATGAATCAATATGATGGTAGTAACAACTTGGCCCATCTGCCCCCCCCCCCCCCCCCCCCATAAAAAATTGCATTTTCACTTGGAAAATTTTCTAAACTTTTTTGGAAATTTTTAATTTTTGAATAGAAAAAAATCAAAGAAAATTCTATTCGGTAGGATTTTTTCAATCTTGCCCTCACAATTACAGATGAAAGATACCATTTAAAAATCTGAAAAAATTACAGTAAGTAAGTAGACATTTTCACCCTTTTTTCAACCAACAAATTTTCATGATAGGATCTCTAGACCCCTGAAGGGTACAGGGGTCCACAATTTTGACCAAAATACAAAAAAATCGCAAAAGTAAAGTAACTCATCAATTTCTACTTATTCGAAGGCGTTGATTTTGAATATGTAGGTACTCAGTTATTTCATCCGACCCCTCTGAACCCCCCTGGTAGCCTCCTCGATAGGACCAAAATTCAAAAAAATGAAAAATAACGTGTGACCTGTCGTTTGTTAGGTTTCTGAGGGCATTGAGTTCGAATATTTGCTTATTTTTTGGATTTGACCCATCAGTGCTCCTCTAGCCTTCCAATTTTGAGGGAAAATATGTTGAGAAATGAAAATATTGCGTGACATATCGATTCTAACTAATTTGAGGGCGTAGAATTTGAATATCAACTGACTTTTTGATCCAACCTTTTCACCGTAATTTTTTGAAAAACTCAATTCTGTGTTGATGACTTCAGACTGAAGGAGGGGGTTGGATAGAATCGATATGCTACACGATATATTTCTCAACATACTTTTTCCCAAAATTGGGAGGCTAGCGGGACACTGAAGGGTCAAATCCAAAAAATAAGCAAATATTCGAACTCAGTGCCCTCAAAAACCTAACAAACGACAGGTCACACGTTATTTTTCATTTTTTTTTTAAATTTTGACCCTATCAAGGAGGCTACCAGAGGCGTTCAGAGGGGTCGGATGAAAAAACTTAGTACATATTCGAAATCAGCGCCTTCGAGTTAGTAGTAATCGATGTGTTACTTTACTTTTTCTATTTTTTTCAATTTTAGTTAAAATTGTAGACCCCCTAGTCTCGCGAAGACGAATCCAACGGTATACTTACTTTTGAATTTTGGCCCATTACTCAAAAAGTTGAAAAAAAATGGATAACAAATACCACACCTTATTTATAATTTCCCCAACCCATCAGTTGAAAATCGTCTGAAAGTATGGTAAAAATGGAGCAAAATTCAACTTTCGTCTTTAATTGAAAATATCTCAAAAACTAAACCTCTATGAAAAAAATAATTGGACTTTACGGAAAGAAAATTCCACGCTCTACAATTCATATTCTATTCGTACATTTTCAAGAGGCTTGATTTTTCCAGAAAATCAATTTTGTATAATGAACCATATTTTTAACATTTCTTATTTGTCACAATGGAAATAACAAAGGACACCAAATCGACAATTCTTTTCTGTATAATTGATTCAGATTGGTAATTCTGACCTACTTTTTAGTGCTGAGTTCGAATATGATTTCAGTTTTATTTCTTCACGTCAGAATTTTTAATATTGGAATTTTTTGTTAAGAGTTTGTTACACAATTTTTTTTGATTCAACTTTTGACACTTGGAGTAAATTTTCTGAGGAAAAAAAAGGGTTCAACGAAAAAAAAAATTAGAACATAACTTGTAGGGTGTAAAATTTCCTTTCTGCAGAGTCCAATTAGTTTTTTCTTAAGAGGCTTAATTTTGGAGATATTTTCAATTTCAAAAAAAAAGTTGAACTTTAAAATTTCAGTTGAAATTCCTCGAAAGCTGAGCCTCTTCAGAAAAAATTAAATAAACTATACAGAAAGAAAATTTTACGCTCTACAATTTTTGTTATTTTCATTTTTTTTGCTGAACCCTTTCTTCGCTCAGAAAATCGACTTCGAGTGTCAAAAGTGTCAAAACTTATCAACAAGTGTGAAAAATTGTTCAACAAAAAATTAAAACTGTGAAAAATCGTTGGGCGATGGAATTTTTTCGCTATTTCTGTCGTATTCAGCGCAAAAAATACTATAAAAATCACCCATTAAATTTCAAACAGCATTTTCTATGTTGGTCTGTGTTATGTGATTCAAGATTCACAAATAAACAAAATTAGGTACATGAACAAATACCTGATAATAAAATTAAAGGAAAAAAAAAAAAGGAAAATAAGTATAGTGTGCTAGCTACAAGCTACATAGTTACTTAGTTACTGAATCAGTACCTACGTACTTGGACTAGCCAACAGGGACACAGTAACCAAGCAACACAACTACTAAACACATATAACTTTTGAACGCGCCGCTCACCGTCACCGCTATGAGTGTATTTACCTAATGTTTATTTCATTTTAAAAACAGTTTTATTAAATTTTTCGATATCAATGGTCATGAAATAAGCATCATTGGCAAAAACTTCGTCAAATTTTAATAATACCGGGAGCAGGTAAACGAAGTGGTATCCGTGCATCGGCATATTTCATTTTCCGTAGGTATATTATGTACCTAGGTAATAATGACAGTAACGAAAATTCAATCGAAAAAGAAAACCTGCTGCTCGCAAACCATGCAATTATCAGGATCGCAGGTAGATGTGAATGCTATTTACTAACTTATTTTATTATTATTCGTTTTCTGTTCTTTGGTTGCCACTTTCTTTTTGTTGTAAACCCACCTTCTTTACCTTTTACTTTTTTGCTGTAGGTCCTGTCCTGATTTTTTACATTTATTTTATGTTTGTAATTTTTACGGGCCTTCAAAGGTGTAAAAACTCATTTCAACTTCAAAATTGTTTTCGAAGTTAAAAAAGCTGGAAAAATTTGTGTACTTATGTCCATGTTGAATTTTCTCCAGTACCTACTCAAAAATTGAAAAGTTTGAATTAATTAATTGAAAAATACCTATTGAAACGTAAAAACGGTAAAAATCAAATTTTTGAAGGCCCGTCTCCCTGGAGTGGAATGGGGATGTAAATTTCGAGTTGAAATTATCCAACTTGACTAATCAATTTTAGGGGGAAAATTTGAAAAATTCTTCTCAATCCGATTCACTCATCTCGATCATATTCCTATCTTGCTAGAAACATTATTTTTTACCAAACAAATATTTTAATTTTGTTCAATTTATATACTTACCTATTTATTGTACGATTCAACGATTTTTTTAAACATGTCTTATTTTCGAGGGAAAGTGCAGATAACAAAATTTTAACCTTACTTAAATCGTTTTTGAAAATTTGACGACGCGAGAGATAGTTTTCTAACATTCACATTATACCTAACAAAAAGTATAGGTGCCTATAAGCGAAACCATTTCAGAAATCATTTGGAATTTAAAAAAATCGGAATCGAATACCTAATACCTATGAGCAAGAAAATTATCTCTTTTTATATTGAATGAAAATCGCGAAAAACATTTTTGACTGTTAATTAACAATTTACAATTCAGCAGTGGCGTAGCCAGAAAATTCTCATGGAGGGGTCCGAAATTTCATAATTTTTGAGGAATTCTAAATTCACCCCCTCCCCCTCCCCATCAAATTTCCTTTTACTATAAAAACACAAAATTCAAACTTTATAAAGTTTTTATGCGATTTCCATAGCACGTTTAAGGAAAAAAACTGATGAAAATGTAATCTTGGAACAAACAACTTACATAGATACAAATTAGGTATTTTGGCCTTAAAAACCAATAAAAATACCTAACAAATCCAAGAATTGACGCCAGAAGCTTTTTTTTGGGAGTGTGCAAAGTGGGTATGGAGACTTGGAATATCAAAAGGGAACTATTTTTGCATAGTTGATTCAAACAGTTTATAGAATTGTGATTTTTTTCATTCCCGAGCAAAGCTTTGAGAAAATTTGATTTTTAATGCTCCAAAAAGGCACTTCTTCACGTAAGTTTCTGATGCGGGAGGAGGGGGTCGAGAACCCCCCCCCCCCCGTAGCTACACCCCTGCAATTCAGGAGATCATTTTTTCTAAATTTTCATAGCAACAAAAAATGTGTGAAACTCTTTCGGTCATCATTTGGAATTGAAAAAATTGAAATTGAATAAGATGAGCACGAGTTGAAAGGATTTTCGAAAAGGGGGCAGATCCTGAGCGGAGAGGAGCAGTTTTTGAAGAAAACCCTTGCAAGTACTCCCTCAATTTACCATTCTAAACAACTTTTATTATACCAAGTTTCATCGTATCTTGTTTATTTTTGATGAACATCGAAAAAAAACGACAATTTGAACATAATTTATGACTGTTTTTGAAATTTTGACGACCCGGTCTAGGTTTTACCTAAAATTGGCCATTTTCGCACTTGTCTTTTTTGAAAACAAGCTTCTTTGCGAGATGACATCCATCGACAACTGAAAATATTCGGCGTAACGTATACAGAATAATAATGGATTTTTGTTGCAGATTAATTTGTCTCCGCGTCCGATGCCGGTGACTCACATTAGTACGTGGTCTTCGAGTTTCCGAAGTTATCCGATCAGAAGATCTGTGTCAGCTTTTGGATTTCAGCAGGTAGGTTAACGTGAAAATTATAAGCAGGTACGAGGTAGATATGCATTGTAGGACCAACGTCAACACCTCTTTATTTACCTCGTGCAAAAATATTCTAACAAGGGAGGTATCCCAACTCAAAGTAAAATTTTGAGCCCAAACAAAAAAAAATCAAAAGTACCTCATAATTAGACCTCATATTCAAAATTTTAGATGCTGAAGTTGATTTCTCGAACTTTGGCGAATTTTTGAAATTTCAAAATAACCTCATCACCCTGCAAAATATGAAAATTTTATCTAATCAACGAAAAAATTTAAAATTTGGTATATACCCTATTTTCGACCTCCCGAGTCGATTGGAAGCGGTTTCGAGACGTTTCGAAACCACCAGAAAATTTTGGAATTTTCCAGCGCTAGAGAAAAGCCCATAAAAATGGTCCATGTGTACTTCAGCACCTATAATCGAGGATTACCCATATTGGTGACTTATTTGATCGATTAAAGCACAATTTTCCGAAATTCGTAACTTTGAGTTCAAATTCGTATTTTTAGACAGAAAATTTTTCAGGGGAAAAATTTATAAATACGCCCATTGCGCACGTATCGGGGTAAAAAACTGAAACTTGGTAGATACCCTATTTTCAACCTCCCGAATCGATTGGAAACGGTTTCGTGACGTTTCGGAACAACCAGTTCATTTTTCTTTCACGATGCTTGCTCAGTGTAGTTATTTTAAAAATTTTCCAGGAAAATTTTCTGCCCAAAAATGAAAATTTGAACTCAAAGTTACGAATTTTGGAAAATTGTGCTTTAATCGATCAAATAGGTCACCAATATGGGTAATCCGCGATTATAGGTGCTGAAGTACATATGGACCATTTTTATGAGCTTTTCTTCAGCACTGGAAAATTCTAAAATTTTCTGGTGGCTCCGAAGCGTGTCGAAACCGCTTCCAATCGATTCAGGAGGTCAAAAATAGAGTATACACCAAATTTCAGGGGTTTCGATTGATTAGATCAAATTTTCATTTTGTAATTTCAAAAATTCGCCAAAATTCGAGAAATGAACTTCCGCATCTGGGTGTCCATAATATTTCAGAAATGATTTTCCCTGACTTTTCCAGGTTTCCAGACCTTTTAAATATATTATTCGCAAAGCACGAAGGAGGGTAATTTTTTCGCATGACGTCAAACCTTTTTTTTCAAAAATCACCATTTTGAAAGAAATTTACAGACCCTTTTTTCCGACCACAAAAACGACTCAAATCTATTTTGGAAAATGTCTGAATCCCCCCTCCCCCACAAAAACTTGATAAAATTGAAGTTATTACAGAAAACATTGAAAAAAAATTGTTTTAAAGCAAGATTGTGAAGTTTTGAAAAATGAACCAAATTACGTATGTAAGAATGTCTACCATATCTTAGGAATAAAAATTCAGATTTTTCCGGGCCAAAAATTGAAAATTTCTTCGCAATTTATTCCCCCCCCCCCCCCCACACACACCATAAAACACGTGCCTCAAATTCATAAATTCCAAGCAAGCCCCTCGAATCTTTTAAGTAAGTAAATATATGCCTATGAAAGCACAATTACTGTACATTGATATACCTACCTATTTGATATGATAATCGCAGAAAACGGAAGAACATGCTGATCATCTACACCGTAGCAGACCTCTTTCTGCAGACAACATTCGGCACGTAAATCGGCAGAATTTCGCCGACGATTATCACGGAGAGATTACCACGAGTATATCATCTCGTTGCCATGGTGGAGAGCAAGGTAAAAAGAAAAAAATTCGAGTATTTCTCCCTTGTTTATTTTTTCACTCGTTTATTTTCGAATTTCACCAGATCTCGCCGAAACCAGCACGCTATCGGGAATCGTTTACGAAAACATTTTAAACGGATATTCGGAAAATAGACGAATCGAATTGGAAAGCGCCAGCAATTTGAAGCCAGGTCTATCGTTGAAACCGCCTTTGCCGCCATTCGCTGATACGAAAATGAATGCAAACAAAATCGAGCCGGCACAGGCGCCCGAGCCCAAGCTCGAATCCGAAATGAAGGGGCTCGTCGAAGGCGACGAAAATCTCAAAACAGCCGCCGAAAAAGAAGCTTTCGACGAAATCATCGCTTTGAAATTTCAAAGATGGTTTCCCAACACGATGGGTGTCGGTGTTGGCCTCGACTTGGGCCATGGCTACGACCAATTCGAAGGCTCCAGCTCGGACAGCGGCGGCGGCCGGGGCAGTGGAGAAATCGACGACGTCGAGGTGGTATCGTACAAAGAAAGTAATTACAAAACCTGCGAGTACCGCCGGTACGAGATACTTCGAAAAAATACCACTAAAACGATCGCTGGGACGTCCAACGGTGATAAAAATGCGGCCAAACAAGGTGCCAGAAAAAGACGCCCGAAAGGTAAAACCGTTTCGTCACCGGTGCCATCGGTCGAAGACGACGTTGTTGGTTCGCAAACTAGTCATCAGAAACGGCCCACATCCGAAATTGTGACAGACGGGTCGTCGCAACTTGCAGATCGTAGGAAATTAACCGACAAAGCGGACGAAACTCACCAAAAAAAGAGCGATAATTCCAAATTCAACGTACCGGCGATGAAAGCGAGCTCGTTCAAAAAATCTAGTTTCCAATCGCCTTACGTTAGTCCGCTCAAAAAGAAACACAAGAGAATTTCGTTTTCTGTCGATAAAGCCAACGACGAGAGGACCATCGGAAAAGGCTTCCGGAATGATGAGCACGTCAAAAGCGAAGACAACGACGACAATGATACCAACGACAACACAGACTGCGCCAAAGACAACAACGACGATAACTGCGATAACAATAATGTCAACGACGATGACTTTGTCGGAACGTATTTTGCCAAGAAAAAGTCACGCAAATTGTCAGTTTGTGGGCCGAGTGTCATAGACGACGAGAAATTAAGTGGCCGCGATTTTCCCCCAGAAATGCCAGTAATGGGTAACAGAGACAATGCAATATCGCCTCAGCAACCAGCCGGCTCGCAAATGGAAGATGTGCTGTCTTGGATGTGTACTCATCGAGGTGTTCAAGCTGATTCCAATTGTCACAAGGTAAAAAAAAATTATACATAAAGTAGGTACCTAGACCTACCCACCTATTTGACTTTTTATCGCAATTTTCAAAACGTGATTACTATCCTATGCCAGGCCCCCTTTCAGACCCCCACCCATTTAAGGGGGAGAGGGGTGAGAGAAGTCTTAATCGTTTGTGCTCTCATGTGCTGGCATTATTTTTGTCTGTGCTCATCTCCTTACCCTGAAAATGAATAAAGGTCGGGAGGGGGGGTCAGGGTCAGAAATGGTGCCCCGCCCATACAAGATTGAGGGATGGGAGTGGGATAAGTAGATTGTGCTAGGTTTGTGCTCTTTTTTGCTGACATTATTTTCGTTTGTGCTCCCTCCCTTCTATGTACAGAGTACAGAGCGTCAAAAATGCTTTCTGAAAAACCTGGAAAATAAATCTTGATAAAATGATAACAGCACCAATCGTTTATGCTGCTCGCAGAGACGTTTCCCAGGGAAAAATTGTCAGTCATGAGCAGGCCTGAAAAATGACCGCGTTTGAGCAAGTATGATCATATCTGATCAGGCATGACCAGGACAACAAAAATGAGGTTTTCGAATAAATTTCCATTGTTCGAAGCCAGGCTAGCTCTGACCTGCTCAATCGCAGCCATTTTTCATTACTGATCAGGCCTGAGCAGGGTGATCCAGTCATACGCATACCTGAAGATTTTTCCTTGGGTTGTACCATATTTTATCACATTTTGGCCCCTTCTTTAATCTGCTCAGATGAAACCATTAGATTAGATCTGATTAAATCTAAAAATTTGTCATCTGGAGCACAAACAAAAATAAAGTCAGCACAAAAGGGAACCAACAGGGCACACTTGATCAACCCCACCCTCACCCCTCGATCATCAATGGGTGGACACCATTTCTGATGCCCCGCCCACAGAAGTGAGGGAGCACAAAAGAGCACAAACAGGGCACACTTGATCAACCCCACCCTCACCCCTCAATCATCAATGGGCAGGCACCATTTCTGATGCCCCACCCACAGAAGGGAGGGAGCACAAAAGAGCACAAACCGGGCACACATGATCAACCCCACCCTCACCCCTCGATCATCAATGGGTGGGGCACCATTTCTGATGTCCCGCCCACAGAAGTGTGGGAGCACAAAAGAGCAAAAACTGGGCACAATCGATTAACTCCACCCTCATCCATTAATCTTCAACGCGCGGGGCATGGGCACCATTTTTGACGCCCTGCTCTGATCTATATTCATTTTCAGGGGAAGGGGGTGAGCACAAACTGAGTACGAACGATTAAGACCACTCTCATCCCCTCCCAATGATGGGCGGGGCGTCTGGAATGAAGCCCATATAGGTACCAACTGCCAATGCAGAAACTGATTATATCGTTCCCTTTGGTATAGAAGTTTTTTTCAACGCAATTTGTGTGAAATTTAATTTAAATTGAAAAGTATTTGAGCTATTCTTTCTTACAAAAATAATTTGAAATTTAATATAGCTATAATTATGAAAAACCAATTTTGAGGGACTAAAATTCACAATTGGGGAGAGGAAAGTGCCAGATCAGTTTCATACTTCACTATCTTAATAAGGACCCCTAAATATGTGACCCTGGACACAGAATCCACCCTGAAGGGTCAAAAATTGGTTTTCGAGTTGAGATTCCTCGTTGATTCTACCCCTTTTAAAAGACCCAAAAACAGTGTCAACTTAAAAACCAATTTTTGACCTCCAATAGTTCAGTAAAATTGGAGAAAAACATTTTCCACCCCCCTCATGCAATCTTGATTTTTTTTTGTTTTACGTTCGCAATAGTTACTAAACAACATTTCAAAATGGACACCCCAGGAACCCTCCGCACCCCCTCTCCCCAGGGGAGGGGTAACTGGCTTCTGAAAACAGGTTTTTCGTGAATTCCTCCTCAAATAAGCCTCAAAATTGAAAAATGGTTATGAACAATCTTGTTCTACGTGTAATTTCCTATCAGGAAGAATTGCCTTTTTTCCCCCCCAAAACACTTACTTCCTTAGCCAAAAATTAAGGGTAAAAAAACCTATTTTTCAACAATTTACAGAATTTTTTGAAATAATTGAAACTTTTGCGAATATCTTCTCAAATAAGCCTCAAAATTGAAAAATGGTCATGAACAATCTTGTTCTACATGTAATTTCCTATCAGAAAGGTTTTTTTTTTCAAAAACGCCCACTTCTTTTCCCAATAATCAATAAGACATGATTCTTACAAATGTCAATGATTTCTTTTCGATCAAGGGGGTGCCGGCGATTGAAACAAATAATTCAATGTACGAAGAAATGATAGATATCTTAAAAGACATCGAAAAAGAAAATATCAGAAGAGGTAAGTTACAAAACTACGTAGGTATGTAGTATCCAGTACCATGGTACCTCACTCTACCTACACATTGGTACATATTTTACTTATGTACAAGATCTATCTACCATACATAAGAGTACCTACACAGATCATCTAACCAGCACCTTTAACAGGCAAAATCGCAGCCTTTTTTTCAATAATAGGTCACCACAATTTAAAAACACTTGCTTTTGACTTTCAGATGATACAAAAACCAAAGAGGAAACTGGAACACATCGGCCATCATCAACAGCCAAGTAAAACTTATATCTGTATTTACCTATCTGCCCTACTACCCATACTAGAGTGGGCCGAAAACCAACATTTTGGATTTTTGAAAAGATACTCGCACTAAAAATGTTGGCTAGAGGGACTAGCAAAATAATATTTAAAAAAAACAAAATCGATTCATGTTTTACGATCACATAAGAACCTTCAATTCTTCGGAAATTACCAAAAATTCAATATTTTCAAAAATTTCAGAAAATTGCAAAAAATCAAAATTTATTAAAATAAATTTTAGAGCCAAAAAGCACAGTTTTTAAAAAAATCCACGTTTTATAGTTTTTTTAAAATTTTTCCTATTTCTTCACCTAGGTACCTATGAAGAAAAATTGAAAAAAGTTATAAAACAAGCCACGAAATAACCCCGAAATTAATTTTAAGTTTGAACATTTTAAAAATTTTGAAAAAATTTAATTTTTTTTTCTTTTCAGAGCCATGTGGTCTTTGATTGAAGAGGCTGAAAAAGCCAACGATATAATGGAGAACACCGATTTCGACAATAAAAGGACTTACCATCAATCCTATTCGCCGGACTTTTCACCCAGGTAGGCTGCCCCCTTCCCGTGCTTTAACCGACCTCCTCCTCCAGTCCTGAGTGATCAACGTAGATGAATTGAATTTTTCAAAAAATTTTGAACAAACATCCTCTGTGTACATGTAATATGTATTCAATGTAAAAATAAAATCTCAGGCTCTAATCATGGAACATTATTTAATATAAGAAATAAGCCTTCTCTCATTACTTTTTAAAAGAAAATTAGAGAAAAAATACAATCTTAGGGGGAGGGGTCGGATAAAAAAGTAAGTCTACAGTACGTACAACGAAAGAATTTACATTTCCCCTACTCGACTCGCAACGCGGAAACCAACGACGCGCGTTGATTTCAAATTTCGTCCAATAACAACTCAACGTTCTTAAATTTTGTGGTGGGAGAATGTAGGGGAAAACTACATTCTTTCGTTGTACCAACTATAGTGTGTTTATTTTTTATTTTTTTGAATTTTGGTCAAAATTGAGGACCCCTGTACCTCTCTGAGGTGTAGGTACAGATACCTATTCTAATGTTGGTATTTCCACGTCCATGCAGCAGTAGGCAATCACCGGCGAATCCGGAAGAGAAGTCTTGGAATCGGTTATCCGATTTGTTACGATTGCCAAGTGCGGAGCTGGCGCAAAAAACAATGTCTTTACAATTGCTACTGGACGAAAGAGAAAGCGTTTTGAAAAATTTGAACGCTCGTCTCAAAACCATCGAACAAACGCACCACCAGCAAACTCAACAGCTCGAAAATTCCATCCAAAAACAATTCAAACTCGTAGAACAGGTACCTAACATCTAATACTTGTTATTGATGATGTCCAACTACTCACTTACTTACTCACTGAGTAGCTGAAAACCGAAAAGAAAGCCATTGGCGAAAGAATGCAAAACACCATCAACGATATGGAAAAAAAACACGCGGCGTCTTTGGTAGCTTTGGACGAAAAACATAAAGTAGAGCTGAAAAAAAGCTTGGAAAAACAAGCAGCCGCTGATAAATTAGAAAGAGACAAATGGCTCGAGAATAAAACTCAGAAAATCAGAGTAAGTAATTAATCATTCTCGAACTAGCTCTATCATATTACCTAGGTACCTAGGTAGGTAATTAGGTATTTACTTAGATAAGTCCATAGATAGATAGCATAGGTAGTTAGCCTGGAATTTGTGAAGTAATTTTGTCAAGTACACGTTTGTTTCGCAGGATCTAACCATAAAAGGGCTGGAACCAGAACTGAACCGAATGGCGACAGCGCATCAAGACGAAATAGCAGAGATACGTAAATTCCATAAGAGACAAATCGAGGAGGTGGAAGAAGCAGCGTGCCGGCGAATGGCTGTGCAAAAAGAAAAACTGGAAGCGGAAAAAGAAAAAGCGTTGGCAATCGAACGCGAAATATCGAGACAAAAGTAGGTACCTAATCTGGATTTTTGAAATTCTTTCCGACAGCTTCGTAAAAATTCGAAAATACCTTCGACTCGAGTCAACTCTTTGATATGGACCTATTTTGGTCGATTTCCTAGAATTAGACACCCTAATTTTCAAAATTCTACCCGATTTCTTAATTTTCAAAAATTTTAGATGAAATTATACAAGTTGTGTAAAAATCTGAAGAATTGAAAAAAAATCTAAATTTTCTCGCATGCATACGAAGTCGCGAGCCTAAGTTGAGAATATTTTTTGCTCGTAGATTGGCAGACGAAATTGGAGAGTTGGAGAAACGTTACCAAGAGCAAAGGAAACGTCTACTAGCCGAAGTACACGTCGAACGAGAAAATATGGAGCGAGAAATCGAAGCGACGCTCACCATAAAGGAAAAAGACAACGAAAGAAAGTGGGAAAAAAGGTCGATCGAAATGCAGAAAAAAATCGATGCCTTACAACTGCAACATCAAGTTAGTTGCTTTGTATCTATGGTTTGGTAGAATACGAAATTGAATAAAAATTTACCTAGGTACTTGAGCTATACGCTCGTTATGGATGATCTACAACTAATAATTCAGGGTGTCTACAATATTTCAGAAATGATTTTTCCTGACTTTTCCAGGTTTTCCGGATAAATTTTTCGAATTTTTCCAGACCTTTTACATCTACTATTTACGAGATTTTTAGATGTTTCTTTTCCGGCCACGAAAATTACTCAAATTCAAGTCTGAAAATTTTTGAACATCCCTCCCTCCCAACAAAAAATTTGAGAACTTGAATTTATTGCAGAAAAATATTCAAATAAAAAAGAAAAGCTCGTTTTCAAATCAAAATTAAAAGATTTGAAAAATGAAACAAATTATGCCAGGGTGTCTTTTTTTATTTACTTGAAAACAGGCTAAAAAGATTGCAGAAGCATGCGTGGAATTTATGAGTTTGAGGTACGTGTTTTTTGGATGGGGGGACAAAATTTTTTTTAATTTTTTCATAATTGATATCCCGCCTTCCCCCATCCAAAAAACATGTGCCTCAAACTCATAAATTCCATACAAGTTCCTGCAATCTTTTTAGCCCGTTTTCAAGTGAATAAAAAATCGATGAAGGGTAAAATACCAATAATTTTGTTGAGATATATCAATGTGTTGAGCCCAAACGAAGCAAGACAGGAAATTTTTGCAAACAAAAAACCTTCAAAAATGAAAATTCATCACTTTTTCTTCGCTGAGAGTTTCCAAAACTTGACCAATTCGAATTCTCTTTTATTCTCACCCATTTTTTTTTTTCAAAATTGTGGTCAAAGACATCATGGCATTCTTTTCTCTTTACAGCTTATTAAAAAGCAAGTAAAAAAATTGATTCGTATTTTGATTTTGTCTGTCAATCGCGCAGGAGGAAATTAAAAAAATGCATCAGAATTTCGAAAGTGAAAAACAAATCTGGATGAAAAATCAGATAATCGAGCTATCCGACAGAGAAAGTAAAATCAGAGAACAATGTAAAAAAGAAAGGGATAAGCACATCGAACTTATCATTCAGAAATTGGAAAACGAAAATACGGAGAGAGAAATAGTCGGCGAACAAAAAATCAAGTAAGCACGTAGCCCGTAATACTCAAAAATATTGGTTTTTATGCGAGTCATGAGTAGGTATACGTAGACCTAAAATCTACATACAAATTCGTCTTCAATTCTTAAAAAAATGCCAAAAATTCAATACAATCAAAATTTTCAAAAATAATTATTTAGTGATTTTCCAGACCAAAAAGTACAATTTTTTTGAAAAAATCAATGTTTATAAATTTAAAAAAAATTTCCATGCATGAATCCAATAGGAAAAATCAAAAGAAACTACAAAACATCGATTTTTTTCAAAAAATTGTATTTTTGGTTTAGTTAGTCATTAAATAAGCTCAAAAATCGACTTTAGTCAATTTTTAAAATTTTTCGGATTTTTTGAACCAAATTAAAGTAGATTAAACTTAATTAAAATTAATTACAACTTGAAAATTATTTGGATTTGGCCTATGTTCAGGTGGACGGGGGAGGGGAGGGGTAGAGAAAAGAGGAGGTGTAAAAATTTTGAAACTGGTGGAGGGTGAGAGGAGGGGCAGAGAAAAGGGGAGGTGGAAACATTTTGAAAATGTTATTTTACAAGTTTTCCTCTTGGTCAAATTCATTTCATTTTTCTTCATTCCTTTACAACGCAGTGACCATAGAATCTCGAGAAAGACAGGCAAAAATTTCTAATTATTGCGCAAAAATCGTTAGGTAGGTTTACCATTTCAAACAGATAGGTATCCTCCTCCACATACCACACACCCGCAGATAATTATACCCATTAAGTGTAAGTACATAATCAACTTCGATTTCCATCGTCGTGTCGTTTACAGACGATTAAAAGAAAAATACGAAGCCGAAATTCGCGATTTGGAAGCAATTAACGAGAATTTCAAACGAAAATTAAACGAAAGTAGAAACGAAATGCAGAAAAATGAAGATTTCGTATCGCAACTGCGAGCTCAGTTGAATCAGTCTCAAACAGAATACGTAATTTTGAAAGAGGTAAGTACGTGTAGATTATACAGTACGTAAGTAAAAAGTAATAAACTAAATTTGTTAATTTTTCATGTATTTCTAGAAAATTAGAGAGAGGCGAAATTTGGCTCAAATTTCCCCTAGATTAACAAATTTTTTGGCCCGGGGTTCAATATGATGAAAAGTTGGAGAAAATTCATTCTCTGGGGTTATTGCTCAAAAGTTTCATGTACCCAAATCACGTTTTGTTGGTTTCAAAAAATCAAACGGGGGGGTGCAGGGGCGAAAAAGCCAATGGGTGATGGTATTTGGGCCAGATACTTAAAGTAGATACACGATACAGGTATTGAGCTACCAAATTACATAAAGTATAATGCAAGTATGTACTTACCTACAATTTTTACAGAAATACGACCGCTTACTGGCCGAGCAAGACGAAATGCAATCGGTCGCGAAATCCGAACTAACAACAAGAATACACATTTTACAAAGCGAGTTGAGCCAAGCCCAGCTGACGTACGAGTCGCAAATCAAAATGTTGAAAAGCGAAAACGAACGTGAACTTTCTCAAATGTACAACAAGTAAGAATAAGACAAATTAAATAAAACCCCTCATTTCATAAAAAAAATTACAATTATCTTTCAAGCTACAAGAATTTATTTTTACCAAATTCAAATTACTCTCTCAAATTCTTCAAAATCAGACAATTTTTTGATGACATTTTTGAAAAAAAAAATTGGATGTACTAATGGCAGCTAAAAAAATTATCAAAAATGATTTTAATTTATTTCAATGACAAAAAATTTTCTGGTTCACTTTTTGAACCACTGAATGAGGAACGCGAATTTTATAAAAATTACAGGAATCAAAATCCAGTCAGCAGCACTGCCGGGAACATTTTTTGAAAGTTTCATCAAAAATTGTATCAAACAACGAAAAAACCTTTTTATTCGAAATTTTTGATGCGTTTAAGTGAGCAATTTGAATTAGGTAAAAATCAAAAAACTTTCAATTCGTAATCTGCAACTTTTCAAACAGCTTGTAAAGGGCAAAAAATGTAACCAATTTTCAAGTCAATTGTGCGCAGAGTATTTTTTTTTTATGACAAAGCATTAAGGGGTTTCTTGATTCCTAGTTTCGATCTACTTTGAGCAAGAAGGGGGGAGGATTCGAACTTTTTTTGGAAAGTCTCATACTCAAAGTAAACTATGTTATCAATTTTTGTCACAATTCAGTATCTTTTTTTTCATCTATCCTAAATTCATATTCTTTGCATTCGATCAAATATTTTTTTAATGCAAGTTTTAAAAAAACTTTCGAAATATTGTCCAACTTGGATTAAAATCTGTAAAACTTCATCTCAGAAGTTATTTAAGTGCCACAAAATTGTAAAAAAACAATATTTGTTCAAAATAATTTGTGAGAATTAATGAATCTTTGCCAGAATTTCCAAAAATGCTGACCTTTGAAATGAGATTTTCACAAACTTGATATTTTAATGAAAAAATGAGTATAATACAGTTGAATTTTCAAAATTTTCGCCCATTTTGAAATGGAAATTGATTCTGATCGAAATTTTGAGCAATGGAAGGATGCTATAGAAGCAGCATTTCCAAATTTTGGTTTTTCGCAAAATCGGTATTAAAAATAAGTTTTTGACAGATTTTCCGGAGGGGAGGCAAATCTGACTGTTCGAAGGGGGGATGCCACCCCTCCTCCCCCTGGTAGCTACGGGCCTGCCGCTACTGCTACAGCTACACCCTAATTTAATTGGCACCCATATACCTACCTGTTCTACATTCCCTATTGCCTTTGCTTTCAGAGTAAAAGAAATGATCGACAAAAAAGATTATCTGATCAGAAGTTTAAACAATCAAAAAGACGCCGCTCTAAAGCAGTGCAACCAGCTGGAAGAATTACTGCAACTAAAAAGAAAAGATCGCATCGGAATAAATTAACCAATCGAATGTATTTTGTTCATTTTAATATACCTAGATATTTTTTTCGTCCTATGTAGAGTTGATTTCTTCGAGACTACGGAGTCGAAAGGTAGGCTACCAACCTACCTATCTACATGTGTAAAAATGTATATAAATATGAAAATGTAGAACAAGAAAAAGCACCTCTCCGTGCTCTAATCGATCCCGGACCTTCAGTCTTAAGTGATCAACACGGAATTAAGTTTTTCAGAAAATCACGGTGAGGGGGTTGGATCAAAAAGTAAGTCGATATTCGAATTCTACGATTTCAAATTGGTTAAAATCAAACACGATATTTTCATTTCTCAACATATTTTCCCTCAAAATTGGGGGCTAGAGACACTGATGGGTCAAATCCAAAAAATAAGCATATATTCGAACTCAATGCCCTCAAAATCCTAACAACGACAGGTCGCACGGTTTTTTCATTTTTTTGAATTTTGGTCCTATCGAGGAGGCTACCAGGGGGGGTTCAGAGGGGTTGGATGAAAAAATTGAGTACATATTCAAAATCAGCGCCTTCGAATTAGTAGAAATTTATTGGTTACTTTGATTTTTCGATTTTTTTGAATTTTGGTCAAAATTGTGGACCCCTGTTCCTCTCAGGGGTCTAAAGATCCCACCTTGAAAATTTTTTGATTGAAAAAAAGGGTGAAAAGGACTCTTCACTGTAATTTTTTCAAATTTTTAAATGGTAGCTTTCATCTTCTGTTTCCATCATGAAAGTTGAGCTTTCACCGCCAAAGTTCAACTTTGAGCTTTTAAAAATATACAAAAAGGAAAATTGGTATCTATTTGGAATTCGAACAAAAGTTTTAAAAAATTGAATTTGCAAAAGATTAGGTGAAATTTTGAGTGTGGGAAAACTTACGTGAAATTTCAAATGAGGGAATAATTTTGGACAGAATTGGAAAATTTTTGAGAAATTCAATCATACTTGGGGGACAAATGAAGCGACTACAGTACCTAGGTACATGGAAATTTGAAATTTTTGAACTGGAGGAAAATTTAAACTTGATAAAAATACGTAACATAATTTGAAGTTGAACTTGGAAAATTTTCCATTTGAAATATTGAGAAAATTTTCTTAAAATTTTGAACTTGAAAAAAAAAGACGTAAAATTATTTGAATTTGAAGAAATTGTGTAAAAACAAAAACATCTTCCTTATCCTCATGAGTCTGCATAGTGTGTACGTATAAAAAGAACGATAACTTCCTTCGACACAGAAAATATTTCTGATTGCTCCACCCGTACGAGCAATATTTAAGGTTTCGTGACTAACGAGTGGCACCCTTGTATCCAAAAATCAATAGCCCGTTTCCGTTCATGCGCGCGATTCCAAAATATTATTATTATAACTTCTCATATTTTGTTTTGAAATTTCAAAAAATGTGAATCTACGCGGTGATTATGAATAAATAACTAGAACTTATTTTCCATACCTTATGCAGACACCGCTTTCGGTGAATTTGCCATGTAGGCAGTGATTTTGAGACCGTCGTTAACCAAAAATCGCCAAAACGTTTCCCGAAAACGAACGTATGTATTCCGCAGCGATGCTAGGGAGGAAGCAGAGCTTGCGAGGAGAACAAATTCTAGCAGATTATGGTCCTGATGAAGCTTTCAATGAGAGTGCCGATATAGAATGGGTCAACAAAGTATTGGAAATTCGTAATTAATTTTTTATTTATTTGAATCTCGTTACCAACGGAGTTTTATTGCAGGTCTGGGTACGCCGAATAATGAGGGCTTGTGCCCTTTTGAGTTTACTCTGCGTTTGTTTGAATACCCCGAAGACATTCGAATGGTATCCTCTTCTGCAGTATATCACATTTATATGCGATTTACTCGTGACCTGCTTGTTTACCGCCGAAATGATAGCTAAGATGCATATCCGAGGGATACTAAAGGTTGGTCAATACTTTTTCAAGTGTGGTCAAATTAGAGAAAAAAAGTACCATACCTAGAAAAAATTCCATTTTGATTTTTTTTTTCGTGTTTTGTGTTCATAATGGTCTACTAAACAATTTTTTAAAAGGTCCACCCCCCTCTGAAGCGTCTTTTACTCCCTGAGGAGGGGTGAATGGTTGCTGAAAACCGGATTTTCACGAATATCTTCTGAAATAAGTCTCAAAATTAAAAAATTGGTATGAACAATCTTGTTCTACGTGTAATTTTCTATCGAAAAGCTTCATTTTTTTTCAAAACTCTCCACTTCTTTAGCCAAAAATTAAAATTGAAAAAATATAAATTTTTCAAATATTGCAGTATTTTTTGAAATAATCGAAACTACGAAGCTGAAGGTACCCAAAATTTTACTATTGAAATGCAATTTTTTCATACAGTAGTAGGATATTCCAAAAAGATTCGCAGAAAAATTTCCAATCCCTAGTCGCCGAGATCCACAAATAGGCGTGCTGGAGGGGAGGATTATTGTGTAAGTAATCGAATGTCAAAAATGAGTTATTTTGGCATCCCAAATACGATTATGAGATTATTTTCTTCAAACAAACAAAAGAAGCTACAAAAAGGCAAAGGAATGAGGGTGGGGGATACAAAATTTTGAAAATTCTCATGTTTTATGTCAAAAATTAGGTATTTTGGCATCCCAAATACGATTATGAGATAATTTTCATCGAAAAAGCAAAAGAAGCTCCGAAAAGGCAAAGGAATGATGGTGGGGAAAGGGGAATTCAAGATTTTGAAAATTTTCATGTTTGGTGTCAAAAACTAGGTGTTTTGGCATCCCGAATACGATTTTGAGATTATTTTTTTCGAAATGCCAAAAGATTCTCCGGAAGGGCAGAGGCAAAACTTGGGATTTCGATTTGCATACTTTTCATTCAAAATGAATGGTGGCTCGAAGGGGACTGATACAAAATTTTGGTAATTTTTGTATTTGGTACCTATTCAAAATTGTTTTTTTGGGGGTCCAAGGAAAGTATAATTCTGAAAACGATGATTTTTTCCAGAAGGCAAGTGAGTGGCAGAGGGAAAATGGTCAAAATTAGAATTTTTTGTGATAATTCAGCATTTCTTTCTCTATATTTTGTTCGGTTCAATGCCATTGTTTAGTTTCCTATTTGAAACATCTAAAAAAAAAGTAGAATTTATTCGATTTCTTCTGGTCATCGTCCTGTCCATCGCATTCGTCGGGCTCATCTACGTCTTCATTTTCTACTTCTACAGCATTGTTGCAATCGATTTCTCGACAACTTTTGCATCTCCCCTCCATCACGACTATTGGAGGGTCTCGGAAATTTTTCACATTGTGTTACTTCAATGAAGCCAAATTACATGCTTTTTTAAATAATGTCAAATTCAATAACCTCTCTCATGATTAATCGTAGGGGTTGGAAATTTTGCTGTGAATTTTTTGAAATGTCCCACTGCAGTATAAAAAAATTCCATTTCACCCGTAAAATTTTGGTAGGTACCTCCAGCTTCGTAGTTTCGAATGTTTCAAAAAATAGTGTTGGGCAATTATTAATCGATTATCAAAATAATCGATTAATCGACGTAAAAATAATCGCTTGTCCAATTTTGGTTCAAAAAACAGAAAAATTCTCTAAAAATTTTTAAAATTCAAGTTATGCCCCTCTACAATCCCAAATGGCGCTCAAAATTTGTAAGGATCTCTAATAAACGTGTAATTTAAAATAAAAATAGTTCAATTTTTACGTTTTTATTTCACTTATTTTTTCAAAATTGTAAAAAAAGGTCTAGGATTTTTGACAAAGAGGATTTTAGCCATTTTAAGGAATTTTTGAAATTTTTGTGGCAAAAATGGCGCTAAAATAAAGGAAAATCGTGTAAATTTTCCACTGCGATTATAATCGATCAATCGATTATTTTTTCATTGATTAATCGAAGGATCGATTTTGCCTAACGCTATCAAAAAATACTGTAAATGTTTGAAAAATAGGTGCTCTTCACCCTTAATTTTTAGTCATTGAAGTGAGGGTTTTTGAAAAAAAAAGAATTTTTCTGATAGGAAATTACATGGAAAACAATATTGTTCATAACCATTTATCAATTTTGAGGCTTATTTGAGAAGATAGGTATTCGTGAAAAACAGATTTTTAGCGAGAATTCACTCCTTCACAGAGAGTACCAGATGCCTCGGGGGGGGGGGGGCTTTTAGTATGTTGTTTAATAGACCATTATGGACCCAAAAGACGAAAAAAAATCAGGGTCGAGTTTTTTTAGAGGTTAAATCCTAAAATGACTGAACTACCTATTTAAAAATATTTCAATTTTAATGAAAATTATACCGAGTGAATGCTTTGTGCAGGGAGATGCTCCGTACTTGAAAGATCACTGGTGCCAGTTCGATTGTACGATGGTATTTTTCCTCTGGGTTTCTGTAATTCTGCAAGTTTTCGAGATGTTGGCTATCGTGCCGAGATTCAATTATTTATCGATTCTCAGGGCTCCCAGACCGTTTATAATGATTCGTTTTATTCGAGTATTTTTGAAATTTTCAATGCCCAAAAGTCGTATAAATCAGATATTCAAGTACGTTGATTATTCGGTCAAAAATTCAAATAGGCATTACCATACCTATGATTAAACCTCTATTTATTTCTCGTTTAATTTTCAGACGTTCCGGACAGCAGATTTACAACGTAACGTTATTCTTCCTGTTTTTCATGTCTTTGTATAGTTTACTGGGTGTGCAGCTTTTTGGCGAACTGAATTATCATTGTGTTCTAAATATTACCGATCCCAAGTAAAATAATCGATACCTATCTATATTTTATTTTATCTCCTAAAAAAATTACAATTTGATTTTTTTTTCATTGATTTCCAATTACAGACGTGTCACATTGAATAGTCTCGCAATCCCAGATACTTTTTGCTCGAATGATTCAGGATATAAATGCCCAGCAGGAATGAAATGTATGAAATTGGAGTTATCTCGTTATATAATGGGTTTCAGCGGATTCGACGAATTTAGTAAGAATTTTTCTCTTTTCCAAATTCTACTATTGATGACATTTTAACGAAATTTTTTCGCCATTTCAGTGACTAGTTTATTCACGGTGTATCAAGCTGCTTCTCAAGAAGGCTGGGTTTTCATTATGTTTCGTACTTTCGACAGCTTGCCATCCTGGCGAGCTATATTTTACTTCTCCACTATGATATTTTTCCTGGCTTGGTTGGTGAAAAATGTTTTCATCGCTGTGATAACGGAAACGTTTAATGAAATTAGGGTGCAATTTCAACAAATGTGGGGTGTCAGACAATTGGATAATAAAATCGCGACTGAGGTTGGTGTAATAGTACGGACGATTTAGCTTAAAAAATACCAAAAGCCAAAAAAAAATTCCCGGAAACTGGAAAGTTCGTATATAAGCTTTGTTGAGGGTGTATTTCAACATACCCGACTTTCCCTAAAATCGGGGAATATTTTGTCCCCATTTTGGGGAGTGAGGGGGTTTAAATTTTGGTTTTTCGGCTATAGATTTTGAAATTACGCCCGCACAAAAAAAAATTGAAACAAAAATTGTAGAGAATTCAAAAGCAAACAATTTTTTCATTCACCATTTTTTTTTCTAGAACGTCATGGGAGGGAGCTAGGGGTTTCAGAAAAAAATCAATTTTGAAAATTTCCCATTATCAGAAAAAATCACCAAAAATCGGGTTAATCGACTTTTAGGGGCGGCTCTTTTGCATAGTACATCCTATTACTATGTAGAATAAGAAAAATAAACAACCGACTCCTGATCTCAAAGTAGGGGGGTGGACCCCCAGTAGAAAAAGTTGCATTTTCTCCCTGGAATATCTCAGCTACAGTGAAAAATTCGAAAAATTGGTTCAAACAAACTTTGTAGAGCGTTAAAAGACAAACATTATCATTTTTTTACATTTTTTCTACGTGGTCTTGGGGTCGAGCTATTGAAAAAAGAAAAAAGATCGACGCAGCGTTCGAAAATTTCTCAGAAAATTTTAAACCCCTCTTTTGCGGTCCAATTTGGGTTCAGGGGTTAGATGATTATAAAAATCGACTTTAGTGACCACGAAAACTCCAGAAATCCACTTGTTGGGCTATTGGCTCGCTAGATTTTATACCAGGCCTACAGACGTGTAATTTATTGAGTTGATGAAAAATTTTCGAACCCCGCATCGATCTTTTTTCTTTTTGCAATAGCTCGGCTCCAAGACCACGTAGAAAAAATGTAAAAAATGATAATATTTGTCTTTTAATGCTCTATAAAGTTTGTTTGAACCAATTTTTCGAATTTTTCACTGTAGCTGAGATATTCCAGGGAGAAAATGCAACTTTTTCTACAGGGGTCCACCCCCTACTTTGAGATCAGGAGTCGGTTGTTAATTTTTCTTATTCTACATAGTGATAGGCTGTACTATGCAAAAGAGCCGCTCCTAAAAGTCGATTAACCCGATTTTTGGTGATTTTTTCTGATAATGGGAAATTTTTAAAATTGATTTTTGTCTGAAGCCCCTAGCTCCCTCCCATGATGTTCTAGAAAAAAATGGTAAATAAAAAAAATGTTTGTTTTTGAATTATCTACAATTTTTGTTTCAACTTTTTTTTCATAAGAGCGTAATTTCGAAAGCTATAGCCGAAAAATCAAAATTTGAACCCCTTCACCCCCCAAAAGGGGGACAAAATATTCCCTGATTTAAGGGAAAGTCGGGTATGTTGAAATACACCCTCTACAAAGCTTATATACGAACTTTCTCGTTTCCGGGAATTTTTTTTGGTCAAAACCTAAAATGGCCGTTCTATAAGTATATGATTTATATTTTTTCTGCATTTTTTTTTTTCTAATTTTATTAATTTTTTTCCCCTTAGGTATTAGTCGAAGATGAACTAGGCGAATGGAAACTGGTACAAGTTGATGAAAACAAACACGTCGGTTGTGCACCTTTAATTTGTCATCAGATATTGAGATCGAGATGGTTTCGATTGCTTATGATGGGCGTAATTTTGGGCAATGGTATTGTTATGGCTTCGATGAGCTTTAAACACGACGGCAGGGCGAGGCATCTTTTTTATCATAATTATTATTACATGGAAGTAGGTCCACTTTTTTGCTAATTTTGACGGATTTTTGAAATTATTGATTAATTATGTGTATTTTTTACAGTTCTTGTTCACGATCGTATTCAATATGGAAGCTTTATTCAAAATTTGGTGTTTGGGATTTCAAGGGTATTTCAAACACTCGTATCATAAGTTCGAGCTGATGCTGTGTATTGGGACGACTTTGCATATTATTCCAAGCCTTTATTTGTCCGGATTGACGTATTTTCAAGTAATTTTCCCATTTTCAAGTTCCACTGTGAAATTTGCGATTTTTTTGACGAATGATTGTTTTAAAATAGGTTTTACGAGTGGTTCGTTTGATCAAAGCGTCGCCCATGTTGGAAGATTTCGTGTATAAAATTTTCGGTCCGGGTAAAAAACTAGGCAGTTTGATCATATTTACAATGTGCCTGTTGATTATATCGTCGAGTATTTCAATGCAGCTGTTTTGCTTTCTGTGCGATTTCACTAAATTTGAAACGTTTCCTGAGGTAATTTTAAATTTTTTGGAGAAATCGATAGATACTTATTACATTCTTGGAATGATCGTTCGGCCTTTTTTTCAAAATGTAAATGGAGAGGAGTAGCACAAAGGTTGTGACTAGACCACAAAATAATTTGCTGAACAATTCATCTCCTAATTCTATTCTTACCCCTCCCCATCCAGTCTTAAAATCTGACTACGTTCAATTGTTTTGACAATATTGAAAAAGTAAAAAAAAAGTTCATTTTTTTAAACGTATTTGGCAAAAAATTTGAAAAAAATTTTCCTACAGTGATATTTTTCATCATCTCCTCCCATCCAAACCATTTTTTTAAAATTGAAAATATAAATCATACTCATTTTTTTCGAAAATTGGAAAAAGAAGGCCAAAATCACAGCCAATCATTTTTTACAAGTTAAAATACCTACCTATACGAAAAAATTTTGCCAAAAAAATCCTGTTAAAAAATTGGCCTTTTAATGTTTCTTTTTTTGGATAAATTGTGATTCATTTTGAAGGCATTTTAAAAAAAACCACTTTAGAATTTTTTTCCAATTTCTACAATTTTTAAACTTGTAAAAATTTTTCTATTTTTCCGAATTGAATTTTTTTTAAAATCGATTAGATTTTAAGGCCTAATGAGGGGGGGGGGTCAGTGATAGGATAGAATAGTGAATTTTTTACTGGATTTGTTTTGAAATCTGCACACAATTTTTATGCTATCCCCCCATACAAATTTTAAAAAAAGAAACAAAATTATTTTCTCCATTACAATTACTTACCTACATATTTAATATTGAAAAATACCTACTTATTTATTTGTACAGGCTTTCATGTCCATGTTTCAAATCTTGACCCAAGAAGCTTGGGTAGAAGTTATGGACGAGACGATGTTACGAACTAAAGAAACATTGGTACCCTTGGTTGCTGTTTATTTCATTTTATACCATTTATTCGTGACTTTGGTAGGTATGATAAGGCAAGAAATTGCAACAGATTGAGAAATCGTTTCAAAAAACCTATTCTGTTGGTTAGATCGTGTTAAGTTTATTCGTCGCTGTCATTTTGGATAATTTGGAATTGGACGAAGATGTGAAGAAATTAAAACAACTGAAATTTCGAGAACAGAGCGCCGAAATCAAAGAAACGTTGCCATTTCGACTTAGAATATTTGAGAAATTTCCCGATAGCCCGAAAATGGCATGCATCAATAAATTACCTTCGGATTTCAATTTACCTAAAGTAATTCTGATTTGAAAAATTCCTACTTACATAGCTTATTTTTAAGAACAGTTTTTTTTCAAAAATTTATTTATTCAAAATTTGTTGAGTTTAATTTTTTTCCTTCAGAAAAATCTGGTATCAGGTCAATTTCCCGCGGACAATTCCCCGCGGACAATTCCCCGCAGGGAAAATTTCTCGCGGTTAAATTTCGTGCAGCGACAATTGCTCGCGACGAAAATTCCCCGCGGGGACAATTTCTCGCTGTTAAATTTCGTGCAGCGAAAATTGCTCGCGACGAAAATTCCCCGAGGGGAAAATTTCTCGCGGTTAAATTTCGTGCAGCGACAATTGCTTGAGACGAAAATTCCCCGCGGGGACAATTTCTCGCTGTTAAATTTCGTCCAGCGAAAATTGCTCGCGTATTCTGCCACACTTTCTCGTTTGATTCGGCCCATGCCCTGTCATCATATTTTGGCCAAACTAAATACTTTCAACGATATATTTTGTGTATTGCTCTATTTCCCATCAAAAAATTCAAATTCCTTCTCCTTTCCAAATTAAAGACCAATGTACTTCAATGTTCACGCTATGTAGGTGCTATCTGTGATTAACTCGACGCTCGATTATCCGCTTTCGCGTTCAACTCGAAATTACAAATTTTAGAAAATTGCGTTTTAATTGATCAAATAAGGGAGGTGTTGGAAAATTCCAAAATTTTCTGGAGGCTCCGAATTGTATCAAAAACGCTTCCAATCGATTCGGGAAATCAAAAATCGGGTATATACCAATTTTTAGGCAGATTTTTTCTTCTGATATTTCACTGTGAGGTGCGATGACTGGATAATCGAGCTTCTATTTAACTATTATCAATAAATTATCGATGAAGTATTTTTACTGCGAGCAATTTCACTTGGAGGTAGTATTGTAATATTGTTGCTGCACAAAATTTAACCGCGAGAAATTGTCCCCGCGAGAAATTTTCGCTACGAGCAATTGTCGCTGCACGACATTTAACCGCGAGAAATTGTCCCCGCGAGAAATTTTCGCCACAAGTAATTGTCGCTGCACAAAATTTAACCGCGAGAAATTGTCCCCGCGGGAAATTTCCCGCGGGGAATTGTCTGCGGGGAATTGTCCACGGGGAATTGTCATGGACTCGAAAAATCTCAATGTTTCAAGAAATCGATTTTCGACAACTGAAATAATCGATTTTTGATTTTCGACACAATCACATTTCTATTTTCTAAAATGTTGGGGTAATTTTGGATTTTCCGATATTATCGGGTTTCGATTTTCAAGTTCGATTTCGTAAAGTGATCAATTTTCGAAGTAATCAAATTTCGATTTTCTGAAAAATGCCCATTTTCAATTTTTTTTAAATTAATTTTTTCAACAAAAAATTTGTCATTTTTTGAAAAACTGATTTTTTTTAAGTATTAAAAAAACTAAAAGCAATTTTTTAACAATGGGCTATACTTAGTTGAATCTATGGAAATTTTCGCTAAAAATTGGAATTCTCATGAAAAAAGTAATTTCTTACCAAAAATTCTAACCGGCTCCTTTCTCTGCCTTATCCCTCCTTAGTTATCCAAGTGTTGAATTATACCAGTTAGTAGGCGATTTTTTACAGAGAGTCACAGTACTCACTGACAATGTAATTCGTTTCTGATTATCTACTAATTCATGCTGTGTTGTTATAGGGCTGGGCTAATGGACCATGTAGTTCGAACCCATTATAAAAGAAATTAAAAAAAAAAAAAAAAAAAAAAAACTTTCAAGTAGGCACTGTAAAAATGGTAATTTTCGTCAAAAATGGGTGATTCTCACTCAATATTGAAATTTTTACACGTAATTTTAGGAATTTGTACCAAAAGTTAGCAATGTCTACCAAAATTGCCAAATCTTATCAAAATCGGAAATTCTTGCCAAAAATGGAAATCTTCGTCAAAAATTTGCAATTCTTTCCAAAAATTGGTTTTTTTACCAAAATTTTGCAATTCTTACTTAAATGATCGATTTTCTGAGAAGATCGATTTCTGGTTATCTGAAATGCTTGTTTTTCGAATTTTCTATAATGATAAATTTTTGACTACCTGAAACTATCGATTTATTAAACACATGGTTGATTATTGGATTTTGGGATTTTTATTTTATTTTCTTTGCAGTAAATGATTATTTTTCTCGGTTTTTGATCCTATCATCAATTAGTTTTCAGTTTGAAGGATCAAAAGGATGCGTAACCCCTCCCCCTCCCCTCCCAATTCTATTTATTGCTCAACATGCGATGTGAATTGAGAATTTTTTTCCAGGTTAGAGAAAGTTTTATGAGGCAATTCGTTTACGATATTGAAGAAGACGAAGGCACGATTGCTGACGTTACGAAAAAAACCAGCGATATGTTCAACGCTCCAATAATTTATCGAAAACAAAGAACATTCAAGTTGCTCACCAATCCACCCAAAGTTCGAATTGTCACTCCGGATGCAAAAAAGACTGCTATAAACGCATTGCTGACGTAAGCAATTCTTAAGGGCGAACCCCAGGGGGGGGGGGGCTCAGGGGACTCAAGCTCCCTCCTTAAGCTCGACAAGAAGATTTTTTCATTATAAAAATGACAAAGAAGAGTATGATTTAAAAAAAAATTCGCCCTCGCTTCGCTCGTGGAGTATTTTAATAACTATTTCTCAAATAAACATACAATCACTCTTCAAATTTGAATCAGTTGAATTTGCAAAAATTCTGTCTTTTTTAGTCAGTAAAATAATTTTTATGGAAAATTAGTATTTTCACTGATTTTTCGGTCAAAAATTAATAATTTCTCAGTCAATGTCCCATTTATCAAAAAAAATCAGCAATTTTGACTAAAAAATCATTAAATCTCGCAATTTTTCAATTTTTCGTCGCTCGAACCTGTAGGTACCTATTTATTATTTGTCTACTGAAAATACCCCAACTACTCCAGCCCCACTGAAATAACAGGTTACTTCATTTTTTCATTGAATTTTGACCCCCTCCCATTTTTACTCAACATCTGAGCCCCACCCCACACAATTTCTGGGTGCGCCTATGGCAATTCTTCTTAGATTTTTTTATCTTCGAATTACATATTTAGGTATTGCTTTTGAATAAATAAATACGATTTTCGTTCCTAATTTCAGAGATTCGAATAATCATCGTTTGCTTTTGGGAGATTCGGGTATAATCGCGATGCCAGGAATGGGCAAAAGTAATCTTCACCCTCAAGGCACCGTAAATAGCATCAAGCAGTTGCGAATTGATCAAAAAAAGTACGTAATATCTACCTACCTACCCAAATCTAGGCCTATTCTACATATTTTTTTCAATATAATTATTTTGCAGATCTGTCAGACGAAGCATACGAAGTGGTTCGATCAAGCTAAAACAAACCTACGATCATTTGGTGGAAAACGGCGACATAGGCGGGCACATAAACAAAATCAGCACTGCTCGCAGCAGACCTCACGAAATCGACATAAAAATCCTACAAGCAAAAAAACAACAGGCAGAAATGAGACGTAACCAACGAGAGGAAGATTTACGAGAAAACCATCCATTATTCGATACACCACTTTTTATCGTACCACGCGAAAGTAAATTCCGCAAAGTTTGCCAGTTAATTGTTTACGCCCGATATGACGCTCGATTACGAGACCCTTTGACCGGAAAAGAACGTAAAATAAAACACAAAGGGTTGCAGTAAGTTGATCGATTAATTTTTAACCTTTTGGCTAATTTGAAAGCATTAATTGATGTGTTTTTGCTTCGAAGTAATTTCCTAGGCTTGGTTACCTATCTGGACTGGGTGATGATCTGCGTTACGACGTTGTCCTGTATTTCAATGATGTTCGAAACGCCTGTATACCGAGTTATGGAGACACCAGCGTTGCAGTTTGCGGAATATATGTTTGTTATTTTTATGAGTCTGGAATTAGCGATGAAAATTTTAGCCGATGGAGTTTTTTTCACGCCGAAAGCTTATATGAAGGATGTAGCTTCTATTTTAGATGTCTTCATTTACGTGGTAGGTGAAATTTTTCGACGTGGATTCGTAATCGTAATGAAAATTGTTCTGAAATTCCTTTTTTTGCACAGACCAGCTTGATTTTCTTGTATTGGATGCCTCAAAACGTACCGCCAAATTCAGCAGCTCAGCTATTGATGATTTTGAGATGCGTCAGACCGTTACGAATTTTCTCCCTTGTCCCACACATGAGAAAAGTTGTCGACGAATTGTGTCGTGGCTTCAAGGAGATTTTCCTGGTACCATTTGATTGAATCTTTGACCCCCCCCCCCCCCCAAAAAAAAATCACTGATGTGTATAATTTTTCAAGGTATCTGTGCTGCTAATCGTATTGATGTTCGTATTCGCCTGCTACGGAGTGCAAATGTTCGGCGGTCGACTGGCCAGATGCAACGATCCGACCATAGGAAATCGCGCAGATTGCGTTGGTGTGTTCATGAGACGAGTCTTTGTCACCAAAATGAAACTGAAACTTGGTGAAAACGAAACATTTCCGTCCATGTTGGTGCCGAGAGTTTGGTAAGGCTGATTCCGTTTTTCCATTTACTTAGTATCGTTGCAATTTACACTCGACATTGGGAGCTTGAATTTTTCAATTGTGAATACAGCACGGAGCACCTTTTGCACTAATGTTTTTTTGTCCATTCGTTCACCAATTTAGGGCTAACCCTAGGAGATTTAATTTCGATAACATAGGATACGCGATGCTAACACTGTTTGAAGTACTTTCATTCAAAGGATGGTTAGACGTACGAGATATTTTAATTAAAGCTCTTGGACCAGTAAGTTCTGCAAACACGTAGATTTTTGTTGGCTTGAATTTTTTTTTTTGGTGGTTGGAGTATAGAGTTATACAGGGTGGGGCAAGTAAATTGTTGAAAAAAGATCACATAGGTACGTATATGGTTAGAAAGAGGAAAGAATGTCATTTAATTATCCACACAGTTTTTGCGTGTTGATAATATTTTGAATGCGATGAAATTGTCAGATGAAAATAGAGCATTAGGGTGGACCGAAAAACCAAAAAATTTGATTTTTGAAAAGTTACCCCCTACAAAAGTTGTTGGCTGGATAGACTAGAAAAATAAAATAAAAAATTTCAAAATCGATTCAAATCTTCCGATTGCGAAAGAGCCTTCAATTCTTCAAAAATTACCAAAAATTCAATATTTTCAGAAATTTAAAAAAAATTTAAAAAAATCAAAATTGATCCAAATCAATTTTAGAGCTTATTTAGGAACTATTTAAAGCAAAATGCACACTTTTTTTTTGAAAAAATCCATGTTTTATAGTTTTTTTTTTGATTGCTCATACTTCTTCCTTCACCTCTGAAAAAAATTGAAAAAAGTTATAAAACACGGATTTAAAAAAAAAAAATTGCTTTTTAGTCTAGATAGTCACAAAATCAGCTCTGAAATTATTTTCAATCAATTTTAATTTTTCTCAAAATTTTTGAAGAATTGACTCTTGCGTGATCGAAAGATATAAATCGATTTTGAAATTTTTTATTTTATTTTTCCAGTCTATCAAGCCAACAATTTTTGCGTAGGGTAAGTTTTCAAAAATCAAGTTTTTTGGCCCACTCTAGAGAGCATTTTGTGTAAATACTTTTTTTGACACTCTCCTCGCGATAGGCCGATTATTGAGTATTTACATTTTTTAAAATTTCGCTGAGAAATAATTTGAAACTCATTTTAGTTTGTAGAGAAGGAATGTTTCTCCCTTTAATTCCGCTATAAGGAGATGGATTAAACAGTTTGAAAACACCGCTTGTGTATATTGTTCAAAGTCTCTGGGTTCTCAAACACTACACAACGTCTAGGTAATAAATGCGACAAGCTTTTCACACCAGGGGTCCAAAATTGAAATTTTTTTACATTCCCATTCCAGTCATGAATTTGATTTTTGTACAGTTCTGGTTGTATGGTTCCGGTTTTAATTTCAAAAATTTTAACGTCATAGTAGCATGATTTTTTGGGATGAAAGTCCATTCCAATGATCATCCTGGCCTTAAAAACGAGAAAAACGTGCGATTAATTCTGCGATGAAAATTCATCCCAAATTAATCGCTGCCCAAAAATGCTCGGAAAAATCGTGTAATGTATTTTTGGAATGAAAATCCATTCCAATGACTATCCCAGCCCCAAAAGCGAGAAAAAACGTAAGATTATTTCTGCGATGAAAATTCATCCCAAATTAACCCTAAATTAATCGCAGCCCAAAAATGGTTGGAAAAATCGTGGTATGATTTTTAAGGAATGAAAATTTATTCCAATGATCATTCTGGGCCTCAAAATAGAGAAAAAACGTGCGATTAATTCTGCGATGAAAATTCATCCTATGAAAATCCCTTCCAGTGATCATCCCGACCACAAAAACTAAAAAAAAACGTGAGATCAATTCTGCGATGAAAATTCATCCCAAATTAATCGCAGCCCAAAAATGTTCGGAAAAATAGTGGGGTGATTTTTTTGAAATGAAAATCCATTCCAATGATCATCCTGGCCTCAGAAACTAGAAAAAACGTGCGATTAATTATGCAATGAAAATTCATCCTATGAAAATCCCTTCCAGTGATCATCCCGACCACAAAAACTAAAAAAAAACGTGAGATCAATTCTGCGATGAAAATTCATCCCAAATTAATCGCAGCCCAAAAATGTTCGGAAAAATAGTGGGGTGATTTTTTTGAAATGAAAATCCATTCCAATGATCATCCTGGCCTCAGAAACTAGAAAAAACGTGCGATTAATTATGCAATGAAAATTCATCCCAGATTAATCGCAGTCCAAAAATATTTGGAAAAATCGCGACCCCCCCCCCCTCCCCCCTTGGCGTCAGGAACTTACGTGAAAAAGTGCCTTTTTAGAGCATTAAAAATCACATTTCCTCAAAGCTTCGCCCTCGCTTCGCTCGGGCATGAAAGAAATCACGATTATATAAACAATTTGAATCAACTATTTAAAAATAGTTCCCTTTTGATATTCCAAGTCTCTATAACCACTTTGCACCCTCCCAAAAAATCTTTTGACGCCAATTCTTGGATTTGTTGGTATTTTTATTGATTTTTAAGGCCAAAATAATTAGTACCTATGTAAGTTGTTTGTTTCAAAATTACATTTGCATCAGTTTTTTTCCTTAAACGTGCTATGCAAATCGCATGAAAACTTTATAAAGTTTGAATTTTGTGTTTTTATAGTAAAAAGAAATTTGATGGGGGGGGGGGGGGGTAACTTAGAATTCCTCAAAAAATTATGAAATTTCGCCCCCCCCCTTGAGAAATTTCTGGCTACGCCACTGATTCTTTCCTCTTTCTAACCAAATATTTGCGACTTTTTTTTTTCAACAATGGGTCAGCACATAACAGTGTTACCAAACTGGAACGTTTTATTTGCCCCACCATGTAATTTTAAATCGCAGCGAAAAAATTGATTTTGAATTTTTTCCCCTAGGTACACGCTATTTATATCCATATTTACATTTTCCTCGGTTGCATGATCGGTCTTACATTGTTCGTCGGTGTTGTAATCGCTAATTACTCGGAAAACAAAGGAACTGCTTTGCTGACGGTGGATCAGAGGCGATGGTGAGCTAAATTCTTTCATTCGATGAATAAAGTCGGTAATCTTATTTGTATAATTTTATTATGTCTGGTTCGAAAAATTTTTTATTCCAGGTGTGATTTGAAAAAAAGATTGAAAATTGCCCAACCGTTGCATTTGCCACCCAGGCCAGATGGAAAAAAATTTCGAGTGTTTTTTTACGACATCACGCAGCATATTTATTTTAAAAGATTCATCGCTGGGACAGTGCTTTTGAATAGCAGTTTATTAGGTGTCTCGGTGAGTTCATTTTTCATTTTTTCCCATTACATTTCAATATTTTAAAATTCAATACCAAAAACTAACCTCTTTTTTTTCATGTCCAGTGGAAAGTCGAAGAACCATATACATTCCAGTTATCACGCATCAGTACAGCTCTAAATTGCATATTTGTAGTCGAAGTCTTCATGAAATTAATCGCATTCACACCAAGGGGGTATTGGCAATCGAGAAGAAACAGATATGATCTATTTGTCACAATTTTAGGAGCCAGCTGGATATGCATACATTACAATTTGCAGGTTGGATTTGAACTCCCTTTCCCATCCCACTCTTCCCTTAAAATAGATCTACACCAGTTTCCTTTTTTTTTTTTTTTTTGCGCAGAATGATGTATCTTATTCTATAGGATTCATGGTCGTGGTGCTCAGATTCTTCACAATCACCGGAAAACACGCCACTTTGAAAATGCTAATGTTGACTGTAGGCGTATCTGTGTGTAAAAGTTTTTTCATCATTTTTGGAATGTTTTTATTGGTATTTTTCTACGCTTTGGCTGGCACAATTTTATTCGGTACGGTCAAATATGGAGAAGGAATAGGAAGGTGAGAATGGTTTTCAAATTCAATTTTTTCTATAATAATGTGATATAGATACATATATGTACTGAGGTATCTATCTGAATTTATATTAATTTTAGGTTGGCGAATTTTGGATCACCTGTTACTGGTGTAGCTATGTTATTTCGAATAGTAACGGGCGAAGATTGGAATAAAATAATGCACGATTGTATGATTCAACCACCGCAATGTACACCTGCGAACAATTATTGGGAAACCGATTGCGGAAATTTTGTAGCATCTTTGATATATTTTTGCTCGTTTTACGTCATCATTACTTATATCGTGTTGAATTTATTGGTCGGTAGGTATCGATGATGATTACTGATCACAAACTGGGAAAGGTCGTTTTGCTTTTATTTGAAAGTTTAATCGGGGGAGAGGGGAAGGAAACGAACGAACGAGAACATCAGAAATCAGAAAGTTATGACCAGATTTTAAATAAACCCGGTCAAAATTCAGCCCTTTCTATGTTCAAGTTTTTTAAAATTTGACAAAAAAAATTTTAAAACTAAAAAAAATTGATGATGAAATTTGACAAAAAATTATTTGTGTTCATATTCTAGAAGTGCTAAAAAAATTCTTGGTTTTCGAGTTCGAAAAAATTTCTCTTGAATGGTTTTAATGTGGATGGCACTTTAAATCAAAAAAATTATTGGCAGCAAATTTATGGTCGATTATTATTGGGGAGGGGGGGGGGGGTAATCCATAAAATGCGACCTCAAATTTTCTAGTGTTTTTTTTTTCAAATTTGGAAAATTGCTTAGGTATCAATTTTAATACGAGTAAATGAAAAATGATTTAAAAAAGGTGATATTTCCGTATTTTTTCAGCATTTTGTCAGATTTCTTTTTTTATAGCAATTTTGATAATCAGGAAAAGAGGAGGGCATAAATACCTGATGTTCTAGCAAAAAGTCTTGAACTGAAAAAAATTAAATTCCTATCGTCTTTACTTAAATTGAATAGAAAAGTTGATTCATGGTACTTTTTTTTTCAACAGCTATCATTATGGAGAATTTTTCATTATTTTATTCAAACGAAGAAGATGCTTTGATGTCGTACGCGGATATTAGAAATTTCCAGAACACTTGGAATATCGTCGATATTCATCAAAAAGGCGTCATACCAGTTCATAAGGTCAAATACATATTTCGTCTGTTGAAAAGTCGTCTCGAGGTGGATTTCGTCAAAGATAAACATTTATTTAAGCATATGGTTTATGAAACGGAACGACTACATAATGGAGAAGATGTTACTTTTCACGATGTCTTGAAGTAATTACCTATAATCTGTCTCATCTTATCCAACAAAAAATGAACAAAGTTACCTATTTTGATTACTTATCAATTTATTTGATTCCAGTATTCTGTCTTATCGTTCGGTGAATATTCGAAAAGCACTACAATTGGAAGAATTATTGGCTCGAGAAGAGTATGAATATATGATAGAAGAAGAAGTGGCTAAGAAAACAATACGAGAATGGTTGGAAAATTGTTTGAAACAGAAAAGAGTGAGTTGAGGTTTTGAATTAAGTGGCTCTCTGAACGGAGAAGCAGAAGGAGCAGCTTTTCCCCTTCATACTGGAAAATTTAATTTTCATTGAAAATTTTTCGTAAAAGATTGATTTTTGTTAATTTTATCGAGTTAATTTTTTTTTTAAAATTCTGTTTTACTTGGAAATATTCAATTTTTCACCCCCCCCCCCATGAGCCAATTTTGGATCGAAATTGAAACTACTGGAAAGGCAAAAATAGACAATTTTCCACTTGTATAAAAATTTTTTGATTTATGCAAACTGTGAATTTTCTACTAGGAAAAAAAGTAGTGACCACATTCTCGAATTTTCCGTCATATTTAAAAAGAGGCAAGCTGTCCCTCTTAGTTCAACTCTGTCTAGCTTAAAAAAATGTAGGTACTTTTTTATTTTAGATCAAACAAGGCAACAATTTAATAGCCGGTTTACGAGCCACAAACGAGCAACTACAAATCGACGAAAAATTAAGGGATGGTATTCACTGTGAAAAATTCTCAGATCCATCGGAAATGAAGGTAGTACAATAATCGTTTAGTACTTTTTTTTTCATTATGGAATGATCCACCCCCTCCTCCATCATTATTTATGACACATTCATTGCAATTTTAGGAAACGTACAAAGAAAACGCTTACGTTGGCAAAAAAGCCGAAATCACGAGATCAGACAGCGACGGAAGTAATTCCGGAAGGAAGCAATTGGCATCCAGTTTATCTGATCCGACCACAATGCAAGATAAACCAGCTCTAAACAGCAAGAAAAACAGTCCCAAATCCAGAAGTAAGTACAAAATGTAACATTTTATTTTTTCAAATAGGCATTTACCTGGATGCAAATTCACGTCAATTTTTGTTTCACGTAGTAAATGCCACAGATTCGAATAAAATGTCTCAAAAAGAAATGAAGAACAATCTGCCGAATTTCAACAACGCCGTAAAAGAAGTCCACGATTGGTGGGAACACGTTTTACGAGCACATACTACGACCAGATATTGAACTGGAATTGGAATTTTTTTTTGGTTTTATTAAAAACACACGCGTAAGTCGACCCATTCGAATGTTTGGGTTGGTGATGGTACAACTTCCCAGTTCCTACATCTGTCAACCGTTCATCAAATCGTCCAGCCGAATTGGCCGATGAAATATCTAGAAAAAGATATCGATATGTAGTAGGTACCTAGTCGAGTTCTTAGTGGTGCTAATTTATAAGAATGTAACGGAAATAAAACGACGTCGTTCGAACATATGAACTTACAAATATGTATTTAACTAAAAATTAGTGATTTTTTTCTGACGTTTCAGTCAAAATTACTGATCTTTTTTTACAAACTGCTCTCTCATTTCTGAATCAGTGAAATGTATCAAAAATCACTGAAAACCCGTCAGAATTGCAGCACAGTAATAAATCAGTGAAAAATTTTTCACTGAAAGCAAGTCAGTGAAAGAAAATCACTGGAAATCAGTGAAAATTCACAAAAACTCACGTGATATTTATGAATTCCACTGAAAAATCAGTGAAATTTTTTGATTAATCAGTGAAAATTCGATGAAAATCAGTGAATTTCACTGATTTTTTCTGTGCTGCAATTCTGGTTGTTTATCAGTGATTTTTCACTGATTCGAAATGACAGAGTGGGAACTGATTGAGAAATCAGTGATTTCTGGCAGAAAGGTGGGTAAAAAAATCACTGTTTTCTGGTAAAATTTGTTACACTGATTCAAAAAAGCAGAATTCCATCAAATTTGACTGATTCAGATTTAGAGAGTAGGTATTCCAACCAGTGATTTTTCTCTGGTCTCTGACAAAATTCCAGATGTTTTCTGACGAACTGGAAATTGACTGAAAAATAGTGATTTTTGACTCAAAGATCGCTGAAAAATCACGATTTTCAGTGTAATTGGTCTGAAAAATCATGCTTGAAAAGAAAAAAAAATGCACTTCTTTTTGATATTTTTATTATTAAAAATCTCATTGATAAGCAGGCTTAAGGATGGGACTCGAGCCCCCTGAGCACCCCTTGGGTGCGTCCCCGCCCATATTGAACTATAGGTAAGTATTGTGACATATTTTATTTTTTATTGATCATTTCAAATCATTCAAGATTTCAGCCGATTTGAAGTCGTTAATTATTTCATTTTTTATCCATTTAAATTTTGATTCAACTTTCCGAAAATATTGTTTTAATCTGAATATCTGGAGTTGTTTTAGTTCCAAACACCCCACGACCCATACACAGCCAACTTTTGAAGTTATACACATCATTTCATAGCTCAACTGAACCATGTTGCGTCGCCCGAATAATATGAATCCCCACGACGCGACGCTTCGTGGGTATAGCGCTGAAAGAATCGAGTTTATTTTTTTTCTACATCATATTGGGGCATACGTTCAGAAATTTCAGCCCGGTGTCGACAGAAATTCTAAAGTTGAAAAATAAGCGCCACCCTACGTTGATGCAAGCATAATAAAATAAATTTCAGTCACCATTTCTCTCTTTTGCTTAGGTACCACTTTTTTCTTCTTTTCGCTTTATTTTGAACAATTTTTTTCCACACAGAATGATCAGCGAAAGAAAGATAATAATTTGATAATTTTGCTAAACAAGCGAGAAGGATATTCTCAAAGAAGACGTATCAGCGGAAAATAACGTAAAGATATCATCCCTCAAACCCTCGATCCTTTCTCTCACCAAATGGCCTCCTCAATCCATTATGGTAGGGTGACGCAACTTATGGCAGCTTTGGATTTTGCTGTGAGACTGGCGCGTTCAAAGATGTCGAGGCAGAGTCGGCGGCGGATCACTTCGTTTTCTGTAGGTGCTCACACTCTGGGGGGGGGGAGATATTTTTCAACCCCCCCCCCCCCCCCCAATTTTTTCTCAGGTTTAAAATTCTTCAATTCTGTTTTTTTTTCAAAAATACATATTTTTCAACTTTGGAAATTTTTTCTCAAAATTTTAATTTTTTCAGCTCTTGAAATTTTATTCAAAATTCCAAGTTTTTCTCAATTTTTTTCCTGCTCTAAAATATTTAGAATAAAAAATTTTCTGAAAAAATTCGGTTTGAAAAAAATTTTAAGGTGAAAAAATTCGAGAGGATGTCGTTTTAAAAAAATGTTTAAATCGAAGAATGGAATTTTATACACTTGATAGTTGATATAAATATCAGTAAATAAAAAAATGTTAGTGAATGAAAATTGAAAAAAAATCTTGAAGCTAAAAAAAATGTTGAGGAAGAAATTTCAAGAGTTGAAAATTTTTTTGGGAGTTAAATACATTGAAATATTGAGAAAAAATTTTGAAACCTGAAAAAATTAAAAATTTTCAGAAAATAGCACAGGCATGAACGATGATTTTTATCATTGCGCTGTCAAGGTGCTGTAAATCACTGAAGTCCTAAGGTGAAAGTCTAAAGTCTTAGGCCGAAAGTTTGTTCGCATAAAATCAGCTGAAACAAGAGAAAACTGAAAGCTAGTCAAAAGCTAGCTGTATGAATCAAAAAGAGCAAAAAGCTAAATCCAAAAGTCTTAGGTATTTTTGAAATTTTCAGCCGAAAGCCAAAAGCAGTAGTTATATTTTACGGGTTTTCATTCCTGGATTCAATTTCAAGTCTGGTGTGAAATTTTTCATTTTTCTTTTTGTTAGAACATTTGGTACTGTTCGTTGTGATTGAGTTTCAAAATTTTTGTGGATTTTGGAATTTTTTGACTGCACTTGTTTAAAATCCCCGTAGGTGCAGAGATCCTACGGAAAAATTCCTGTAAGTGTTCGAGCACGCCAGCATCCCCAGTAACGCCGGCCATGTGTCGAGGTGTAAAAAAGGGCCAGAAAAATTAGGTACCTACTTAATCCAATAATTGATAAAAATTAGTCATTTTAAAACCATTTTAAACTACTTCAATTTTACAAAATTTTTGGTAACTTTACTGAGAAAATTATAAAATGATGTAAGGCGTTGGCCAATTTATTTGGAAAAATATGCGTACCTACTTAGAGCTGAGATAGAAATTTTAAAACGCTGAATATCAAGATGATGATGATGAAGTACTGGATACTTATTTTGGCTAAATTTTTACTTCACCCTAATTGGTGTAAAAATACTTCAATTAAATATGAATTTTCATTCGGTACGACACAATATTACAGATATGATCTCGATCAATGATTTAAGTGGTAAAAAAAATTATGCATGAGTATCAACGAAGGTAGGTATGCAAAAGTGCCATATCCATCTTAATTCCAAATTCATGATATTTTATCCGGCGATCTTTCGAATAACGATGGATCTGTATAAATCGGCTCGCTAACATCTTTGAAATTTCTTACTCCATATCCATCAATATCTGTTACTCCAGGTATTTGCAATTCTTCAGGTTTATTTCCTACTATACATTCGCTACTTCTGCATTGGGGGAAAAAATGACCAATTCGATCAGATAGGTATTTTGAAAAATTCAATAAAATGTGTGAAATCATCGATGATGACGAAATCACATCAGTAGATAGAATCTCACCTCGAATTATTTAGTGTTCTTTGTGAATTCAGTGTGAGGAATGAAAACAAACTTTGTGCTGAAGGTGTAAATCGTGTAGGTGGAGATGACATCCGGATTGTGTGAGGACTGCTTATGATTCCTGATGTTCTGTTCGCCATTTCATTTTTACCGAGTACCAACCAGTATCTCCTATTGGATTAGAATTGGAAAAATTATTACTTAGGTGATGGTGAATGACTAGAATGGGTGGTGATTGAAGATTTACTTGTAATATATTCCTGCTGTGATGGTAATGGTGATCATGATACCCATGAAAATGAACAAGACAGCGATCATGCTGTAATATTCACGATCCGTCAAACAAACAGTGGCTAGTTCTTGTTGATGAATTAGTCGTTGCATTTGTTCTCTTCTTCCTGGAATTTCTGATGGATCATCCTTAACCTGAAGCAAATTGGTAAAATATTTCAAGTAGGAAAAAAAAAGTGGTTTCAGAATGGAATCGAATTTTACCTGGAGCATTTCATGAATAAGTTGTACTTCCTCTTCATCGGTAAAGTTGGCTGCTTCTAGAGGAATAACTGAATATTCATTTTCATCAATTTCTCTCCTCCTTCTGCCAAGTGAAGGTTGTTCTCTACCCGAAGGTCCGCTACAATAAGCCTGAAACAGAAACCTGATGATCCACTGGCAATTTTATTTTTCCAAAACGAAATATATTTACAGGATTGCATCCTTCGCGACAAGTCCTAACGGTGGCTTCGAAAATCAGGAAATTAGATTCGGGCAATTTGAAGGCATTGAAACGTGCTTCTAAACCATCTCCTTCTCTGGATCTATCCAAAGCTGGAAAGAGTGTGTTGTCAACTGGACATCTGCAAGAATATAATCATAATTAGACAACTCAAATGGAGTTTTTCGAGACTGAGAACAAAATAAAGTACCCAGTTCGATCTATGAGTGTTACAGATTTTCCAGAATATGGATCTCGAGCGATAACGTTGCTGGCGAATATATCGTTGGCGTAATTGAAACCGTCTTGAGCTTCTAAACGGAATGTAAGAGGATCGCCGATGGCAATGGTATTTGTTGGTCGTCCTTGATACAGGATCATCAATCTGACTCTCGAACTGAGCGAGTTCTCAGCTGGTAGATATTCGATAGGAACTGGACTTCCGGAGCTGAAATTGAATTGTTTGGATAATGCTGAATTGGAAGAAAATTTGGAGAAATTGAGCGATTTTATACTTGGCTGTCATGTAGCTTGAGGTGACCACTGCTTCACCTGGACCACGGAATAAGCAAGTTAGGTTATACCGTTTGTCGCGACTCGTTTGGACGGAATCGCTGAACTGGACTACTACGATGTTGGTCATCAGATCTCCGAACTGATTTAAAATGTATATTAGCGAGTGAAATTGATTGTTTATTGGGTCATTCCATGTCAACTCGTCGGAGAGTTCCACCAAAAATTCGTCCAAGTCGAAACATTTTTGAAAAATCCGACACATTTGCCAACAAAGAACATTTCCTGTTAAGATGGTGAAATCGGCCCTTGACCCGATCGGGACAAAAATCTCCCAAAATGTTGATATTAATGTAAAACCACCCCAAAAAATTTTTCAACCCCATACCCCCACCCCAAACGAATTATGGGGCCATCAATGCTCGAAATTCAATAATTTCTATCTCCGGAAGGGGTGGTTCAAAAATTTTGAAATTTTCACCGATTATAGACAATATGTAGTAGTATATGTGAAATTTTTTTCAAAAAAATTTCCCCAAATTTTCCAAGGTTTTCCGCGGTTTAAAAATTTCAAAAATTCGTCAAAAAAGGGGGGAGGGGAAACCCCGAAATTTTTTTCTCTCTAAAATTTTGTGACACCCTTGGGTACAACATATATTTTTTTGGAGACCTAAAAATGAGTGCAACATGGATTTAAAAAATAAAATCCATAAAAAAACACATTTTTTCGATGCTTTTCCACCTTTCTATAAGAAGTTTTAAGGATGATATTTCCAACAAAATAACAATTTTGGGCAGATTATGTCGAAAGACACCCAAATGAACATTTTCCATTGCCGGGGTAATCAAGGGAATGATAATACGCGGCGCGACGCGATTGAATGTGATTTTTCTACTTGCAAGCGGGCACTCGCATTTCCCGGCCGCGACTCGTGGCGGTGAATTATTCGCGTACGCGCCATTTCGAGGGTTGAACGAGAACTCATTCTGAGTAACTGATATTAAAATTCCCTAAGTTTTCAACATGATAAAATTGAAAGGTTTCATTTCAATGTAAAAAATTACTTTTTCTTAATTTATACTTAGAGATTCGAGGTTTTGATTTTTACTTACAACCGGAATGAGTTCCCGTTCAACCCTCGAAATGGCGCGTACGCGAATAATTCACCGCCACGAGTCGCGGCCGGGAAATGCGAGTGCCCGCTTGCAAGTAGAAAAATCACATTCAATCGCGTCGCGCCGCGTATTATCATTCCCTTGATTACCCCGGCAATGGAAAATGTTCATTTGAGTGTCTTTCGACATAATCTGCCCAAAATTGTTATTTTGTTGGAAATATCATCCTTAAAACTTCTTATAGAAAGGTGGAAAAGCATCGAAAAAATGTGTTTTTTTATGGATTTTATTTTTTAAATCCATGTTGCACTCATTTTTAGGTCTCCAAAAAAATATATGTTGTACCCAAGGGTGTCACAAAATTTTAGAGAGAAAAAAATTTCGGGGTTTCCCCTCCCCCCTTTTTTGACGAATTTTTGAAATTTTTAAACCGCGGAAAACCTTGGAAAATTTGGGGAAATTTTTTTGAAAAAAATTTCACATATACTACTACATATTGTCTATAATCGGTGAAAATTTCAAAATTTTTGAACCACCCCTTCCGGAGATAGAAATTATTGAATTTCGAGCATTGATGGCCCCATAATTCGTTTGGGGTGGGGGTATGGGGTTGAAAAATTTTTTGGGGTGGTTTTACATTAATATCAACATTTTGGGAGATTTTTGTCCCGATCGGGTCAAGGGCCGATTTCACCATCTTAACAGGAAATGCTCTTTGGAAATTTTCAAACAAATTGTAAAATTTCCAAAAAATCAAATTGTACAAAAAATTAGCATATTTTTTTAAAAAGGTGGAAAATCTTTGAAAAAAATCCGGACAAAATAATAGAAGTTTTGCAAAAATTCTCAACAATTGGATGAAGGTTTTGAAAATTTGGGCTGTAGACTCAAATTTATATTTCAACTACTCTGAAAAATTTACTTTTCCGACTTATTGAACCTCTTTCTGGAGCGCATCACAATTTTTTGTGGAGTTGAAGATCACAATTTTGCATACTTTTTTCTCACATCTTAATTGTTTATAATGTTCTCAAATATTTTTCCAAGTTTAATGTCTCATGTCAATTCAAAATGTTTTTCCAAGGTTAAATTTTCACAATTTTCTCAAATTTTTTCGAGTTTAAAATGTTACAATAAATTGCTGAATTTTTTCCAATCACTTCCAACTCCAAAATTTTTTCAACTCTTTGGTTACTTCGTTCCAACTTGAAAAGATATCAAAGAAGATTGAACTTTCGACTTTCCTTGACCTTTTCAAGTTGGAAAAAGAATTCATGGAGTTGAAAAAAAAAGTTACCTATTTAAAAAAATGTTAAAACTGGAACTTGAAAATTCTTAAAAAATCCAATCTGGGAAAAATTTTATAAAAATTGTTAAAATTTGAACTGAAAAAGTTTAGAGCGAGAAATCAATTTTTTTGAGAAAATGATGAAAATGTGTGCTTGAAAAAAAACTTGCACATTTTAACGTTTGGATTCTTACAAAACCTGGGTTATGTAGACTGACTCGGATTGCAAAAAAATAAATTACTGAATTTTTTTTCAATTCTAATGTTTGAGAGCAAGTATACTTTTTGATTTCAAGTTTTGAGAACAATTTTCTCACATCATTAGAAGTGGCGATGCTGATTTTTTCAGCATAAATCCATTCTCCTTTAAATGTAAGTACCTATATGTAGTAAAGCAAAGTGAAGAGTGTGTTCAAATCTGAGTTGGGTTAATTTCTGGTTTGTGTCATTCGCCAACGCTTAATGACTTCTGTCTGAAGGCGAAATTCAGAAAATCGCTGATTCATCGCACGATTTTTGGTCGAGGTGGCGATTTGACCTAAAATGACCAGAATGAATTGGGGCATGAAAATCTCACTTACTCTTATTGTACCACAATCAGGATATCCTTGAGCTCCGCTGATTCTCAACACATTAAGGGTACCTCCATTGCCTTTGTAGAAGCATCTGTCGTAATAGCCATGAGCGTAAATTCGACCCAAAAACCCTTCCGGTGTTCTTAGTGTGAATTCCATTCCATCTTCGCTGCACGTTTGACTCACTATGGTGTGGGGAATGTGATAAGAATTTCATATGTGAGCCCGGATGTAGAAACCACTCTTCGATGTTAAAAATTGGTTTTTGAGTTGACACAGATTTTGGGATTTTCAGAAGGTGTAGAATCAAGGGGTAACCTCAACTTGAAAACTAATTTTTGACACCTAATGGTGGTTTCTATAACCAGGCTCACTGGCTTACAAAATGTTGATTGATTTACTGCAAGTTGATAAAAAATTACCGTCTAAACAATCCTGTGCAGCTCTACCAAGTGCAGATCTTTCGTAAAAATCGTATTCGCCGGCGGTATCGAAATAATTTTGATTGTTCATATCTAGATCTCGAGTATCACGATCGCTCAATTCGCAGTTCTCTCTTTGGGGTCCATAAGGAATTGCTCTGGATCAGGAAAATTATTCAATTAGCCACAAGTCGAGGAAAATCAGTCGAGGTAAAAGCAGCAGATACCTGTAGTTGAACGAACGGCATAAGAAATCACGTGATTCAGCGCATTCCTTCTCACAAGCTGCCAAACTGGAAACAGATGAGGATCTTCGGACAAACTGTCTCCGCATTCTCATATGAACTCCAGCCTAAGAAGGAATTCTACAAATAAAATCTTCTCCAAATCCAAAATCGATTCCAAGAACCAAATTAATACAAACCTGTTTGAACCCATCTCCTTCATCACATCTAACATTAAATGGTCTTTGAGGTTCGATACCCGGACCACCGCCAAAATACCCTCCTCCAGGTCCACCTCCTCCAAACGCAGGTGGATATGACGGATACCCAGGCGATAAAGAAGATCCTCCGATCGGTGGCACGGATCCACCATAAGCCGGAGACACCCCTCCTGGAGGATATCCAACTCCTACACTTGGGGCTGGTGTAATACTTCCAATTGGATAGGCACTGCTGCTACCAGGGGAAACTCCATAAGGAGAGACATCGGTTGAATGGGTGCCAAAGTGACCCCAGTATCCTGGTCCTGCGACATCTCCCGGTGGAGCATATGGCTGAGCTGGAATCTGACTCCCACCACCAATGTAACCTGGATAACCACCGCCACTGTAGACGCCACTAAATCCACTACCTAACGAGATAAATCATGGATTAAAAATGATCTTCTGTTTTGTGATCTATCTTCAATATTTTTTTTTCTAGATGTCTGAATTTCCATCAGGTGGAGTTAATTTATTTACATTTTTATAGCTCCCTGACCATGACCACTACACCTACAGGGCATATTAACTGGGAATTACGTAATAGTACAGTTTAAAATAATATTATTGCCACAGCAGTTTTTACTTGGGAAGAAAAGTGGGATGTTACAATATTGCAAAGTGATAGGGAAGGTGGGATATTGGAATAATTGGGTTATGGAAAGTGGTACTTAAGGGGGGAGGGGCATTCAAAAAGTAGGTGGTAGGGTGTTTCCTTTTCAATCTTGCAGCAACATAATGGAGAATTTGATTTTATAATAAAATTTGTATATGTAGTTTAAAATTACCGTGACCTATGAAAAGTTGTGCTGTGTGATATGTGGTTTCAAATGAAGATGTTCGCCAAAAATTTAAAAATATCATCCAAAACTTTTTTTGAGCAACTTACGAAAATTTTGGGCCTTCGATTTAGTAACTTTTGGGATAGATTCGAACCCCCATTATACGAAAATAGTTTTAGATTACATTTTTGAATATTTGACGAAATGCTGCCCCATTTTCATAAGTTACATGCCAATTTTTTGAAAATACTAAAAAAATGTGCTCAATTTGGGGCTCAAAATTCTCAAAAGTTGCTGAAAAATTGTTTTGGATGCCATTTTTGAATTTTTGACGAAATTCTATCCCACTTCATAGGTCAAATGCTAATTTTTGGGAAAGTACTCAAAAATGGGGCTCAATTTGAGGCTCAAAAAGGGTTAAAATTTCTTAAATTTAATTTTCACTAATAATTTTGTTCTGCTTGTAAAATTTTAACCCATTTTGATAGGTCGCAACCCAAGTTTCAGAATTTTTTTGATAACTTATTTTATGATGAAAGGAGGTGAAAGAAAATCACACATTTTCTCAACTTTGAAATTCCACCATAGCGTATTGTGCAAACTGTTTTCCTCAAAATTTGGCTCATTGGATGCAGAATGAATCTGAGTGTACACTGTGTTTGATTTTTTTTTGCACTCCAGACCACATGTCGCATACGGAGCCATTATAGTGCCAAAAATGGTCAAATTTGACGGAAAATGGCACTTTGAGGGCCCTAGCGCCCTATTGTGCAAGTAGCTCAAGGGTTGTGACATATATTTGGAGTCGGGGGAGTGTCTGCTATCACACTGAGAAAAAAATTTTTGCTCCCGGTGAAGTTGAAAAAATGGGGGAAAGGGGTTTTTAGGCCTCAGCTCCCTATTGTGCAAGGGCAAAAATCCAAAATTCCTTTTTTTATACTACGGGACTCATACCCACAATAAGCCAACTGATTTTTTTGCGCCCCAAAAAAACACGCTGATTTCGATTTCTAGAGCACTTGTTGCCTGTTGAACTGTAGACTATCAACTGGTCCGAGCATTGGAAACCCTACCACGAAGCTACGCAAAAGTTCCAGCTGTTCCTTCCGCGTAGCTTCGTGGAAGGGTTTTCAATGCTCGGACTAATTCCTCGCTTTCCAAGGAACAAAGTGGCGGACGAACACAACCGGTGTTTGTGCAGTGCCTCTGTGCCTTAGAGTAATAGCTGCTTCATAAGATATTGCTTAACAATACTTATTTGAATAGTGGTGTACCAAAGGCATTTCCCAGGGGGGGAGGGGGGAGGTTTGATGAAAATCCCAACTCAAATTCTTAAAATTCCCAACTATAAACCAGCGATTATTAACATAAAATTGTTCATTTGTCCTCAGTGAAGCAAGGTATTTATCTAGATTAAAACAAGAGTAAAAAATTTCAAAATAATTATAATTTAATTTGAAAAAATTTGCATTTCAATGCGAATACAAGAAAAATGAATTTGGCCCGAGCGAAGCGAGGGCGAAAATTTTTGAAGACTTCCAATTCAAAATCCAATAAAACCGTGTTTTTGATTAACAAACTTCAAGGTTTTTAAACGTCAAAAATAAGTTCTAAGGAGAAAAAATATAATAGATATTAGTTGTAATAATTTTGAGGAAAAATACGAAAAAATGACTTCTCTAGGATTTAAATTATGAATAAGGAAAAATATGAAAACAATCAGACCGAGCGTAGCGAGGCTAAAGTTTTTTTAAAATTTAGATTTGGGAGGTGATTTCACGGATGAATCAAATTTCTAAAAAGGGACGTTTTCCACCAAAAATTTTTTTGAGGACTTAGAATGAGGTTTCTCGATACCCCTGATTTCAATTTTTAAGCTTAAAATTTTCCAACTTGATTTATCAAGTAGATGCAATGACGTCGGAAGCTTTTTTTCAGAGGGTGGAAAGTGAGTCCAAAGACTTGGAATACAGAAAGATTTTCAAGGGAGGAAACTTTTTTTTTGCTTTATTGACTGAAATAATTCATAGAATTGTAATTTTGTTTCCGAACTAATGTGTTGAAATGTTCAATTTTCGCAACTCACGAGCAAAAAATTCCGCCGGGGGAAACTCCCCCCCTTATCGGTACGTCCCTGAATAGAGAACCAATTTCGGAGTTGTAGACACATAATTCTACACGCCCATGTTTTTTGACCCCAATTGTTTTGACAAATTTTTGCTAATTTATAAATAATTTTCAAAGATTTTGAAGCAAGATTTTCAAAATGAGGCTTAAAATTTAATTTTTTGTCCAAAATTACACCAAAATATTTAAATTGTGTGAAATATTGAATTGGAGTGTAATTAATTTGAATTTGAAGACCTACCTATTGGTTTAGATAAAGGTGAATATGGAGGACGGCCGTGCCCATGGTATTGGGAATCTTGTCCTAAAGGATCTGGTCTTGGATACGATCCGGGTATACCTCCACCACCATCTAAAGCAACAGAATTCGTATTAATTTTTCTAATTCAACTGCAATCTTCGTAATCAACAAACTGATGAATATCAATCCTTACGCATCAAGTTTTCGTAATAATCGTAATCTGGATCGTAAATCACTCTGTGGCCATCTTTTTGATTGAATCTGCTCAATCGACATATCTTGTATCGTTCGCTATACACCGATGATCTACACTGGAAGCTGACTTGTCTCAGACATTCGTCCAAACATTCGCTTAACGACCTTCCATTAATTTCCGAATGGAATTCTCCTCCTAGACGACTATTCCTGTATCTTTGAAAGGCAGTATCGGGTCGACGACCTTCGGCGAATAAATGCGAAGTTGCCGAATTATCAGAGAACTCGTTTCCTTTAACTGCTGTGGAAAATTTTAATCGAAATAAAAAATTACGATTTTCCCACTTCTGAACCAGTTAAAAGTTCAGTTACCATTATCGAGGCAGACGAGATCGTATAAATCGTGAGTAGGGCTACCACTAATCCTCAGGTCATCCTTTTGGGACATGGAGTCTTCTTCGAAGATGATGCATCGTTTGATTTGTTCGTCGTATTCGACAGCTCGACAGAAATATTTCTCAGCTTTTAAACACTGAGCTTGGCATTCAACTAGAGAAATGTTGGCATAGATGTCGACTTCGAAAGGACCTCCGAGACGTTTGTTTTCTTCTTTGACGAAAATGATAGAACCATCGCAACGTCTCTCGACTGAAAAATATTGACGGAATTTTAAATTCAACTCGCAAGGGATTGCGAGCTACGCGAAGTTAAAATTGTTGCTTAGGTGAATACCGGAATCTGGCTCAGATGACAAAAAAAAAATTACCAAGTACAAATTATGCTATTTTTACCGTTTAAACAGGTATTCTCCAAGTAGTCGGAATTCGGATCATCTTCAAGTAATTCCGGATGAGATCGACGAGTAAAACGACTCAACCAACAAGTACGAGCTGTGGCGTCGTATGTGGCCGATCGACATACGAATGTGAATTCGTTCAAACATCTGTAGAAATATAGCTCGAGATGACTCAGGGTGCCTACTGGGATGCAAAAAGCAAAATTTGAGGGGTTTCTAGCCAGTCAACAGTCAAAAGCCAATAGCCAGCAAATGAAAAGTCACCAGTCAATAGCCAGCCAATGATAAGCCAATGATTTTTCTTTCCTATGATTTTTTTTTTTTTTTCATTGTAACCACCAACATCGCCGGTAGTTGAAAAGTAAAATAAAAATTATTGGCCACTAATTTTGGAAATTTGTTTGAAATTGATGGTTTTGGTTTTCTTTTCAGACCTTAGGTTTTCCAACATGAATAACAGAAAGAGAAAGTCACATGTTTTTTTTTTCCTTCAAGTCAGCCAGTAGTCAGCTAACAGCCAGTTATTGAAAAAAATATTTTTTTGTCATTTTTGAGTTTTGAGACCTCCATAATATTCATCTTATCATTCTCTGTATTTATGAATCAAAGTTGACTCATTGAAGGGAGAAAATTGAATTTTTCCAGATTTCTCCTCCCTAAGTACAATTTTTAAAATTTTTCTGACTGAAAACGAGATTTTTACAAAAAATCATAATTTTTGAAAAATTTCCACGTCAACACTAATTTTTTCGACTAGAAATTCAGTCTGATCACCAATCAAGGAGGAGGAGGGAACAAGCTGCCCTCACGACTGGGTTCGGTTCAGCATGTTTTCTATCCTCTAGAGATTTGGCCAATAGCCAGCTTTATTTCCGCCTAATGAAAAAATTAAGCTTAAGCCAATAGCCAAATGCTAATGACGATTAGCTGGAAACCCCTGAAAATTCTTACCTACTATTTTCGTAACCTTTCCGCACTTCGATAGAAAAATTTCGTATTAAATATAAATTTGAATCGAGACCACGCCCATTTCTCCTTTGCCCCACGAGATTCATGTAATTTTTTTTGGAAAAAACAAAGAATTTGAACGTAATGGCACGGAAAGAATTCCAGAAATCACCCCTCCCCTCCCTTCCTTTCCCTAGTAGTGCCCAAACAATTTCAAAGGGCTGGCATACTCTCTGATTCTGAATCAGTTAAAAGTCACTGATAAACAGTCAGAATTGCAGCACAGGAAAAAATCAGCAAAATTCACTGATTTTCAGCGAATTTTCACTGATCTTTTCAAGATTTTCACTGATTTTTCTACCAATTTCATAAATTTCACTGACTTTTCAGTGGATTTTCACTGATTTTCCAGTGATTTTTCTCACTGATTTGTTTTCATTGAAATTTTTTTCACTTAATTTTTCCTGTGCTGCAATTCTGACTGTTTCTCAGTGATTTTCGATTATTTTCACTGATTTATAAATGAGAGAGTACAGTACAACCTTCGTAAATGCACCTAGAAATTATTTAAGGGAGGGGCTCAGAATCCCCAAAAAAAATAGGGGTATGAAATTTCAATGAAAAAATTCAGTTACTTGTTATTTCAGTGGCGCTGGCGTAGTCAGGGAATTTTCAGTAGGTTGATAATTTATAAACGGATTTGAGCCAAGTAAAATTAGAAAATTACGGAATTTCAGTTATTTTTCACTGATTTTTCAGTCAAAATTATTAATTTTTTCTGACAAACTGGGAATTTATTGAGAAATTAGTGATTCTTGACCGAACGACTAGTGAAGAATCATCAATTTTTAAAATAGAAGGATTAAAATACTGCCCGAGCGAAGCGAGGGCAAATTTTTTTTGAAAAATTATGTTTCAAAAGCAAAAGAATTTACTTTTTTCAATTTTTTTTAAATTAAAAAATCTCCTGTCCGAGCTTAAGGGGGGAGGGGGTGCTCGACCCCTTTAAGTCCCCCTTAGGTGCGCTTATGACAACCTTTTGGTTTCTTCTTACACATATCCGTATTTCTCTCAGCTCCTAGACGTGGGCTTAAAAGGTTTAGAAAAAAATTGATGCTACACATTTTTTTTAATCGAATGATTTTAAGAAAAGAACAAAATTTTTGGAGCCCGAGCGAAGAGACGAAAAAAATTGTAATAAAATTTTGAAACCAAAAATTTTATAATTTTCCCCCAAAAAATTCAGTGTACAGGAGGAAATTGAGACTTCCAAACATCCTGCCTTCAAATATTCACCTGCTTATAGTAAATACAATTTTTTTCAAATTATACTTTCCATCAATTTTTTGCCATGGAAGTGTAATTTTGCGCAGGTGAAGCGAGAGTATTTTTTTTTAAATCTAGAATTTTACAGCTATCAAGATTTTTTTTCAATGCTTGAGTTTCAAAAAAATCTAAAACGAACTCAACATTCATGGATAAAATTTACGGTTCATTAAGTTAATTTTTAAAAATTGATATATTTATAAAAATAAATAAATATTGCCTTTTGAATGTGAAGCTAGGAATTTCGAAAACTATCAATTTTTAAAATGAAAAAGGTTGATTTTATTAGGAAAATTTACAAAAAATTGATACAAATGAATAAATTTCGTACTAATTTCGTAATTTTCTGTCAATTTTGACCGTTTTTCGTACTTTTTATGGTTATTTTTGAATTTCGTGCCTTTTTTGTTCTTTATAGCTTTTTTCGTACCAGTAGACACCATGAATGTGATATTAAACTCGTCAAAAAGATCTCGGATCAATTTCTTACTTGTCTTCGCATTCAGTCCGATTGGCTGCAACTACTTCTTTGATATCGGCTATCGCAAGTTTGAGTTTTTTCCTGGCATGTCTTTCGAAGACATAATGCCTATTTGGACATTCTCTTTCAATACGACTAGCTGTAAATTTAACTCGTTAATTGATCAATTCTGTCGGTTTGATTTATTGAAATGTGTTTTTATATAGGTACTTGCATGTTAAACACACTTCTGTGTAATGCACACTATTCGGTACTAAGACCAATGTCCCAATTCCTTCTGGCTGTGCTTGCTCCCTTGTTAAATAACAAGTGGATTCTTCATATTCTACAATACCACTAAATGATGCTATCCTGCTTCCAGGTTGAAAGTCGAACGACGTGCATGTCCTTACTAAATTATTTTGCGCTGTACGATCTCTTAAACATAATTCTTGACATTTTTCTAATACTCTAAATGGTGGCGCGGTATCGCGTACCTAATGTGAAGCAATCGTATCAACAGTTGGTGTGTTTGTTACGTCGTTAAAATTAAAAAAAATGGATAAAAAATGGTACGAACATTAAAGTCAACTCACCACGTCATCGTCCAACGCTTGCAACTGCTGATCCGGCAGTCGCTCGTATACTACACGACCTATGCCTTGATTACATGTAGTTTGAGCTGAAATAAAAAGAAATCGTATTCTATTTCAAAATTATGTTCGAGTATTCAAAACTGTGATGGGGAATGGAATGAAACTATAAATTAAAAAATGGGAATTTTTCGTAAAAACTATATTTTTCTACGAAAAAAGGGCAAATTTTGTTGTTTGATGGTTTGAGGATGAATTAGAAATTGAAGGACTTTGGTTCTGCCCATACTCCATTAGGCCCTTTTTTGTGAAAAAATTGTGTGTATATTTTACAGGCGAAGCTGAAGAGATGAAAAATTGGAAAATTTGTTATTTCTCGAGCAATTTAGCTGAAGATTTTCACTGTAGGACCCTTCAACTTTTTTCTACCTTTCTAGAAATTTCAGCTTAATCGGTCGTGGAATAATGAATTTCTTCAAATTTTTGTATATCGAGTTAACTAGTACTATTTTTGAATTTTCTCTTCATTTTTTGTGCTCAAAAGTTCACAGAATATTTGCATATATTACTCAAGTTTGATTCAGCAATGAAAAAAAATCCCATTGAACAAAGGCTTTATTAAATTCAATTTTCATTTTTTTTTTTTTTTAAATAAGAAAGTGTTACTTTCTGAAACTCACTTTAGGTTGTAAATGAGTTGAAAAGGAACAAATATGTACCTATTCATTTTCATTCATTCTTTTAAATATGACCCAACTTGTTTCAAACTTTCAATCTTGTTTTTCTCAAAATTAAAAATAATACCTAGAAATTAGGAGTGATAATTTTCTGAAGAACAACGATTTTTGGGCGGGGAAAAATCACAGTCATATTTCCTTGGCGATAACTTCTATATTCCTGACAAATTGAAAAATTTTGCCAGGTGAAAATTGATAAAGATTGACTAGAATTTCCTATAAAAAATGTTATCATTGAAATTTTAACACCTAGGTATAAAAATATTTTGAATTTTAACAACTACCTAAACCAATCTTTAACGTTTCAATTTTTAAAAACCTTCTTACCCCTCCTTCCTACCGATTCTATCAATTTTGATTTTTGAAGAGTATTTTTAAAACATTTCATATCCAAATATCAGTTTCTTCCTGTAGGCATCTGATTGACTAAAAATTACGAAATATTATAGTTCCAAAAATCGATGTGAAAAGGAATAAATTTTTTAGAATTTCATCTTGAAAATAACTTTTCTCAAAAATGTTTTATTTTCACTATTTGTGTGTGTTAAATTTTCAAAAATCCAACAAAAAAACAGTTTGAGCAACTGAAAATTTGGGGAGAGGGGGGGGGGAGATCTGCATGCATTCTCCAGAAATAAAAATTATATTAAAATCGGAGCCAGAAAATTAAGGCGTTTACGTTGATCCCAAATTTATTTTACAACCTTAAATTCAAAATTTGAAAAATATTCATTTGTTCATTTTTTACAACTGAAATTTCTGAATTTTTTGAAAATGTGATGATAACAAAATTAACTCAATTCTGAAAAAGTTTCCCTCCGAAATTGTATCAGTCCAGTAAACGCCTTCGAAATTGGCAGCGAAAAAAAATATCTCTAATTATGAAAATAGTTCTCATTTTTTGAAAAACTCTAAAAAATTGGGAAAATCAGAGAACTTGATAAATTTAAAAAATGGAGTAAATTTTGGAATTTTTTACGTCAAAGTCGTGGATTTTTTCAAACAACGAACTTTCAGAAAATAGATTACATTTTTGTTTTTGAAAATCATGAATTTTTCAAATAGTTAGAGTTTCAATTTCACGAAAAAACACATCCGCTCGACTGAGCTGTAAAAAGAAATTTTATGATTAATTCGTGTTCTAGACATTACAACAAAAAAATTTAGGTAGCCCAGATGCCTTTTTTTATCCCTCCCCCTTTTCCGAGGGTTCATCCCCTTTCTTAAAAACGCCTGTAGCGCTCCTCCTATGGGGTCTAGTGAAAAAATTTCCCACAAAGGTTATCCCTCAACATCTCAGCTACAAATTACTTTCTATAGAAAATTCAATTTGGGGCCACCGGTGCCCCTCAAATTTGAAAAAAGTATTTCAAAAAATTATAAAAATCACGTTTTTTTCATTTTTACCGAAAAGTTTCCAAGATGAGTAAAATTTGTAAATAAACAAAAGTATTCAGAATTAAATTTCCTATTCGGTGAGTTATATCACGACTATTTTCGTACCGCTCCCCGATATACTATACAGGCCCACCCCCCTCCCACACATCAAAAATTTCGGTCTTCTAGAAAAATTTTCCAGCAAACATATGTTCTTCACAACTTAATCTACAATTTCGGTCATTATAAAAATTATTTTTTGAGCAATCGCTACCCCTTAAATTCGAAAAATATCCCTCAAAAATACATAAAAATACGCTTTTTTACACTTCGAATGCAAAGCTTTAAAGATAATTATGCAGACAGAAATTAGGTATATTCATTAGTTGCTTCTCCATACAAAACTAGAAATTAAAAATTACGATTTTTAGACACTTTCCCTCAATTTCTGTCTACATTATTATCTTTAAAGCTTTGCATTGGAAGCGTAAAAAAACGTATTTTTATGTATTTTTGAGGGATATTTTTCGAATTTAAGGGGTAGGCATTGCTCAAAAAATAATTTTTATAATGACCGAAATTGTAAATTAGGTGGTGAGAAAAAAATTTTGCTGGAAAATTTTTCCAGAAGACCGAAATTTTTGATGTGTGGGAGGGGGGTGGGCCTGTATGTAACGGGGAGCGGTACGAAAATAGTCGTGATATAACTCACCGAATAGGAAATTTAATTCTGAATACTTTTGTTTATTTACAAATTTTACTCATCTTGGAAACTTTTCGGTAAAAATGAAAAAAACGTGATTTTTATGATTTTTTGAAATACTTTTTTCAAATTTGAGGGGCACCGGGAGGGGTAAAAAAAGGCATCTGGGCTGAATTTGTTTGTTGTAATGTCTAGAACACGAATCAATCATAAAATTGATTTTTACAGCTCAGTCAAGCGGATATGAAATTGAGACCTGACTAAAATCTTGACTCTCGGTTTTCTCAGGAATATGAAGCCTGAGAAATATCTTGGAGACAACAGTTGAATAAGGTTTAGTCTCCCCTTCAGGACTGAATTTTTTTTTCTAAATTATGCAACCTCAGTTTTTAACGCATTTTTTTGTAAAAATATCGCCATCGTTCTGATCTTCATTCCCCCCTCCTTTTTTCCACTTACTCCTCAAATAGTTTGACCTTTGAATGTTTGGAAGCGAAAAAAAATGTCATCTCCACCTTTTTCTTGAAACTTAATTTCGTTTTTCGATTAAAATGGCACCATGATTTTAAAATAAATTACGATTCCAATCCCAATATCCCATTAAACGAGCGTGTCAAGATTCAAGTTGCATAAAAAAAGGGAGTAAAATTCGTACTGAAAAAATCATCCAATACAATCAATACGATCACTAATCGAAGTACATACATGGGACATGTGAAGAGATAAAACCAAAGCATGCTCGGTTCCATCAAAGATTATTTTTTTTACTCTGATGCATATCAAATTATACACAAACGAACGGCGAACGACAACTCTACGAAAGTTTTCACTTTCATCCGGTTCATCCGCCATTTAACGTATATGTGTCGATACACTTGGAAATCGATTAATTCAGCAAATTGAAATACAATCGCGGTAACTAATACTTGGAGAATTGCATCAGGGAATTATTGTTTTTCGGTGCTCGACGCTGATTATAACAATTGTTATAGGCCTTACTTCCTCGTTGAAGAATTTGCAGTCCGCAAGTAGATCACGGGGTAATGTCCTCTTTTTTTTTCAGTTCGCAAAGCGTACCCCATCGGGTTGGAATAATTTGAAACGATTTTTATTCAAATCGAATACCTTGACCTACTAATTATGTGATATGAAGTATGAATGATTCTGAATGGGATGTGAGAGAACAAGAAGGTAGGAAAAAATTGAAATAGTTCAATGAACGAAATACTTATGTAAATTTTCGATTTTTCCCACCCTCAAATACAGTTCAAAGTACAGATAAATTGTGGAATGTACTTAATAGCATGATTTTTTTTTCATTTTTTTGACGAAAAATTATTTTTACCAGAGTTGAGATGATGAAAAAATTGATTTTTTGGCAAAAAAAAAAGTGCAAGGAGAAATACATATATCGATTGAGATTATATAGGTACCTAATGTGCATATTACTCGCACGCATATCGCATCAAGGTCCCTTACCTTTCTTTACGGACCGTTGATCATTCACACTATCCTCCCCGGATAAATCACACATCTGACACCATATTGAATAATAACCAGCACTCTCCTCCCCTTCATTCTTCTACAATTCGTTTCGTAACAATTTTCGTACATACGATTCACATTCCAAAATATCGTACGGTTGAATTTTTGGCGAAATTTAACTCCCTTTTGATGGGTCACATCGCAATTATTTGAAAATACTTGAAAAAGTTGATCTGATTTTTGGCTCAAAATTGCTCAAAAATTCTGAAATTACATTTTCACCAATATTTTTGTGTTTCATCACGTAGTTTGAAATATATTCTAAATTTTTTCCAACCTAAACGTTTTTCTCAAAATTTTTTCAAACTTAGCAAATTTTTTCTAAATTTTTTTCAAACTTTGAAATTTAAAAAAAATGTCTCCTTCCACTGCAAATTTTTTTGACTTCAAGTTTTTTCTCACGATTTTATCCAATCTGATTTTTTCTCAATTTTTTCCAATCCTTCAATTTTTCAAAAATTTTTATTCTCTTTCAACCATAAATTTCATCAACTTTGAAATTTTTCTCAAAATTTTATCAAATCCGAAATCTTGCTCTAAAATTTTCCTCAATTTTTTCAGCCTTGAAATTTTTAAAATGATTTCTTTTCTAAAATTTTCTTTCAACTCCAAAATTTTTTCTCTATTTTTTTCTAGACCGAAATTCTTCTCAATTTTTTTCGGCTCAAACATTTTTTCTGTTCTGCTATAGTAGGGAGAGTCTTTGTCATCAAATAAAATTTAAAAAATAATTCATCCAAAACGTTGAAATTTTTTTCGAAATTCAACTCGATTTTTATAAATAAAATTTCTCAAAAGTTGGAGACAAATCGTTGAGTTGAGCAAAAAAGTTTAGAGATTTGTTATTTACTGCTTCGTTTCAAAAATTTAGGGGGAAAATTTTAGCATTAGCTATAGCAGAAAATAAATATATACTTCAAAGTTGAAAAAAAATCAACAAAAAATGTCTAAGTTCGAAACAAAAAATTGAAAAAATTCAACAGTTTGAAGAAATAAAAGTGTAGAAGAAATTTTGGGGTTGGAAAAAAAATTGAGAACAAATGTTGGAGATTAAAATGAAAAATTGTTTAAAAGAGATTTTAGAGTTGGAAAAAAATTTTGAGAATTACGCGTTAAATAAATTCGTAATCATGATAATCAGTTAAAATTTCACGAGCGACACAAAAATAATAGTGGAAATGTAATTTGAGCATTTTTGAGCGATTTTGAGCCCAATATCAGGTCAATTTTAAAGTATTTTCATAAAATAAACGTATGCACGCGTGTTGTATTCGGATTTGGAATTAGAAAACAGATCGCTGTGAGTCTTATTTGGTGGCAAATTCAATGACGCATGTCGGCAACAAAAGTTCCATAATACGGCCGAAAATTCCATCAATCGACAGATGATATTTATTCCCGTATTGATGTGTCAGCGATTGGGCGTATGTGATTTCGTATGGGAATACCCGGGGTGACCTTCGTACCTTGCCGAAAAATATAAAAGGGATTTAAAATTCTAATTTTTATCCGTTTCTCACGTTTATCCTAGAGTTTCCCAAATTATGTTGGACATTGCCCTTGAACTGTTTATTTGGTATCAAAATAAAAGAAAAATGGCGCGAATACGAATTTAACAGCACGTTTATAAATCTAAATCGTACGTGGCAACATTGTTTACGAGGAAAAACGGAAACCGGCACGTTTTTCAAGCAGAAAGGTATTAACATACCGCAACCAGCGGTCAACTTCCTTTTGAAATTACCAATTTACTCTATGTGTATGAAATGTTCGTAAAAATGATCATTTTTCATAATAATTATAAACAGTTACATTGTATCTATAGTATGACTCTGTGGCATCGTACTGTACGAATGACTGCATGTTTGGGGTCGATGATGACGAGATAGTTCAAATGTGTTGTACGTAAAATTTCTCTACACGCAAATGTTCATTCAGTTGTGATGAAATTTTGCCAGCTCGATTGATTTGTTTAAATGGTAAATACGTATTTGGTTTTTTGGCAATGTTTTCTTAAAAGTGATTAACGGGGGAAGAGGGTAGGTTTAAAATTTTTTTGGTTGCATGCAAATAGCAAGAGAAAAGTAATTTTGAAGTCGTATAGGTAATAAAATGAAAAAAATTTTGATCCAAAGGGATTTTGAAAAATAAAAAAATTGATTTTTTACTTTCATTTCTGAAAAGTGAGGAATTTGATATTTTGAGATGAAAAATGCATACAGCTCATGAAGAGAAAAAAATATAACATATGCATACATTTTTTAATGTAAAAGATATTTTTGAAATTAAGAAAAAGGCAGCACTTATACATGGAAAACCCAAGATTTTGTTTTCAGCCCCATTTTCTCGGAAACAGAGATGGAAAATTGAAACTGTAACTGGAACTGAAACTGAAACTGGAACTAGAACTGAAATTGAAATAACGAGAACTAAAAATTGAAAATTGGAACTCCCACATCAGTTCCAACAGCTGCAGTTTTTTTTACGAACGTTGAACTTTCTTCAATTTCCTCCCAACCTTGATATTTTTTAAACTCTGAAATTGTTCATCAATTGTTCTTAAAATTTGTTTCAATTTTTTTCAATTTGTAATTTTTTTTTCAATTTACAATTTTAGAATTTTTTTATTTTTTTCTGACCTTGAAATCAATAAAAAATTTTCAAACTCAAATTCTTCTCAATTCTGAAATTTTTTCAATCTAAAATTTTCTCGTATACTTACCTATTTATCAACTTGTTTTCTAATCACTTTTCAAATCATAATTTTTTTCCAATTTACAATTTGTTAAAATTTTTTACAAACTTTAAATTTTTCATAAATCATTTTTTCCTTTTCCATAAAAGTTTTCAATACACGAGAAACAATTTCATTTATTCGATAATAAGACTGTGTGTGACAGGAAACATTATTTTTTGGAATTATTTTGGAATTTTCGAATCAGAGTATGAAAAAAGGTTAGAATTGGATTAAAAAAAAATTAATTTGGAAAAATATTGAGAAGTTTGAAGCTTTGAAGTTCAGAAAAAATGTTGAGAAAAAATGTTTGAAAACATTTTGAGAAAAAAATATGAGTTGAAAAAATTCCAAGAAAGGAAATCAAGTTTGAAAAAGTTTCAGGAACAGTTTTAGGTAGGGAAAAAATTTAACTTGAAAAAATTTAGCGAAAAAATTCTAGTTAGAAGAAAAAACTAGAAAATTGTAAACGATATAAAAATGTCGAATCAAAAAAGGGTTTAAAACATTGAAAAAATCCTATGAATTTACATTCTTTGAAAAATCGCCCCCACCCTCGTGAGGTAGAGAAGGAATGTGATTTTCACGGTTTCTTGAACTCGTTTGGATATCTCTGAAGACTTTAAGACCTATCTGTTTGATTGGTCGATTTTGTTATAATTTGCCCTTACCAGTTAACGATACCATTTGATTATCTTGAGAAATTAACCAGTAGGCTGGGCATCGCTTCGCCCCTCCTTTATTCCGGAGAAGTAAGTGGATAGCCGAAAGCGTGGAAGTCGCCTATTTCACACCTTCAATGAAATTCCTCTCCGTAAATTTATGGCTTGACTGCTTTATGAAGTATTGAAATTTCAAACAGTAGGTGCCTAAGTTTACAGGGATTTAAATGCACCAAATTTTATCGTTGGATTCCTCATTTGTTTTTTCTTTACTTAAAAACTAATCTGCGTTAGATACAAATTTTGAAGATTTTTTTAATTTGAAAGCATTTTATTCAATTATTTATTCTGATCAATTTAGTAGCACAGAAAGTTCGATGGAAAGGGGAAAAAGGCAAAAGGGATACTTTCCATCCACATTTCAAAACCAAATTTGGTATTGCCAAGGTTAATTTTTAGATTTTTGGCGGATTTTTGAAAATATCCGAAAAGGGCTATTGATACCCTGATTTTTCATAAAAATGGTAAGTCATGAGGTGATAATTCGAAAATTGGTTTGTATACTGAATCGACCCCATTCTGTAGAAAGAATTTTTTTGAGAAATTCATAATTTAATGAACAAAGACAAGTATTTAGGTAAATATCAGATTTTTTATACATCACGACCAATAAAAAATGGCGAATTGATGAATAAAAAAAATCAGTCAAGAGATGCAATAATTTGGCTTGAGGGGGGGGGGGATTTTTTTGAAAATTCTTCAACAGAATAAGCAAAGAAACACTTTTCTAAATGATTCATCTTTCTAAATTCCAAAATTCCCCAACATTTTCCTGACTTTTCCTAACCATCGAAATTCCCTGAATTTTCAGGTTTTCCAGAAAGTGGACACCCTGGTTGTAGTTTTTCCCATTTTTTCAGTTTAAAATTTTTATTTTTCATTACAGCATTCAGGTCAACAAAAAACGACAAAGAAAAAAATTTAGTGAAGAGAGGTAACAATTTGGCGCGAGCGGAGCGAGGGTGAATTTTTTTGAAAAAATTTAATTTCGACTGAAAAACTTGTATTTTAGGTCGCTAATTTTCTTTCTTAATCTTGCTAATTTCGGATTTCTCACGCAATTTTGGCGGATTTTCGTGCTTCTTATGATCAATTTGGAGTTTCGTGCTTTTCTGTATTTCGGTGCTATTTTCGTAGCAGTAGACTCTGGTCTTACCATTTGTCAACATCTTAAGAACAGTAAGAACGGTAATTGCTTGAACCATGTTGGGTACGTAATATTTCCTTGTCATCTTGAGTTACCGGTAATTTATAAACTAATATTAAAGCAAGTGCGTATATAACAAACACTCGCCTTAGAGTTCACTTTTTTTTCGAACACGCCACGTCCAATAATAGTTTTTATGCGAATGCACACCGATTTCATTAAAAAGCCACATGCAACGATCGTCTTTTATCGATACACGCCACTGAAAAGAACTAAACCGATTATCGTATCATAATTTCCACTCTCGGTGCACGTTACAGGATGAAAAAAAAATTCCAAGTCTGCAAATTAACCATCGAAGCTCGCACCGGTACTGATTTCATCTCGAATCCGAATCCAGGCTAGTCTCTAGCCTTCGTCGCCTGCGCCACTTTGGTGGACCGGCCGGATACGAGTCCATTGTTCTAGGGTTTCCGGGAAAAATGACGAGGGACAGGAGATGTGTAAACCGGGGTCACTGTATGTCCATCGTGCGGTGTTGATGTTTATCGTCGAATAGGACTGAAAAACGATAAGCTGTACGATTTCCAGAGAACATCGCGGGGTGAGCGATAAGATTACTCCTTCTGTAATAAACTTGGCGTAGGTAGTTCGTTGATCTGTACACGTAATGCATTCAAATGCACCACTGTCGTCAGCCGCGCTGACTAATTATCGCACCTAAATTTGTAATAATAATCGTTTATGCTTCGGTACCTGCTACGGTAGGTGGTGTTTCTCAGTCGATGCTGCAAGCCTCTTGTACCAGGAAATCGTGAATTTTCTGCTTTTATACAGGGTTCGTTTTTTTTTTAACCGTTGATATCGTATTGGATTTAGTGGACGATGATTTAAACGTAAACCTGGTGAAATGCAAATAAGCGTGTAATTAATTTTGCTATTTTTAGCGAAAATCAGATGATGGTAATGAAATCGTGAAGGGTTTGAATGAGAATTTCAACACAACGTGCGTCTAACAAAACTTTCTGACAAGGGAAGTATCCCAACTCAAAGTAAAATTTTGAGCCCAAACAAAAAAAAATCGAAAGTACATCATAACAGGACTACGTATCCTAAATTTCAGGTGCTGAAGTTCATTTCTCGATTTTTGGCGAATTTTTGAAATTTCAAAATTACCTCCGCATTGGGAAATATAAAAATTTGATCTAGTCAACGAAAAAAGCTGAAATTTGGTATATACCCTATTTTTGACCTCCCGAATCGATTGGAAGCGGTTTCGAGACGTTTCGGAGCCACCATAAAATTTTGGAATTTTCCAGCGCTGGAGAAAAGCCCATAAAAATGGCCCATATGCACTTCAGCACCTATAACCGCGGATTATCCATATTGGTGACCTATTTGATCGATTAAAACACAATTTTCCAAAATTCGTAACTTTGAGTTCAAATTTGCATTTTTGGGTAAAAAATGTTCATTATGTACTGGAAAATTCCAAAATTTTCTGGTAGCTCCGAAACGTCTCGAAACCACTTCCATTCGATTCGGGAGGAAGAAAATACGGCATATACCAAGTTTCAGATTTTTACCCAGTTACGTGTGCAAGAGTGATATTTTGGAATAAGTATTTTCCAGAAAAATATCCTGCCCAAAAATGAGAATTTGAACTCCAGGTTACGAATTTTGGAAATTTGTGTTTTAATCGATCAAATAGGTCACCAATATGAATAATCCGCGATTATAGGTGCTGAAGTGCATATGGGCCATTTTTATGGGCTTTTTTCCAGCGTTGGAAAATTCAAAAATTTTCTGGTGGTTTCGAAACGTCTCGAAACCGCTTCCATTCGATTCGGGAGGTCGAAAAAAGGTTAGGTATCTACCAAGTTTCAACTTTTTACCCCGATGTATGCGCGTTTGGCGAATTTTAAAAATTTTTCCTGGGAAATTTCTTACCCAAAAATGCGAATTTGAATTCAAAGTTACGAATTTTAGAAAATTGTGTTTTAATCGATCAAATAGGTCACCAATATTGATAATCGGCGATTATAGGTGCTGAAGTGCATATGGACCATTTTTATTGGATTTTCTCCAGCGCTGGAAAATTCCAAAATTTTCTAATGGCTCCGAAACGTCTCGAAACCGCTTCCAATCGATTCGGGAGGTCGAAAATAGGGTATATACCAAATTTCAGCTTTTTTCGTTGACTAGATCAAATTTTCATATTTCCCAATGCGGAGGTAATTTTGAAATTTCAAAAATTAGCAAAAAATCGAGAAATGAACTTCAGCACCTGAAATTTTGGGTACTTGGTCCTGTTATGATGTACTTTCTATTTTTTTTTTTGTTTGTGCTCAAAATTCAACTTTAAGTTGGGATACCTATGTACCCTGCGAGGAAAAAACATGACATAGCTTAGACTTTTTGCATGACTTTCTTGACTTTTTCTACGGGCCACCCCTTCAAAAAAATGAATTTTTGCGAAAAATTCCAAAGTAATATAATTCAAAATAAAATCACAAAGAGTTCCCTAAATTTAAATTTTTACGAACAATTCAAATAAATTAGATTTTGAAAAAATCACAATGAGTTCTTTTTTTAAAATTTAAATTACCTATTTATAAAAGTTGATCAGGGTGTCCACAGTATTTCAGAAATGATTTTCCCTGACTTTTCCAGAGTTTCCAAACCAGTTTCTCGAAGTTTTCCAGACCTTTTACGTACGATAATCACGAAGCGTGGACGAGACGGTAATTTTTTCGCACTATGTACTTACAACCTGAAATTGCTGAAATTGCGGAAGAATGATTTAAAATGAATGGTGTCTAACAATTTTTGTTCAAAAATCACAACTTCTTACGAGATTTTTAGATATTCCCTTCGCCGGCTACAAAAACGACTCAAATTCAATTCTGAAAATTTTCAACTCCTCCCCCCCCCCCGGGAACAAAAACTTGAGAACTTGAATTTATAACAGATAAATTTTAAAATAAAAAGGAAAAACGCAAAATTTTATGCATAAAGTTCTGCAAAATGGAACAAATCATGTCAGATTCAAAATTTTCTTCACATAATTTAATCGACAAAGACACTCATTTAATAATTTTTTTTTTGGTGCATCACGATAAACAAAAAATGATGAATAAAAAAATCTGTGAAAAGAGGTCACAATTTGGCCCGAGCGAAGTGAGGGTGAAATTTTTTAATAAAATAAACAAAGAAACACTTTTCTAAATGATTCATCCTTGTTTTGGATTTTTATACAATTTACAAAATTTCAGCGAAAATTTCATAATTCTCTGACTTTTTTAGGTTTTTTAGGAAGTGAACACCCTGTGAATGGGAATTCTTTTCAATTCTGAAAAAAAGCTTGACCTTTGAGTCAAATAGCTTGACTTTGCATGATTATAGCTTGATCTCTTGGTCAAAAGCTTGACTTTTCAGGTCCGTTGGATATCCTGTTACTTTTCAAGCCACTGATTGAAAAATTTGTATCTCATGAAAATTTCGTAAATCAAAACGCAGTTGGTAGTATGTACTGAAATGAAATTTTTACAAAAATTCTACCAAAAATTATTCTCATGAAAAAATTTTTTTTTTCAATTTTAATTAAATTGAGGAATTTTTTTTATTTTTTTGCTTATTATAATTTTATAAAATTTTTGGGCACATTTAGCGAATTTTTATTCCACCCCTTGGGAGGCTTGAAGCCTCAAAACTCAAAATTCAAGAAAAAAAGGGTAGTAAAAACCTGGAAAAATTGAAATTTTGCAATTTTTTCGAGTGATATGCCTAAATCTATGTTCTCGAGGGCGTAGAATACGAATTTGGCAATATTTTTTTCTTACGGATGAAGGGTTAAGGAAAAAATAGGAAGGGTTGAGGGATAATACAAAATTTGAATTTTGTAACTTTTTCGTGTATGTCAAATCTATGTTTTCGAGGGTGTAGAATACGGATTGGCAATGTTTCTCGCTTCGAAATGAATACTTGGTTTGGGTGAGAGAGGGTAAGACTTTAAAAAATTTGAATTATGTGATTTTTCCGAATAATATTTTTTGAGCTTATGTTTTTGTGGTCGTGGAATACAAATTTAGCAATAATTTTCTCTTGGAGATGAGACGATGAGAGTTGAGGTAGGCAGAGAGAAAAGCCTGCAATATTTTGAGTTTTGAAATTTTTTCTAGTAATATATCAAAATCTATATTTATCAAGGGCGTAGAATTCAAATTTAGTATTTTTGTTTCTTTTCAGAATGAAAATTGAGAATTTTGCTACTTTTCAGAGAAAAAATGTATCGAAATTGATGTTTTCGAGGGTGGTAAAATATAAATTCGATAACATTTTTCTCAGAGGGATGACCGGTTGGGGTGGAGAGGTAACGTAAAATACATTTTTCAAATAAACTACTTAGTAAAAGGTTCCGCAACAATTAAATACACTTGCGTAAAATTAATCCCCACGTGATTTTTATCCCTACTTCAGATCTATTTCATTGATGAATAAAATTGGTTACGTCATCGATCACCATACGATTACGATTCATCAATCTTTCGCAGAAATTCATCTCCAAAATATACCTACAATTATCTTCTGGCATGAAACCAAATTGTACAGACCCATTAGGCGTAGCTCGGTTATAAATTTAATTTTGGTGGGGAAGTGACCTAACGTTAGAAGAAAGCGAAATTGAACTTTGTAAAAGTGCTTGTATGTAAACTACGTTTATAATTTATAATTATCGCGCGTATCACGTGGTCCAATGTCTGAACGTAATGTTTGATATGCACATCTACGTGTACATTGTTTACAAAGGTGCCAAAAAGGTGGGAAATTTATAATACCTAATAATTTATCACGAAATATTAATTTGTAGCAGAAATTGTAACAAGGAGCGTAACGTTTTGCTAACAATTCTATCGAAGGAATTATAAAACCGATATTTTTTTGAGAAAAAGAGAGTAAAGTAATCAATTTTTGAGTAAAATCTTCCTATACCTACGCAGGATGGATCGAAGACAATCTGTGTGGAATACTTTGAATCTCGAGACAGCTAAACTTCACGTCAGTACTTCAGATTTGACTGAAAATAGACATAAATCTAGCCGTAGAAAAAAACACACCACTGTAAGTATAATTATTTAACTATCTATTAATCACGTAACAAAAAGTAGCATTTAGATAGTTTGGTTGCTCATGGTGTGAAAAGTAAAAAAAATAGTATATCTGTAGTCCGTAGCTCAGTACAATATGGTGGGCCAAAAAACCAAAAAATTTTAATTTTTGAAAAGATTCCCTGAGTAAAAGTTATAGGTCAAGTTGTAGGGTAGGGAGACTGACATTTTTTTTAAAATTCTAAATCGATTCATGTCTTTCGATTGCGCAAGAGCCTTAAATTTTTCAAAAATTGCCAAAAATTCAAAATTTCGAAAAAATTCAAAGTTGATTAAAATCAATTTCAGAGCTTATTTAGTATTTAACAATCTAGACTAAGAAGCACTTTTTTTTTGAAAAAAAAATCAGTGTTTAATAACTTTTTCAATTTTACTTCATATTCGCTTAGTTATAAATCAGTGATAATTATCGAAAATCACTGAAAAACAGTCGAAATTGAAACATAGGAGAAAATCAGTGAGAATTTCTTCCAGAAAACAAATCAGTGAGGAAAATCAATGAATATTCGCTGAACGGTTAGTGAAAGGGTATCGGCGGTCAAGATAGGCGAATCTGCCCCCGAGCTGAAATTCGAAACTAACCTATGGAATTTGGTTCTTAGGGTCTGAAAACCACGTGGTAAAAATTTTGGCCCCCAATTCCACTCCTAGCCCCAGTTATTGAACAAAACGTTACTTTTTTCAGCCATTTCATTAAAAATTTTCATTTCCGCGAGTTTTTCACCAAATTCTTTCAAAATTTCGTCAAGTGTGCCCTATACTGAGGGGTATCAGTGGGAGGTTTGAAAAAAAATTTTTGATGATTTTTTCAAGCCAAAAATTGCGTTTGAAAACTTCAATTCGAGTTTTCCACATGATGTTTCAGAGGTGCAATTTTGAAAAAAATATATTGTATGTACCTAGTCTCTATGTACATCATGATATTTTTTTCAGAATTTTTTAGAAGGTGGAACACCTTGAAAAATGCAAAAAACCACTTCTTCACAGCGTTTTTCAGTTTTTCACTCATAAAATGGTCATTTTTGACTGAAAAAAATTTTCTTCCAATTATATTCGAAAATACGAATTTATACACGTCCTGTCAGATTTTCACTCAATTTCATCACGTATGGTACAGCTCCCCTCCCCCTCCCCCCTAAAAAAAGGTGACTGTAATTTCTATTTTATCAATATACGAAGGGTATATTATTGAAAAAAAAACTTTGACTCAAAACTGAATTTTCAAAATTTGAGTGCTTTGACCATACAAATGGAGTTTACTGAAGTAGTTTAAGCTGCTGAACATGAATCTGTTGCAAATTTTTTCGTATGACAATTTCGTATGGAAAATAAAGTGAGATATTCAATTTCGAGCCTTGTTGTACTTAAGTATTTGGACTTGAAATTACAAAAATCGCGAAAAAGAGATGAAATTAAGTGAAAAAAAATCTGACAAGACGTGTATAAATTTTTATTTTGGAATATAATAAAAAGAAAATTTTTTCAGCCAAAAATGACCATTTTATGAGTGAAAAACGCTGTGAAGAAGTGGTTTTTCGAATTTTTCAAGGTGTTTCACCTCCTAAAAAATTCTGAAAAAAATATCATGATGTACAATTGTACATAGAGACTCGGTACATACAATATATTTTTTTTAAAATTGCACCTCTGAAACATCATGTAGAAAACTCGAATTGAAGTTTTCAAACGCAATTTTTGGCTTGAAAAAATCATCAAAATTTTTTTTTCAAACCACCCACTGATACCCCTCAATATAGATAGTGTACACCTCACGAAAATTTGAAAAAATTTGGTGAAAAATTCGCGGAAATAAAATTTTTTAATGGAATGGCTGAAAAAAGTAACGTTTTGTCCAATAACTGGGGCTAGGAGTGGATTTGGGGGCCAAAATTTTTACCACGTGGTTTTCAGACCCTAAGAACCAAATTCCATCGGTTAGTTTCGAATTTCAGTTCGGGGGCAGATTCGCTTATCTTAACCGCCAGTACCCTTTATGAAATTTGCTGAAAAATCAGTGAAAATCGTTGAAAAATTAGCGATCAGTGAATTTTGCTGATTTTTCCTGTGCTGAAATTCTGATTCTTTATCAGTGACATTTCACTAATTCAGAATGAGAGAGTAGGTGAAAAAATAAAATAAAAGAATTTTAAAAATCTATAAAACATGGATTTTTGTAAAAATTGCGCCTTTTGATTTAGATTTTAGATAGTCACTTAATAAGCTCAAAAATTGAATTTAATGAATTTCGATTTTTTGGAAATTTTCTAAAAATTAAGAAACTTGAATTTTTGTCAATTTCCGAAGAATTGAAGGCTCTTGCGCGATCGGAAGATTGAATCGATTTTGAATTTTTTTTCCCAGTCTCTCCAGCCATAAACTTTTGCGGTACCTACTCCTTATAATCAAAAATCTCCATACACGACAGTTGGCCAAATGTAGGTACGCTGAACAATGAAAAATAAATACAACTAATTTGCACCGGAATACCTCAGCTAGATCTAAATTCAGCTCAAGGGTTATTTTTATCCGAACATTTGTTACATTTAACTTCAATTAATTACGTCCAATTTATAAGAACTTTATATTCGAACAAAGTGCCATTTCAATTCGAATTATTGTTCGATTGAATAGTGCATTCAGGTTATATTGTAACTGACGAAAATTTTAGTCGTTTTTCGGTGCTATCGATTCGAAGATTTTTCGTTTTTGATGAAAATCAAAATAAATCAATTACTTATGTGTTGCTGAACCGATACTTTCAATTTTTTAATTTGATTAGATGTTATGGATTCGTGGGGTCAATTGTCAGTAGAAGTGACAACCAACGTATTTAGCTCCTTAGATCCCAGAATCGACCAACATGTCACCAAAACGGTACCTATTTTATTGTGATTTTTACATTTTCAAATTTTGTTTATATTTTTTGTTAACTTTTTCCCACCTCTTTTTGTTAATTTTTTCCCACCTAATTATCATCAGGTATTCAATTATTGCTCTTGCTTGACCATTCCTACATATTTTCTACTTAGCTTGACTGCATGTTTTAAAATATGGTAGGAGGGAACCTAAGCAAAACTGAAGTTTAATAAAATTTTATTTATCTATCTGCTTTGTGAATATTTTTAATGTGCAACTCTTCTTGTATACACAGGTAGTTTCTGTTAGTACGTATCAATTCTTTGGAAATAGAGATAGGTACCTACTAAATATGTAGATTTTTTTCAAAGTCTAAAATTTTGAAGCTTGATAATTTTATTGTATTTTCGAAAAAATAATTTTATATTTAAATCGCCTTCATTTGCTATATAGTTAAAATTTAAAAATGCTTGCTGTAAAAATTTCAGGAGTTGGTAAATTGATTCTCTGAATTCAGAAATGTATGAATTGATTCCCATTTTTTATCAGGGTATGTACGAATTGATTTCCATTTTTTTGGGGTATGTACGAATTGATTCCAAACCTTTTTCAGCCTGTTATCTAGCATTACGTTACCCAGGGGATACCACGAGGAGGTATTTTCAATATATTTTTTTCAAGTTCAAATTTTTTCAATCCCGTTATTTTTTATCAAATTGTATTCAATTTTTAATTTTTTGTTCAAAGGTTGGCTCCAAAAATTTCCCAACTTTTTTCAAATCCTTACATTCTGTTCAAAAATTTTCAGAATTGCTTTACACCTTCATAGATTTTTCAAAATTATTTGTTTCAACTTTAATATTTCAGATGTGATTTTCCCTGACTTTTCCAAGTTTTCCAGACCAATTTTCTGTTTTCCAGACCTTCAAAATATAATAATCATGAACCAATGAGGGGAGAGGGGATTTTCACGTGATGTACTTAAATCCTGAAATTTTGCATACGAATGACATGAAATGCATGGAGTCTTGACGATTTTTTTTTTTCAAAATCACTAGGTACTTTTTACGAGATTTCTAGATACTCCTCTTCGGGCCAAAAAAAATGATTCAGATGAAATTATGTAACTTTTTAAACCCACTCAGCTCCATCTAATCATAAAAATTTGAAAATTTGAATTTATAACAGAAAAAATTTCAATTAAAACGAAAAAACTAAGCATTTTAAAGCAAAATTATAAAGTTTTGAAAAATGAAACGAATTATGCCAGGGTGTTTATGAAATCAAAGGAATGAAAATTCGGATTTTTCCAGACAAAAATTCAAAAATTTTGGACCCAAATTGGACCCCAAAAGAGGGGGTTTAAAATTTTGTGAGAAATTTTCGAACGCTGCGTCGATCTTTTTTATTTTTGCAATAGCTCAGGCACAAGACCACGTAGAAAAAATGAAAAAAAAGGAAAATGTTCGTCTTTTAACGCTCTACAACGTTTGGTTGAACCAATTTTTTGAATTTTGAATTTTTCACTGTAGCTGAGATATTCCAGGGGGAAAATACAACTTTTTCTACAGGGGGTCCACCCCCCTACTTTGAGATGAAGGGTCGGTTGTTAATTTTTCGTATTCTACATAGTAATAGGATGTACTATGCAAAAGAACCGCTCCTAAAAGTCGATTAACCCGATTTTTGGTGATTTTTTCTGATAATGGGAAATTTTCGAAATTGATTTTTTTCTGAAGCCTCTAGCTCCCTCCCATGACGTCATAAGAAAAAATGGTGAATAAAAAAATTGTTTGTTTTTAAATTCTCTACAATTTTAGTTTCAACTTTTTTTTCGTAAGGGCGTAATTTCGAAAGTTATAGGCGAAAAACCAAAATTTGAACCCCCTCACCCCCCCAAAAGGGGGACAAAATATTCCCCGATTTTAGGTAAAGTCGAGTATGTTGAAATACACCCTCTACAAAGCTTATATACGAACTTTCCCGTTTCCGGGAATTTTATTGGGTCAAAACCTATAACGACTGTACTAATAATTATGCTTCTGAATAACATTATCTTCTGAGGATTTTTGAGATATTTTCAAAATTTCTCTTCCATTTTTGAAAAAAAAAGAAATGTTCGGAAAAAATTGGACAAACAACAACATTTTTTATCCAAAGTATTTTTGGTGATTTTTGAAAATTCCTTTTTTTTAAAATTGAAGAAAAATTTTGAAAATATCTCAAAAGCTCTCAAAAGATAATGTTGTTCCGAAGCACATATTAAATTTTCAAACGATTTTATTCAATAATGCTTAAGATATCCTGATCCTAAATTTTTCAATTTTTATTGATAACAAGGTAGAGCATACCCTTGAATATCCATTTTATTGTACCTACAGTGCGGTCAACAAAAAATAATGAATAAAAAACTCACTCAGAAGAGATGATAATTTAGCCCGAGCGGAGCCAAGGCGAAATTTTTTGAAAAATTTTCCAAGAAAATAAACAGAAAAACATTTTTTATATGATTCATCCCATTTTAGGATTTTCAAAATATTTCTGAGAAAATTCCAAAAGTCCGTAACTTACTCAGGTTTTCCAGGGAATTGACAATCTGATTAACGAATTTTCATGTCGTATGCTGGTCTGGGCAACTTATTTCGAAAAATAGTCAACAATGCCAAAAATATGCCATATTATTGTTTAAAATTCCAGTTGGTCGTATTTTAAACGTAGATTACTCGCTGGGATATGACAAGATTTAATTTTAAAAATAGCTCTGAAATCATCGAATAGCTCGCATGTGTCAAAAACATCATTCTCGATGGGTTTCATCTTCAAATCGATTTTCTTTGGTTCACCAACCAGCTAAAAAAATGATTTGTTTTCAAACAATAATTAGAAGGTATAGGTATCGTAATCTACTCCGGTATATAAATTTTACTTCAATATTCGATTGTTAGGTATAATAATACAAATACATCTATAACGAACTGATTAAAATTGCAATTTTTTCCCATGCCTACACCTTTAGAAACCATAATGGCATGAAACGTGCAATTAAATGAGCCATTTCAGCATTCGTTGGCCTTTTCGTTAGACGAAAAATTATTAATAATGCATGTCCGTTTGCTAGTGGGGGCATTTGGTTAAAAATAAGCCTACCCGTGACCGAATTTTTTCATCACATGCAGATTTACTCGGTTTCATGTTATTTCAACATTGAAACTTACATTTCTACTAGTTTTGTAACGTCGTTGACAATAAAATCGCCAAATTTCGTTTTATTTGCTAATAATATCGAGTGCATGGTGTTATTACGTTAATTTTATCGTGAAATTTCGGCATGCAAAATTTAATTCTCGCGTTCGAGTGAAGTTGTGAAGTGATTGTGTACGGTGTTGGCGCAAAATGGATATATCTGCAGATGTTAGTTTTGAAAACCTTATTTTTAGATTTACTATTGACACGTAGGCTTTTATTTACGAATTTTAAAAACATTCCATCGATATTGAAAATTATTGCCAATACGATCTGTTTGCTAAGAAACACACCAGTAGGCTATTTTTATCCATTCATCGATGCATATCTGAAGCCGGCTGTCCGGCAGTTTGAAAGTTATAAATTATTTGTTTCTATCGATGATGAGATGATTTATTATTCGTAATAAATAAACGAGCCTGATATACCTTATTTTACCTACATCTGCAGATATATTCATTTTGGAAAATAGGTATGGGGACAGATTGCACTAGAAGCGTCACAAGTGTACATTGATGATGGTGGAGTGGCACGAAGTCCATTTGCTAACACGGTACCTCCATTTCTAACTCTATTTTATTTTATTTTTTTCATTTTAAAAACAATTTGAATTGTAATATGCTATGGCTAATCGAGTAAACTAGTCGGAATCGAAATTTCGATATATGAAACGTATCCAACATTGTACTTCACGAACAACTATTTGAACGTTGTATATTTAGTTGTTCTATTTTTAAAACGAGATAAACTGAAGCTAATTACGTTACCGCTTATAAGGGAGGTATCCAGGACTCGAAAGAAAAATTTTGAGCCCAAACAAAAATAAATTGAAAGCTCATTATGAAAAAACTCCATATCCAAAATTTCAGATACGGAAATTAATTTCTCGAATTTTGGCAAATTTTTGAAATTTTAAAAGTACCTCGTCGCCCTGCAAAATATGAAAAGATCTAATCAACAAAAAAAGCTGAAATTTGGTATATGCACTATTTTTGATCTCCCGAATCGACTGGAAGTGGTTTCAAGACGTTTCGGAGCCTTCAGATAAATTTTGGGATTTCCCAGCGCTGAAGAAAAACCCATAAAAATGGTCTGTGTGAATTTCAGAATCTATAATCCCAAATAACCGATATCGGTGACCTATTTGATCGATTAAAGAAGAATTTTCCATTTTTTGATTGATAATTTTCCTGGAATAAATTTAATTTTCTGCCAAAAAATATAAATTCAAACTGAAAGTTGCGAAAATCGAAAAATTCTGCTTTAATCGATCAAGTAGGCCATTAATATTGGTTATCCGCGATTATAGGTGCTGAAGTTCATGTGGACCATTTTTATGAGATTTTCTCCAGTGCTGGGAAATTCCAAAATTTTCTGAAGGCTCCGAAACGTCTTGAAACCGCTTCCAATCGATTCGGGAGGTCAAAAATAGGGCATATACCAAATTTCAGCTTTTTTTGTTGATTAGATCAAATTTTCATATTTTTCAGGGCGACGAGGTAATTTTAAAATTTCAAAAATTCGCCAAAATTCGAGAAATGAATTTCAGCATCTGAAATTTTGGAATGGGGGTTTTTCATGATGGACTTTCAATTTTTTTTGTCTGGGCTCATAATTTTACTCTGAGTCGGGATACCACCTCCCTTGTTAGATGAGTGAGATCGCTTATACTAACTCAAAAATACCGATTTTTTTCATACGATAATTTTTTTACAATTTTATGATCTTATCTGCGACCGTAAGTAAAAATCACAGAATCTGTAAAAATTACCGATTTTAATTTCATAAATTGATGTATTTTGACTACCTATGTGATTACAATACTCATTTTCTTTTGTTTTGGTTTCAAACAGACCATAGAAAAGTTGCCAGATAAAGTCTTACTCCATATATTTTCGTATCTCAGCCATCGAGAAATTTGCCGAATTGCCAGAGTATGCAAGAAATGGCGTTTGATAGCATACGACACGAGGTTATGGAAATGTGTGTCTCTGAGGCCGGAAATTTCTGGACTGCATGTTGGCTCTTTGGAATCATTATTAGCTTTAATCAGGTGAATATTTTTCACTAATCGATTATTCAACAAAAATAATCGCATATTCAATTATTTTATTTTTGGCCAATTTTGACCCAAAAAACGAAAAAATTCTCTAAAAATTTCTAAAATTCAAGTTACCTATCCTCCTCTTCAATCCCAAATGGCGCTCAAAATTTATAAGGATCTCAGAGAAACCTGTATCAACTTTTACGTTTTTATTTAATTTTTTTCCAGAATCCTAAAAAAAAGATCAAGGGTTTTTGACCAAGAGGATTTTAGTTATTTTAAGGAATTTTTGAAATTTTTGTGGCAGCGCTGGCGCTAAAATAAAGGAAAAATCGTTCGAATTTTCCACTGCAATTATAATTGATTAATCGATTATTTTCTCATCGATTAATCAAAGGGTCGATTATTCTATCGATTAATCGATTGTCGATTCTTTTCAAATAATCGATTTTGCCCAAAACTAAAAGATCATTATTTTTCATCAAATAGCTACCTACTAAGTTAAGTAATTAGTATGAAAACACCATTTTGAAGTTAAATTAAGAACCATACCATAATGAAATATTTTTTACAGTATTCGATTTGGACCATCTTTGACATACATTGAACTACCGATTGAATTGATCACTCACACAGTGCTCCACGAATTGGCAAATAAATGTCCAAATTTAACTCACATGCTGTTAGATTTCTCGACAGCCATGCAACTACACGATTTCAATGAAATGCAGGTAAAAATCTCGCTTAAAGCTATATTACCTCCTTTTTTTATAAGTATAAATAAACGATCGAATATTAGCAAACGATTAATTTTTATAAGTGACCATGAATTTCTTTCAGGCGTTTCCAACTAAATTGAAGTACTTGTGTATTTGCTTGTCCGAAGTCATATTCATGGAAGGATTCATGAGGAAAATTTATAATTTCATTAATGGACTCGAAATATTGCATTTGATAGGTAAGTACGTATAATAATGAAAAATGGGTCTGGTCAGATAGGGGGTGAATTCGGTCCACGCTTCGATTTTTGATTTACCCCCCCCCCCTCAGATAGAGTCCTTTGATGTAACAAAATTCTGGGAAAATTTTCGGTTTCCACCCCCTCCCTTTCGGCGCTATGTCCATTTTATTTCAAAAATATTCAATTTGATTATCCCCATTTCAGCTTCAAAATTGAATATAGTCATAGAATTGAAAAAAATCCAAAAATGGTCGTTGAATATCTCTGATTCAACTCGTATTTCTTCCCACTTCACCTTGAAATCTGCCTACGGTCAATTTTCTATCCAATTCCGAAAATGATCGATGTGTCTAGACCTCAAGATTTAAAAAAAAATCAACTCGCTGATTCGATCTTCACACCTTTCCAGTCGACCTTAAAATCTGAATACGGCCAAAGACTTACGAAAAAATTCCCCCAAAAAAAGTCAGCATTTTCAATCTTTAAAATAATTTCAAAAACATTCATCTCTCTGAATCGACTTTTACTCCTATACACAACACTTGACCTTCAACTTTAATAATGTCTAAAAAAAATAACGAAAAATTTATTCGGATATCCTCGAAAAATCATTTCCGACGAATTTATTTTCCCAACTTTTTCCAACGATTCAACTTTTGAAAAATAAAGCCAAAACGATCATCTCTTGAAAATAGGTTTCAAGGGCATCGTTTTGTGATTTCATTTTCGAAGTTGAATAAAATTGCTCTCCCATTTCTGAATCAATGAAATTTATCAAAAATCACTGAAAAACAGTCAGAATTGCAGTACAGTAATAAATCAGTGAAGTGTCACGGTGGGAATGCCCAGGCCTCTCAGGTGGTAACACTGAGCCGGCCGCTGAGAGTTCGATCCTACTTGGTAGCTAGAACCTACCAAGTAACTTTGTAGTATCTTATACCTCATCGAGTTAAGTTCATACCATGAAATCAGTGTAGTGCATGTTTAGTATTTAAATATACAATGAAAGCCTGGGTTTGTGTTTAGTGTTTTAACGTAAACGTAAATTGCCGGGCTATCACGACCGATGTGATTGACTGAGTGCTTGCGCTGAGCTGGCCAGGGACCGGGACCCTTAAGCCCGAGAAACGGTATAGGTAGAACCTGTGATTTGTGAAGTGTAGAGATAAGGGCAGCTGAAGTCCACTCTGTGGGTCCTAAGTTTATCTCACCCTTCTCAGAAGATTTTTTTCACCGAAAGCAAGTCAGTGAAAGAAAAATTACTGGAAATCAGTGAAAATTCACTGAAAACTCAGTGATATTTATGAAATTTACTGAAAAATCTGTGAAATTCTTTGAATAATTAGTGAAAAATCGCTGAAAATTTTCCTGTGCTGCAATTCTGACTGTTTATCAGTGATTTTTCACTGATTCAAAACGAGAGAGTGGAAGGGATGAAAATATCCTCTTTGAATTAATATTTTTACGAGTTGATTTCCCCTCTTTTTCATTAATTTTGAAAAAAAATACTTACATATGCATTTTTCATCAATTCGAGAAACGTTTTCAATGAGGACGGGTGGGGGGGGGGGGTGAAGGAAAAAAATCGCTACAGAGATTCAAAAGTACCTACATTACATGGTAACATTGAAGATAATTTTCAACGAATAGGTACGCTTTTTCTTCATCAGGAACTTACGAAAAGGTCGAAGAAGAAGAAGAAGAGATTTACGAAGTAATCAACGTCCATAAATTAAAATCAGCCACACCGAACCTACGGGTTATCAATTTATACGGAATTAATTTCATAGACGACAGTCATATCGATGCATTTAGCTCAAATTGTATCCAAGTAAGTGATTCCCCACTTCACAATACTAACAATTCAAATATGTAAGTACTTGGACAAATTACCAAATTAATTCTCAGTTAGAATGTTTGGCTGTGAATTTCTGTTCCAAAGTTACCGGTTCGACATTAAAAACCTTATTTCAAAGAAGCAAACGTTTAAGATGCGTACTAATGAACCAAACAAGTACGTATCTCATTAATTTTAAACAAGTAGGTACCTACCCAAGTAATATTTTCCCTTGAAGAAATATAAAAATCGATCTGAATTACAGGCTTAATGAGCGAATACGTAATGCAAGTTGAATGGGAGAAATCATCAATACAAGAATTAGACATAACTGCAACAGATCTGTCAACCGAATGTCTCATTGATATGTTGACGAGAATACCCAGTTTAAAATTTTTAAGTGCCGGACAGATTAATGGATTCAACGATTCGGTAAGTGGGTCAATTGTGAATTTTCCAAGATCAATGTCAAGTCGTATTCTATCTAGAAAAAATTTTTAGGTTTTAAAAGCGTTTGCCGATATGGGAAATCCCAGGAGTTTGATAGCTTTAGATTTACACAGTTCGGATAATCTCACGGACGAAGGCTTGCATAAGTTTTTATCCCGATATGGACACCAGTTGTTGGGATTATCTTTGTCCGGTATGCCTCATATAACCGATCAATTATGGCAATCTGTGCTTCCAGTATTAAGTAATGTCAAGTGAGTCATTCCATATTTTATATAAATATTAGCATCACATCGATGATAAAATTGCTTTTTGATAGGCTTAAAAAATCACTTTCAAGTCAGGAAAATTTGCAAAAGTAATCATCTTCTTTTCAGAGAAAAATTTCACGTTGAAAATACAGGGTGCTCCATGAATCGTCTGCAAAACGTATTTTTTTGGATATAACCAGATACCACTAAAAAAAAACTTGAGATGAACATGTTGCCTAGTTTGAAAATTGAAGGGGCAAATACTGCTTCTAAAAAAATCACGTCAAAAATTTTTTCAACCATGGGAATGGATAGTACTTTGAAAACTGAACAAATTTTCACTCTATGACTTTTTGCCTATCTTTAAAATTAAAGAGGCTATAAAAAAAAATGTTCAAGAAAAATTCTCAAAAAATTAACTGATAAAGAGAATAAACAGTACGTTGAAAACTGAAGAAATTTTGTTTTATGGATTTTTTGCCCAACATCGAAAATGAAGGGGCTACGGGTCACTCAAAATAAATGGGTTCAAAAAATTTTCAAATTTTCTCAACTTTTAATTAGCCCCTTCATTTTCGATGTTAGGCAAAAAGTCTACAGAACAAACTTTCTTCAGTTTTCAAAGTACTATCCATTCCCTTGATCAGTTAATTTTTTGAGAATTTTTCTTGAACAATTTTTTTTAGAGCCCCTTCAATTTTAAAGATAGACAAAAAGTCATGAAGTTAAAATTTGTTCAGTTTTAAAAGAACTATCCATTCCCATGATTGAAAAAAAATTTGACGTGATTTTTTTTTAGAAGCAGCATTTGCCCCTTCAATTTTCAGAATAGGCGACATGTTCATCTCAAGGTTTTTTTTAGTGGTACCCGGTTATATCCAAAAAAATACGTTTTGCAGACGAATCATGGAACACCCAGGATGTAAAAATTTTCTACGCAAGCGGAAATTTTTCAATTTTTACACTCACTTTCTCCTGAAATGCAAACACCAGGGTGTCTAACAAATCAAAAAAATCGAATATTTGACTTCTATATATGACCAAATTTTGACTTTATTTCGAAGGGGGAGGGGCTGGGAAAATCCCATCTCCGAAAAAAGAGACAAAAATGGTTTGTAAAATGTTGATAAAAAATGACTTATGTATTTTGTTCTTTTCGAACGTAATTTTTCGAAGGAGTTGAACATAAAATAATTTGATATTTTGGAAAATTCTTCCCAAAACTTAGTAATTTTTCGATAATTTTCATACAAATCTCATTTTTTATATAAAAAAAATCGTTTTTAAACATCTTTTCATTATTTTTGATCTATCCTCAACAACATTTCCAAAAAAATTTGCGGTAGGTACTTTGTAAATGCCATTTTCGAAATGAACAAGAAAAAGATATAAATTGTATCAAGTTCAATAATTCAAACAAAATCAGAGAAATCGTCAGCCATCTCGTCATCTATCGAATAAAAAACTTCGATGATAAACAGGGACGGAAGGGGTTCATATCGTAAGAGAAAAAAAGAACCACAGTCTGAGCGAAGCAAGGGTCGAAAATTTTTCAAAAAATGGGAAAGTGCTGGAAAAGCGTTTCTTTCTTCAGAGAAAAGGGAAAAATGGAAAAGGGGTACTTTATTGTTGGCCAAAAGTATGACTACCATGACTTGTATGTTCTGTTAGACAGACCACAAATTTCAATTCACTTTCAATAATAGAAAATTTCACTCCAAATAATTTTCATTAGAATCATTATAATGGGAACCCAAGAAAGATTAGGAGTGAATATACACGTAGACCAGTTGATGGATTGCATAGCAAACAGTTGTCCAAATTTGGAACGAATCGAGCTCCAATGGGATCCGGAGAATTTACGATTTTCTGACAAAAGTCAAAAAGCTATCGATGTGCTTCGTGTGAAATGTTTGAAACTTCGTTGTTTAATACTAAGGTAAGACTACCTATCTATCTACAAGATATTTCTCTTTCATTCTCACATCACGAATTCAATTTTATAAGAAAATTTCATTTTCATCCTGAATAATTATATACAATGATTTCAGCACTGATACTCTATTGTTTGATTATTTTTGCAGCGATGGTCGTTACTACGAAGTAGTCAAAGCGAATTTCGAGAGAGCTGATAGATTAACCGTCGTTCGAACAACAACTTGCTGCCGATGCTCTAATTATTATCTTTTATCAAATTACACAGATCTTATTTTTAATTAATTTTTTTTACGTTGTAAACGGCACTACAATAAAATACAACTTTATTTAGACATAGTCATTTTTCAAATTTGTGAGCCTGAATATTGAAATAACCCTTGGAGGTCAAATATTAGTTTTTGAGTGGACATTGATTTTGGGATTTTCAGAAGGGTTAGAAGGAATCTCAACTCGAATACCAATTTTTGACCTCTAAAGATGGTTTCTATTTCCAGGCTCACACAAAAATTAAATTTTTTCAAAATTTTTTCAGGATTGAATTTTTTGAAAAAATTCAAAAGTTAAATTTTTTCAGAATTTTCTCAAGTTTGAATTTTTTGAAAAAATTTAAATTTGGAAAAATGTAAGAAAAATTATGAAAATTGGGACTTGAAAAAAATGTGGTTGTACATTCCAACATCGGATTCTAGCTGCCAGGGAGTAATCAACTTGAACTCGCGTATAAAACTACTCCTGCAGCAACTTACTTATACGATACATCCTACACAAATGATGCTCTGGACGAATGTGTGTGCCTTGAATATCTGGGTTGGCTGTTATAATTTTATGTAATTTGTGTACACGATTTAATTAAGTTCGAAGACCAAGGTACGATTCCTCAATTCCTCATGGCAGTGATGGCTCTCACGTCGAATTGCATATTTCATCAACTTCTATTTTCACAATGATGATTTTCTTCTTGGATGAACAACGATTGCCTACAAAAATTTTTTACATGGCTTTGGAAAAAAAAAATCAGAGATCTCATTTCTTCATATCCCTATGAAAGAAGAAAATAATATACTCCCTTGGCTTTCAATGTTTTTTAAAAACTGGATTGAATTTTTTTTAGAAATAATTTTTTTATAATTTTCGTATCAATTTTTTTTGGTAAGAGTGAAGAATTCCTTTTTGAAGATTTTTGGAAAAAATTGTATTTCAACATATGAAACACATTCATAGGAAAAGAAAAACATTCCTACAAAAAATCACAAAAAACAATGGAAGACTAGAGTCTTGAAATTTCCATACAATTAATACTGCGAACTCAACTGCGAACTAGGAGAAGGTTGACTATGATAATAAGGATTATGAGGACCATGTCCATTCGGAGGATGAATTCCAGCATTCTGATAACCCTTCTTTCTAATCATGTTGTCGAATTCAAAAAATAGAATTTCAAAACGTCAAAATTGTTTTACTTACAGTGACGTAGCGAAGTGTTTTTTCTGGGAGGGGGGGATACGTTCTCGATTTTTCCAACTTTGAAACTGAAATTTGCCAACTTTAGAGATGAAATCATAAGCGCGCCCAGAAATTATTTCAGGGAAGGGCTGAGAATTCGAGGAAAAATAGGGGGATAAACGGATTTGAGCAAAAAAAAATTTGAAAATTGCGAAATTTTTAGGAACAAACAATCAACTCCTGAAATCTGAATTGGTAAAATTTACCTGCTTGAATCAGTAGAATGACTTTAACTGAAAATCAGTGATTTTTCACCGATCTTTCAGTCGAGTCAAAATAATTATTGATTTTTCCTGACAAATGGGAACTGATTGAGAAATCAATCAAAAATCATTAATTTTCAAAGAAAATCGTTTTACTGATTCTCAAAGGCAGAATTTCATCGAAGACTGATTCAGATTCACTAAAGAAAATATAATCATGTTTAAATATCAAAAAAATGCACTTTTTTCACTTTTTTTTATAAAAAATCTCCTTTCCGAGCGGGGGGGGGAGAAGCTCGAGCCCTTTGTGCCTTCCCGTTGGGTACTCCTTATGGACGAAATGAAATTTAAGTAAAATCTAGGTTTCATAAAATGGTGTTTCAAAGTGTGCAGTGACGTACCGAAGTGTGAATATTGAATTGAGGGGGCAAAATCTCAGAATTTCTGGCTTGATTTTTGAAAAATTTTGAAAACCAATTTATTTAAGCACGAAACAGACTGACTTTTTTAAGGGGGTGGGGATGGACGGCACAAATTTTCAGACTGAACTAAATTTTTTGACCGCTTCTCCCTCTCATTCAATTACTCATTGCTTTTCCCTGTGTAATTTCAATGTATCTATGTATCTACTCGAAGTTGAAAAAATCAGTGAAAATGGTCAATTTGTCCCTAACAAAACAAGGGTGGAAAAGTTCGAGAAAAATTATAATTTATTTAAAAAAATTTGTAATTTCAATGGAAATGCGAGCGAAATGAATTTGGCCCGAACGATGCGAGGGCGAAAATTTTATAAAACCTCAAGTTCAAGGCGAAATGAAACAATGTTTTAGATTAATAAACTTGAGTAAAGAATTCACCACTTTTACTTTGAAATTATTGAGGGAGAAATATGATGAGGCCGAGCGCAGCGAGGCCAAAGCTTTTAAAAAATTTTATTTTCAAACATCGAAAATGAGTTTTGAGGAGAAAAAATACAATAAAATTAGGTGAAAATAAATAATTTTGAGAAAAAATACGAACAAAATCACTTTTGCATGATGTAGATAAAATACATACAATAAAGCCGAGCGCAGCGAGGCCAAAGTTTTTGAAAATTTTAGAATTGGGAGGTTATTTCAGATTTGGTAATTTCTGAAAAAGCGATATTTACCCCAAAAATTTTCTTATTTTTGGTCAAAGGGTATGGACGGATAAGGGGTGAATTTGGCCCCCGGCGCTTTTGGGCTCCTAAACACCTCAAGTCGTGAATATTGACTAGAAATAATTTTTCACAAAATTTTGGACCCCTGCCCCCCTCTCTTTCGGAGCTATGGCCATTTTATTGCTTCATTTTCAAGAATTTTTAATTTCAACGGAAGTGAAGGAAATTTTCTGTTCTTTGGCACAAAGTTACATCTGGTAGAGGTGTATTCATGATAATTTTTTCAACAATTTTGGTGCACTCCTTCACGTTTTTTCGGTCATTTGAAGTTTTCAATCGTAAAAAATACCATATAAGCGAAGAGCGACCACCCTGGAAAAATTCCTAAAAAATACGTTTTTTTATGTAGAATTTTACTATGTATTTGGTTTTGGCGATTTCTTTGAACTAAGGGCCGAAAATCGCAAAAAATCGTACAGAAATGTTGTAATTTTAGCAAATTTTTCAAATTTTGAGCGTTTTATACAGAAAGAAATAACCAAATAAGGAAACCAATTTCATATTCGTGTTCAGCAGGTCAAAATACCCCGGTAAACACCCTTTTCGTAATAGTTTCGATTAAAATTTCAAAATTCACCTTTTTCACTGATTTTTAATGAAAAAAAAGTGAATTTCGAGACTTCGAGTAAAACGATCGCGAAAAACGTATTTTTCGGGGTATTTTGACCTGCTGAACACGAATATGAATTTGGTTTTTTCATTTCGTCATTTTTCCCTAAAACGTCCTCATTTTCAAGTTTGAAATCGGGTCTCTCGAACAAGAAAATTATTATACACAATAATTAATGTCATATTCGTGTTCTACGACCCAAAATTAGTCGGAAACCAAAATCTTTCCATTTCAAATTTTTTGAGTCACATTTCAGCAACAGAAAATGTCCAAGAGGAGTGCTGGTGAATTTATTTTCCACGTATCCTCCATGTTTTTGACATTAAATCGTGCCAATGAGTTACAATATTGTGCGCCCAGATCTCGAACAATAATTTATTGAAATTTTTCCACAAGAATCAACAGAGCAATTCGAGATTGAAAAAAGTTTCACGAAAACAGGAGCGAGGCATCGAAGATGCTTGATTTTTTTCAAATATTCCTAATTGTCATTTTGGCATCTCGTTGTTGCGCTGTACAAAATTAATTCATTATTGATTTTCTAGGGGGGGGGCGGTGTGTGAGGGAAGCATTGGGAGGGGGAGCATTGTTGGTCAAAAACACAAGAACACATTTTTTCCGAAAATAAAACCGTATTTAAGACCAATAACATCACTATTAATAGTATTAGGAAGTTAGAAATTAAAATTGGAGGATTTCAACTCTATTAGGACTACCATAAAATCAACGTATAATAAAAGTGGCAAAAATGAAACCCTATCTGAAAAACTCTCAACTCTAATACGTCTTAGCAGATGGATTTCGGCGAAGACGTTGAAATATACATAAATTAGAGGAAAAGGGCGTGAATGGGGGCTTGGGGATGAAGAAAGAGGTAGTACACATGAGAAAATGACGAAATGAAAAAACCATCGTGTTCAGCAGGTCAAAATACCCCGAAAAATACGTTTTTCGCGATCGTTTTACTCGAAGTCTCGAAATTCACTTTTTTTTCATTAAAAATCAGTGAAAAAGGTGAATTTTGAAATTTTAATCAAAACTATTTCGAAAAGGGTGTTTACCGGGGTATTTTGACCTGCTGAGCACGAATATGAAATTGGTTTCCTTATTTGGTTATTTCTTTCTGTATAAAACGCTCAAAATTTGAAAAATTTGCTAAAATTACAACATTTCTGTACGATTTTTCGCAATTTTCGGCCCTTAGTTCAAAGAAATCGCCAAAACCAAATACATAGTAAAATTCTACATAAAAAAACGTATTTTTTAGGAATTTTTCCAGGGTGGTCGCTCTTCGCTTATATGGTATTTTTTACGATTGAAAACTTCAAATGACCGAAAAAACGTGAAGGAGTGCACCAAAATTGTTGAAAAAATTATCATGAATACACCTCTACCAGATGTAACTTTGTGCCAAAGAACAGAAAATTTCCTTCACTTCCGTTGAAATTAAAAATTCTTGAAAATGAAGCAATAAAATGGCCATAGCTCCGAAAGAGAGGGGGTAGGGGTCCAAAATTTTGTGAAAAATTATTTCTAGTCAATATACACGACTTGAGGTGTTTAGGAGCCCAAAAGCGCCGGGGGCCAAATTCACCCCTTATCCGTCCATACCCTTTGCCAACTTTTCTCATTTTGAGACGAATTTGCCAACTTTTTCTATTAGCATTGTATGTGGGGGGGGGGGGGTAGTCAAACCCTCCCCATTCGCTACGCCCCTGGTTACTTACCCAAAGTTTGAATTTAAAAAACGTTCATTTCTGAATATTTTTTTTAATATCGCGAAAGTTTGATATTCTTCAAAAGCTTATCATCAACATTACAATTATCTGTAATAGATATTAACAGATGAGATAACACGGAAAATTCAGATAGGTATTTCTTTAATCAATTTTGCCGAAGCTGATCTATACGCTAGATATGGTCATTCTACTTTTGTTCAATGTTCAAGTTGGATAGGCTAAATCGAATAAAATCAACAACGATTAGAACAAGTAATTGTGTTTGCTTCCTAAGACGTTTTTTTTTTTTTTCAAGTACCTAGATGCCTACTTCGCGGTGTAGTACATATTTTAGGCACTGTACCGAATATTTAGAATTTTTGCGTTAGATTCTTTCGACGAATATTATTTACTCATTTCGCATTAATTTAGTTTTCAATTTACTGTAAACCATGTACTCACGCTTATGGTTAGTATTTGTATTTGCGATTGTAATTTCTGCCATATTATGCCAGGATCCACTGAATGGCGATCCGGAAGATACAAAACAACGGATTAACTGGTATCACCTATATGTTGAATTAAATAAGACATATTATAATTTAACCACTAATTACGAAATCCTAAATGCAACATATCAAATGTTGACCCGGAGTTACGACAATCTAAATTTTTCTCATCACGAATTTATAGAGGAGCAGGATTGTTTCGATTTTTACACAGAATACGTTGGTAAAATAAAATTTAATTTCGTTAATATCATGGAAAAAGCGAAAAATAAACTACCCGATTTACCAGTAATGTGTTCAGATCCAGATTTTCTCCATAATAATAGACAATTTGCCTCATTAATGAGTTTTTTACCTACAGAGACAACTAATAAAGTCAAGGTCGTGTATGAACAATTGAAACAGTATGGAATGAAGCTGATGGACCGAAAGCTGTGCCAACTTAGGTATATGACTACTGCGAAACTTGATAGTCCGATCCCTGCCGATATTGAGAATCATCCACACAATGGATCATTAACTGAGTGTGAGATGTGGATTTGCTTTTTTTATGCACTCAAGAACTACATTATGTCGGATCGGGATTTGAATGTGTGGAAAACGTTAGTCGAAATTTTTGAAAGAAAAGAAAACCTAGATTTCCCTGTTCTCGCCCAAAGGGTCACGTACGGCATGTTTCGTGCGTATCAATACCACCATCATAGTCGATGTAAAAATCCGCAAATCGTTACAACCGAAAATCCACGTCGAAAAGATACCTATAGACAATATTTTGCTTCGTATGAAGAAATGCTTATTCGAAATTGATAAGTTCTATGATGCGAATGACGATACGCCTCCGTGGACTCCGCCGGCGTTCCAGTTTCATTTCGGACAGAAAATGTTGACGTCCACCAAACAGAATAATATGAAATCGAGAATGGAACAGTTTTATGTCAAATGTTAACCTTAAGATACCCATCAATTTTAAAATTACCAATAAAGATTAATACTTAGTTTTAATGTAATTTTTGTAGTCTGTAAACCAAATATTATTACCCAATGAAATTTTTTTAGATCTAATCATATCTAATGGTTTGGATATGATTAGATCTCAGAAATGTCCCAATCTAATCATATATGTTTAGATCTAATTAGATAATGATTAGATGGGACTTTCAATGCAATTGATAAAATATAAAAAACTGTAATCACAATCACTGTTTCTTTTATTTCATATCTAATTAGAAATGATTTGATCTTGGTTTAGAGGAGCACACCACTATGTCGGGATGAGTATTGAGTACAAAAAGTTGTATTTAAGCATGAAGTAGGGGAAATTTTTTTTCTCAATTTTAATTAAATTGACAAAATTTTTTGATTTTGTTGTTTATTACAATTTTATAAAATTTTTGGGCACATTTCGCGAATTTTTTTTTCATCCCTTGGGGGGCTGGAGGCTAAAAATTCAAAATTTTAAAAAAAAGGTTAATAAAAAGTGGAAAAATTGGAATTAGTAATTTTTTCGAGTTATTATATTGAAATCTATGTTTTCGAGGGCGTAGAACACGAATTTGACAAAAGTTTTCTGTTTGGAATTCAAGAATTTGGTGGGAGAGGGGTAAAAAATGGCGGTGAGACTAGAAAATTTCCAATTTTTCGAGTGATATGTCGAAATCTATATTTTCGGGGGTGCAGAATACGAATTTGACAATATTTTTCTCATAGGAATGAATAGTTGGGGTAAGACCTGGCAAAATTTAATTTTTGTAATTTTCTCGATTGATATATCGAAATCAACATTTTCGAATGCCTAGAATACAAATTTGACCATATTTTTCTCTTGGAAATGAAAAATTGTGGTGATGGGTGGGATGTAGGACTTGGAAAATTTGAATTTTGTATTTTTTCGAGTCTATGTTTTCGATCGAGGACGTAGGATATGAATTTGGATGTATTTTTCTTTTACGAATGAAGGGTTAAGTTGAGTGACAGTAGGTAGGTAGGAGTTTAAAATTTTGCAATTTTGCAATTTTTCTAGTGATCTGTCGAAATCTATTTATTATTGATTGCGTAGAATACTAATTTGACAATTTTTTGTGTTGGAGATGAAGGATTGAGGTGGGAAAAAGGACGAGTCTTGAAAATTTTCAAATATTTTTGAGTAGGTAATCTAACGGAATCTATGTTTTGAGTATATCGCTCGATAAATTGCAAAATTAAATTTTTCTAAGTCTTCGCTCTCATTTTTCACGCCAACCCTACATCCCTATGAGAAAAATACTGCCAAATTCATATTCTCCGCCCTTGAAAATGTAGATTTCAATATATTGCTCGGAAAAATTGCTAAGTATAATTTTTCGAAGTCTCTTCGCCACCCTTTTACTCCAGCCCTGCACAACCCTTCATTCTTAGTAGTAAAATATTTCCAAATTGAAAAATGTGACACAAGTCAATGATTTGTAAAAATATTATAAAATTAAAAAAGAAAGTAAAATTGATTGAAGTTTTCTTAAAATGACTAAACAACGTCTTAATTGCGTCGTAATTTTTTAAAATTTCTCCTGGCGCAGAATCCGCCGCCTTTCATAGACATGTGAGTATTGCTACGGAAAGCGGGTTCTGCGCCAGGAGAAATTTGGAAAGCTTTTTCGATGCAATTTCAGCTATTTTTCAAGCATTTACAGCAGCTTTGAGTCATGAGTTTCAAAATTTCTCCTGGCGCAGAATCCGCCACCTTTCAAAGTCGTGTGATTCTTAATACAGGTGGCGGGTTCTGCGCCAGGAGAAAATTTGAGATGCTTTTTTAACGCCATTTCAACTATTTTTTCAGGCATTTACCAAATCTTTGCGTTAAGAGTTCCAAAATGTTTCCTGGCACAGAATCCGCCACCTTTCAAAGTCGGATGATTGTTAATACAGGTGGCGGGTTCTGCGCCAGGAGAAGATTTGAGATGCTTTTTTAAAGCCATTTCAACTATTTTTTCAGGCATTTACCAAATCTTTGCGTCAATAGTTCCAAAATTCTTCCTGGCGCAGAATCCGCCCTCATAGAAAAATACTACTGGTATTTTCGTATTACTAGTTTTACTACTAGTTTTTAGTAGTAAACTGGTAGTTTTTAACAAAAACAAGTCGTAAACTAGTGGTTTTTAGGTAAAACTAGTAGTAAAACTAGTAATACGAAAATACTAGTAGTATTTTTGTATGAGGGCGCCACCTTTCAAAGTCGGATGATTGTTAATGCAGGTGGCGGGTTCTGCGCCAGGAGTAATTCAGAAATTTTTTGACGTTACTTCAACAATTTTTTTCAGGCATTTACAGCAGCTTTGAGTCATGAGTTCCAAAATTTCCCCTGGCGCAGAATCCATCACCTATCATAATCAGATGATTGTTAATACAGGTGGTGGGTTCTGCGCCAGGAGCAATTCGGAAAACTTTCTGACGTCATTCCAACTATTTTTGCAGATATTTACCAAATCTTTGCATCATGAGTTTTAAAATTTCTCCTGACGCAGAATACGTCATCTTTTAAAGCTGTGTGATTGTCAATACAGGTGGCGGGTTTAGCGCCAGGAGGAATTCGGAAAGCTTTTTGGACGCCGCTTCAACCATTTTTCAGGCATTTACCAAATCTTCAATCATGTTTGACGATATTTATTGACATTTCACAACATTTTCACGAATTAAAAAATAATGTATTCAATTTTTGAATGAATATGTCTTTGACCATATTTCGACAACATTCATGTTTTTTCTTCAACAAAAATTTTCTCTACAGTTTCATAACTTCATACAATGGAAAATGAATCGACTCACACTCACAACGGACACATGAACAATATGCATCGTCAGAGGAAAAATCCGGTCCATGTAACTAATTGCAGAGTTTTTCCCAATGGTCAATAAGAATTACTTACTCCAAGGGCGACGCATGACATTCAAGTTTCATCGCGTCATGGGCTTCTAAACTGGGAAACACGATGGGAGCAAGAAAGTTGCGCAATTATTTCAGCAATAAATTCATGACTTGTTTTCTAATTCAATGATTCAACATTTCAGGGCCCCGTAGAAAAAATAATTGTTGGTTCAAGAAAACGGTTAGGTAATCCAAATTTTTTTTCCGATTATTAGAATTCATAAAAATTTCAGATTGATAACCACTTATTTTTTTAGACTGGCTCACTGTGTGATGGTTCTTTTTTAAGACAATAACTAATTAATTAATACTTATGAGACAATTTTTTGCGATTATAAGATCTGTAATTTTCTTTTTCTGGGTTTGATAAAATATTTGGAGCCGGGTCGAGCTGGAGAGAGGCAGAGGGGGTAGTTTGCCTCCCAGTACTGGTAAAATTGAATTTCCAAACCAAAAAAGCGTATTTTAATTCTTCTGAAAGCGGACAACCTTCTTGAAAAATATATTTGTTTGAAATTGGAGACAACTTGAGACAAATCATGCTTCGGATGGAAATTTTTAATCCTTCTGGGGGAAGTTTTCCACCGTGATTCAAAACGAATAAAAATGGACAAAAAAATAAATGAGAAATGGAAAACAAATTATTAAAATTTAATTAACCATATAATCCGGTACATGAAATGAAAAATATATCAAATTACCAATTTTTTGTATTTTAATTCGATGTAGCGTAATTTTCAAACGAATGGATTGCCATTTACTGGTACTGGTTTGCCGCAAGTTTTGGCTATGAATGCTGGTAAAACAACGAAATCGTATTAATAAAAATACATATGAAAAATTATGAAAAAAAGGAAAGCGAATCCGTTAAGGCGAAAAATTCGGTAAGCTGGAGCAAAAAAATAGGTAAGTATTTGGAAAAAAAATTTAAAAGCGTCGGTTTGAAATTCTATCGCGGAGTGAATACGAAAGCGTTCTCGTTGCTGTGTTGTTATAGTAGGCCGTCAGTTTATTATTACTCATTACTAACGAAACTTACTATCAGATGTTTGCCAATTTTTTAAATTTTTTAACCTATAGATATAAATAGTTTTGGTGGGAGGATTTTTAAATCATGTCTTTTAATTTCACCATGAATCGTTTAACGAATGCTAGAATAAATAAAATACACACGTGTTTAGTTTCACGAATCGATGAAGGTAGATCGTATTATTAAATTAACGCGATAAAGTTTGATTTTTATGTCAACTGTCTGGGTTTGGATTTGACAGAAGGAAGGCGCATGCTCGGAATGTGGATGGTTATTTTGAGACCAGATTTTCAAGGTTTTTGGGTTCTTGGGACTTGGTAGATAATGGGAGAGGTAAAAATCAAACCTTATTGCGTTATGTGTATAATTAAATGAGAAAGGGGGGGGGAAGGAGATAGAATTACTCTTGTTTGGGTCTCAGAAGGGAACAGGATGATTTTCAACAGAGAATTGTTCTGAATGCTACTGAAATTGATTTTACGTTGAAAAATTTTCATTTTTTCAGGAGGGCTGCTGAAGAAATTGAGAAATTGGTAAGAAAAATTCTTACTTTTAATTCAAAAATTTATTAATGCCAACTCATATTTGCATGGAAATTGGAAAAAAGTCCAGCCAAATCGAAAGTCGAGTGATATTTCAAAATATTTTCAATTTTAAACTTGGATCTTTTTTTTAGGATTTTAAATATTTTTAGATCATTCAAGATCCCTGCTGGGTTGATATTAAAAAGATAAAAAAATCACTAATTTAATTTTCACGATCAATTTGCATTTGAATTGAAAAATTTGACCTCATATGAAACTGAGGATTGCAAAATCATGCAAAAAGGGTATAAAAAATAGGTATACTCAAAGGGAAAAATTCTACCATGCTAATACACTGAAATATCGGTTGCAATACTTATTCTGGAAAAATTGTAATTTAAAATTGTGATATGAATCAGTGAAGTGTACTTACGAACATAAGGGACCATTCCATCTTCATCTTCCTGGTCCATACAGTCTTTGGTTACTTCATCAACTTCAGCGTCGGTCAATTTTTCGCCTGAAATTCGAATAAATTCATCAAATGAGTACTGCAAGTAGATCACTCGAGTATCTGATGCAGATGGAGGTGAACTTACCCAATGATAATAAGATATGCGATAATTCAGCTCCTAACATGGTTCCGTCTTCTTGTTTGTCGTATAATTTTAAACATTCAATGAAATCTTCGTATACTCCTTGATCCTTATCTTTCTTAACTTGGCTGTAAATTGGCAGGAATTCTTCTACGGTGAGTTTCTTTTCGTCTGCAGATAACAGAAATATTTGCTACGTCGATCGATGGTAAAATTGAATCAGCGGAATCGCATACCTTTCTTTTTGGTTCCTCCCATTTTTTCAATTGTGGCATTAATTGGGTTCAGGTCTAGGGCTCTGAGAAGGTCGCCGAGGTAATAAGCGTCTACGGTTCCGCTGCCATCTGTGTCGTAGATGCCGAAGGCGAAGTTGACCTCTGAAAAATGAACGATGGTTGGAAATATAGAAAGCGATGATCGTAATTTGGAGATTTTTGATTTTTTGGTAATCAGGGGCTTGGAAGAAGTATCTCGGTAATTTTCAGCCTGAAAATTTTGACTTTCGAGGCAAGGTCGGAAGAGTATTTAAATAGGTTAAAATTTAGATAATCGTAAATTGTCGTGGTTTTTTTTTCAATATGTTATATTCTCACAAATCATGAACATTGAAGGTAAATTAATTTTAAAGTGGTGGTAAATCCATTTTTTTATAGTCATTTTTGACAAAAAGGTATATAAACATTGCAAAATTGAGGGCTAAGTGAGGGTAAATTGGTGGATTTACCCCATCCACAAATTCACTCTCATCTACCCCTTGTTCCTAAACGAAAAAATATTGCCAAATTTGTGTTTTGCGACCTCAAAAATGTAGATTTAGACATACTACACGCCATACCTGATATACATAATTTTCATTCCACAGCACTCGCTCCTTAGGAATGCAAATGGATACAAAGGGATTCGTATAAATTACCCCTTAGAAGAACCATCTGTTCATATTTCAACAATAAGAGAAATAGAAATACGAAATCTTCGAAAATTATGAAAAAATTTAGTTTTTTCGAACCACCTACCCCCCTCCACTGGAAGGGGGAGAGGGTTGTGATTACGTAATATCAAATAAAGTGCCTACCTATAAACTATTTTGAAAATATAATGTCAACGGAAACAGTGTATGCCAAAAAAACTACAAATTTATCGAAATTTTGAACCCCCTCCATCCTCAACCCCCACCCTTGGAGCCCTCACAAATGTCTAGATTTATTGGTTAATGTGTTGACTCGCCTTATCCGGAAATCTAAAAAGTTCGAAATCCTTCATATTACCTACAGAGGCCAAAATGTTCAAAAAAACTGGAGAAAACTCTGAAAAACCTCAAAATTGGGAATACATATTGTAGCACCTCCTACTCCGCACCTTGAAAACGTGTGAAGCTCGGATGTGAGCCAATAAATCAGATTTGGCCTCTACTGTCCGAATATCGTATTGAAAATTCGTTCCCGACCGTTGTGTTAGGTGTAGGAGGAAAATACTGCGTTTTTGGGATATTTTTTATGAATATTAGCAAACAGAAGGAGTTTTTAATTCAAAATTTAGGGCACTTCTAGGTATCGGATTTCAAAAGTAATGACATATTCGTGTCCAGGGAGATAGAAATATACGAAATCGACCACAAGAACGCCGACTTGACCACATATGGGTATTGAAGCCTCAAAAGACACCCCCCCCCCTCCTCACATTTATGGTAAATTTCAAATGACTCCACTTTTCTAAAATTTTGTTTTGGTCTTGTTGTTCAACATACCACGTTTCGTGCTTTTTTCACAAAAAAACCACTTTTTTTGATAAATTTACAGTTCGCAGTTGCACTATTCAAAAGGAATTGGATGAAGAATCGAAATAAATGCAAAACGCTCAATTTTCATTCTTTTGATCAAAACTGATTTACCACCCCGTTAAAGAATGTAAAATAAGTACTCACTTTCGACTTCATTGCTGCTTAAATCGGCCTGCACAATTCACGATAAAAAAAAATTAACAAAAAAACAAATTATTAACATTATTTTTACACTTCGGGCAAAAAAATTCGAAAATTGATTTTTTCACCAAATATACCTACCATTTTGAGTTTATTTTTTTAGTTGGAAGGAAAATTCACTATAAGACACTTCACCACAATTCAACGAATAGCACGACTAACTGTGCATCTGTATTAGGGAAAGTGTAATAGGCGATGCTGGTAAGTTTTCAAGCACGCGAGTTATTTCTAAACTATACCAAAGTTATTTTTAAACTATGCCCGGAATCATTTACTGGTGCGATGTGCCAAGTATACTTTTCCATCTATAGTCTTTAAAGTCGAGATTGTCAAAAGTTATGCTTACATGTGATACACATTTTACGTATGGAATTTCGAATGATATCCTAGTAGATTTTTGTACCTATTATTATGTGCAGTGTACGAATGTACTAGGTAGCTAGGTACATTGTATATTTTTTACGTTTATTCGGCTATTAATGGACATGATGTGAGGATTCAGTTTGAGTATTTTTGAAGTAATTTCTCAATTCTCAATAATTCGGTAGAAGGTTATGGGTGTTCTGGAAAAAAGGCAGAAGTATCAAGTTACGTTTCAAAAATCTAGTAAGATTTTTGAAATTTCAAGGAGATATTATTTTGAAAAATATGGGCTCCCGGCTGACAAATTTTCGAGGTCGTCTTTGGTACTAAAAACGAAAATATTCAATGCAGGATTTGTATTTTCAACAGGGGAGCAAAATTTGTATTGCAAACCACGACAACGTGAAATATTATGTAGATACTTTTTCACTTGAAAAATTGTTAGGAGGGGTGGGTATTTTTTAAACAATGCAGAATAAACACTTGGCAATTTTTATTTATTTTTTTTAAATAATTGATGAAAAAGCAGGGCTGGTAAGTCAGCCTTAAGCTTTAGGCTTTAAGCCATTAAACCGATGATTTTTTCAGAAATAAGCCCAAGCTTTATTTTTAAAATTTCAAGTTTTAAGTTTAAGTTTTATTTTTTTTTGAGCTTAAAACTTAATTTTTTTCAATTTTTTCAATTTTTTTTGAACTACCTATCAATTTTTTTCATCTCTTCCTAACCTTGAAATTTTTTCAAATTGAAATAATTCATCAATAATTTTAGAATTTTTTCCCATTTTTTTCCCACCTTGAAATGAAACATTTTTTTCAAACTCAAATCATTTTCAGCCCTGGAACTTTTCTTGAAACATTTTTCTACATTCTTGAAATTTTTTCATTCCGAAATTTCCTTAGATATTTTATCAGCTTGTTTTCCAATCGCTTTTCAACTCAAAATTTGTTCCAGTTTACAATTTGTTGACATTTTTTATAAATTTGATTTTTTCACATAGGTACTTATAATTTTTTCGTTCTCCAAAAAAATTTCAATAAATGAGAAACAATTTCATGATGTGACTAGGGTAGGTGTGCAACAGGAGACATTATTTTACATAATATACTTTTGAATCCACAATTCAGAGTATGAAAAAATACTGGTACAAAAATTGAGTTGAAAAATTTTGAAAAAAAGTTTGAAACTTTGCAGTTTTGGTTTGAAAAAGTTTCAGAATGCAGAAGAAATTCTGGGTTTGAAAACATTTCGAGAAAAAAATTTACCAGCTTGAAAAAATTTAGAGAAAAAACTTGAATTTTTTTTCTTCATTTTCAATTCAAATAGGTACAATCAATTTTCTGATCACAAAAAAAAGTAAAAAATCGATCTTGTTTCGAACTCCCCCCCCCCTCAAAGAAAAAGTATTAAAAAATGGATTTAAGCTTTAAGCCTTAAGCTTTAAGCTGTAAGCCAATGACTTTTGGCCATTCAGCTTTAAGTTTAAGTTTAAGCTTTGAAAAAAATTTCCTTTAAGCTTAAGCGTAAGTTTAAGTTTTATTTTTAAAAATTCATTTCAAGTTTTAAGCTTAAGTTCAAGTTTTATTGATTGGCTTACCAGCCCTGTGAAAAAGTTGTGGATTTGCTTCAGAAAATTATCTTTAGACACTGAATTCATTCAAAACCATAAAAAACTTGAAAATATTCTTCTTGAAGTCAGCAAATTTCATCTGTCGAGTGTCGACAACAACGGTAAATTCCATCAGTGATGTAACCGGGGGGGGGGGGGGTGTCAGAGGTCCGGACCCCTCCCCCCGTAAGGTCAAAAATTTACGTAAAAAAATGTCTTCTTGGGACATTAAAAATCGAATTATCTCGAAGCTTCGTTCTCGCTTCGCTCGGGCATGAACGAAGCCGCAGAGTAGCTGAGTAGAGCGATGAGCTGTCAATTTTTGCCTTCAGTGTAAACTATTTTTGGAAAGTTTTGAGCAGCTAATATCGGAATTTTTGCAACTCCGACAAAGGGAAGTTTTTTTAAATATCTCGGAATGAATTTTTTTAAAGGGCGAATAAATTGAATTTTATACGTATTTGGGATATGATCAAGTTTTGAGCAATCTGGCCAAGATAATTGTTTCCAACACGTTCGACTCTAAACAATTGCGAGGAATTTGGGCTAAAAACGAAAGTGTATATGAGCCTTAGCTCGATTTAAATTCTGTCGGGTAGCTCGGTTAAAAAGTTGAAAATTAGTAATAGCAAAAGAAAATTAGCTCTTCAACCATATAATACGTAGTGCTTCAAATGAGCAATTCAATGCGCTTCAAAGTTCAGTGGGTAGAAAAACGATGGTATTTAGCAGTATAACGTGATAAGCTCCGACCATTTGGCATACCCTATTTTCCTCATTAATTTTTTTCTCCCCAAGGACAATTTTTTTTCGTAAAATTTGCTAATGTGTCCTGGTGGCAACATCCTTTTTTCAAGAAAATTTTCAATACCGAAAACTATTTTGAGAAAAAATTCAGAAAAGTACATTTAAACATGGAAAAATCTGAGAAAATTTCAGGCATAAAAAATTCTGGTGTTGAAAATACTTCAGAAAAAAATTATGAGTGGGAAATAAATTTTAAAAAATTGGAGTTGAAATTTGAAAAAAATTTAGAGTTGAAAGAAATTTTCGAGAAAAAGTGGAATTCAACTCGTACATACATCAAAAAAAAGTGGGAATCTATTCGCCCATTCTTTCACAAGGGTATTTCATTACGAATGGAATGAACTAACCTACAGCCCAATTTCTCAAGAAATGATTATTTTTTTGGAAACCCTTGCAATTTTTATGATATTTGTAACGAATCTTTCATTTTTAGAAAATTGTCCAAGTTTTGGGAGACTCCTCAATTTTTGGAAAATCGTCCAGGCTGTGGAACAAAGTCGCTCTACTTTTAGAAAACTATGCGAAGTTTTGAATAATTTCCCAGTTTTTGCGAAGTTATCGCAACTTATGGAAAAATCCTTCAAACTCAAGTACACAATCTATGAGAATTTAAATAACGCTGAATCCACCAATTTATATTTTTCTAATGGGATATTTGTTGTCATTCTTTGAAAAAAGTCCTCAAGTTACCTTTATAGATGAAAAGTCACTTGCTTGATTTCTATTTCAAACATTTGCCAAAATTTGAAAAATGAACTTCAGCATCTGAAATTTTGCATATGAGGTTCTTTTATGATGCACTTTCGATTTATTTTTGTTTGGGCTCAAAATTTTATTTAAGCTGCATGATCGAAGGAGAGAACATTTTTGTATTTTAAAAGCGGTCGAGACACGATGGTAATACCTCGTGTGAAATATTAAACAACGGATTGAGAATATCAAAAAACTTTATTCAGCTAACACGCCCCTACGATTGATTTTACATTCGACGACAAGTTGCTAACTTTCAATCACAGCACAATTAAATAACACGTTGTATTATCCAAAATAATACGATTTTTTTTTTGACTAAGATATTTACAAAAAAAAATCATTAAAAAAATGCAGTTTCTGCTACAAAATGAATCCATACGACTCAAAAATTTTCAATCGAATATCAAACATTTTCGAAAATAGACCACATCGTTGATTTCATCTCTCACCGAATTCGTCCACATTAACAATTTTTCTTTCAGATGCATCGATGAAATGCAAAATTATTTTTAAATATGGTCGGTGATTGCATCTATTTCCATTAAATCTATTTCTGCTTCAGTTTTTATACCTAAAATTGATGGTCTGGAATTTCCTATCACTGCGTTATCATTTATCAAGATATCCGTAACTGTGTGAGTATCTGAGATGATATCTGAAATTATAAATCATTTTTTAATCGTACGAGCATAAAATTTGTTCATTAAAAATTATTTGGAAATGTTTACTCTTATGTGATAATTTTTATTGAAATCATTATCGTAGAAATATTTTTTCAGATAGTTCACAAAAATTCTAGGCCGATTATACTCTGTATCTAAAATTACGATAAAATACCTTTTGACATGAAATTAGGCGATGATGGATCATTTCGAGGTATCATAGGCATCTGTTTTAACACAGGAGTTGTACTAAATTTAATTTCATGGGTGGTTCCGTTAGTCGTAACTGTACTATTGACCACCTACAAACGTATAAAACACATTTTCAAAACCTAAAATTACAAATTTGATGATTCTACGGTTTCATAGATCGAAAATTTCAAGAAAATATGTTTGTAACGAAATGAATTGAAATTTCTATCTTATTGTGCATTACGAACGATTTTTCACTTGAAATGTGATATGAACTTCGTCATAAGATGAATAAATGATTAAAAAATGAATAACTCGATACCTTTTTGGTATTATTCAAATTTGACTTCAGTTTATAATTCGGCTGCGATAGACAGTAACGATCTGGTGGTAATCTGGTCCCTGACTGTGGTTTTATGGGAGGCAGCGAGGTAGAATTTTTACTTCTGGCAAGCTCTAACAATATCTAAAAAAGAATCGCAGAATAAATAACCTCTTTGGAAATAATTGTTGAATGAAAATGCTCGAATTTTATGCAGCGAAGGAAAGCCGAAAAAAATGATGCGGCTGCTGGCTTAGCTTTAAAAAAAATACAGCTTCAGCTTTCAGCTTTCGGTTTTCATTACAATGATTAGCTTTTGACGTTCGGCTGTTTTCGGCTTTTAGCTTTTAGCTTTAACTTTCAACTATTTTGCCAAAAATTGGATTTTTTTCAAAATTTTCTTCAATTTAAAAATTTTTTCCAACTTAAATTTTGAGTTTTTCCAATTTTTTTATTTTATTTTTAAAATGTTTTTCCAATTATTTAGTAGAAAGAAATTTTCAAAAACATCAAGGTAAAAATTTAAAAGCCGAAAAAATAGAATTTTAAGCTGGTTTCAGCTTTGCTAATTATACAGCTTAAGCTTCCGGCTGGCTTTTCAGAGCAACAGAATAATCGGCTTTTCATTCCTGATTTTACGTACATCTCTAGGTGGGCCTGAGGATGACATTTGTTCTGCGTGCATTTGTATAGCTAATTTAACATCATCTACGTCGATAGTCTTCTTTTTGGCGTGATTAGCGAATACTCTGGCGTCATCGAGGATGATGGTTGTGTGCCCTGGGTGAAAATTGAATTATAAATCAGTTCTGATAAGTATGTTATTACGAAAAATATGTGAAAATTACTTACAATAAATGAAGTCGAGTAGTTGATTGATAACTCTTGGGTCAAAATCGTTGATACCGAGTTCTTTCAGAATAGCCATTATGACCTGGGCATCTTTAGGGATGTATTTAACATTTTGAGTTGACATTTAAAAATATCAACAGGCAGGTTCGGATAGTTAATTAAATGTTAAATTACATCCAGAATGAAAAATTCAAATAATATTATCACGAAACATTTTTGTCAACAAACTTTGCGGTGAGTTCAAATCGAAGTCGAAAGTAAAACTTTATAGGTTAGGTTGTGTCTTAAAACGCAGAACTAGTGCCCTCTGGTATTGTGTTTTGTGAACTGTGTTTTCACGTTTTTATTTTTTTTTTTAAATCGAGATACGATATGTTGTGTAGTGTAGTGTTGTAATTGACTTTATATGAAGGGGCTAAGGGTCGCGCAAAATTGAGAAAATTTGAAAATTATTTTTTGAAGCACTTTATTTTGAGTGACGAGTGAGCCGTAGTCCCTCCATTTTCGATGTTAGGCAAAAAGTGTACATAATATAATTTTTTCTAATTGTGAAAAATTTACTCACACTTCACTTTTAAAATTAAAAGATGTATTAGTAATTAGTATGATATCTTCACGCATATTTTTTTCTATCATAATTTTTTCTGTTTTCAATATACTATCCATTCCCTTGGTTGGTTCATTTTTTTTTGAATTTTTTTTGATCAAATTTTTTTGTAGCCCCTTCAATTTTCAAGTTAGGCAAAAAGTCACAAGATGAAAATTTGTTCAGTTTTCAATCTCCTATCCATTCCCATGATTAAAAAAAATTACGTGATTTATTTAGAACCTGCATTTGCCCTTTCAATTATTGAAATAGGCAACATGTTCATCTCAAGTTTTACCTCCTTCCAGGGCTGGTGGAACAGAACGTCGTTTTGTTCTGTTCTGTTCAGGAACGAATCCTTAAACAAATTGTTTTGTTCTGTTCTGGTTTTGTTCCAGTTGTTTTGTTCTGTTTTGTTCTGTTCTGTTCTGTTCTGTTCTGGTCTTTTTTGTTATGTTCTGTTCTGTTCTGTTCAATTTTTTAAAAATTGATAAATTGATGTCCAAGTGAGAAAATGTGGTTTTCTGGTATGTTAGGCTTGGACTCATGGGGAGGAGGGAAAGGGGGAACTTCCAAATCCTCAAAAAAGCTTGAAAATTCTGAAAAATTATAAATTCACGAACAGAAAAAAATTATATTGTTCTGTTCTGAACAGAACAAAACAATATTTTTCATACGTTCTGTTCTGTTCTGTTCTCGTTTATTTGTTCAGAACATTATTTTGTTCTGTTCTGGTTATTGTTCCGCGAAAACGGAAATTTTAGTGTTTTTATTTGTTCATACTGTTCTGTTCTGTTCTGTTCCACCAGCCCTGCCTCCTTCCCCCAGCTCAAAGATATATTAGTGTCAAAATTCTGTTATTTTCATTGTGGATTTTATCAATTTTTATTTTAAATTTATCCATAAAATAAGTAGTTCATTTTTTGAGATAGATTGGGGCCCGGTACATCCAAGACTGACCCCCTCATTTTGTTGTGCCCCGAGGTGTGACATTACTTTTTCAAAATTCAAAAAAAAAAACACGTTTTTATATATGTACCATTGTTCTGTCACTTTAAAACCTTCTCAGGAATGAAATGGGGCGTGCACTAACGTGGATCATGCGTGCACTATTCTGCACTAACGATGCACTAACGATATACACCACGTTTGACCCCTTTGACGTATGGGCGGGTCAGCTTTTCCCCACCCCCGACCAAAACCCCTTGAAAAGATCACATTCACATATTCACAGTGAAAAGGGGGCGTGCACTAACGATAAAATATGGTGCAATATACTGCACTAACCATGCGCCATTGATGTATATAGGTTTCATTTCCAAAATCGATTTGGATGGGGATACGTTTCGCCATCTCCGCCCAAAACACCACAAAAAGACAATGGAACCGCAGCAAAAAAGGGCGTGCACTAACGATAAAAGTTGGTGCACTATTCTGCACTAACAATGCACTATCGATGTATATAGATTTCATCACCAAATTCGTTATGGGCGGGGGCACGTTTCGCCAGCCCCGCCCAAATACTTTTTTTAATAACTTCGGAGGGGGTGTGCACTAACGATAAAAATTGGTGCACTATTTTGCACTAATGATGCACTATCGATGTGTAAGTATAGGTTTCATTTCCAAAATCATTATGGGCGGGGTCGACGAAATGTACCCAAAAAGGAAACTGTTGAAATCAATAATTCATATAAATAAAGAAATTTTCATTTTCCAATTTCTTCATTCATTAAAAAAATTTCTAAGTTGAAATTTTGATTTTTCAGGAAAAATCAAAATTCTTTTAATCAATTTTTTTGAAGTAGGTATTCAAATTTTAACAAGTTTTTCAAAAATATTTTTGAGTTCAATTAAAAGTTTTCTGTTATTTGCAATTTCACGAAGTTTAATTTATTCCCAGAAATTTCATCGTTTCATCTTTCATCAGAAGGGATAAGGGACTAATTATTACCTATTCAAAAATTGACAAATTGAGTGATTGATTTTTCAAAGACGTCATGTAATAACCAATATGTAACATTTTTTCGTTTTGAGCTGAAAGAATTTAGAAAAATTATGTACCAATAGATAATTTTGAAAAAAAGTTCAACCTGTAAAAAATTTAGAGAAAATCAAATTTTAACATGGAAATTTTTAAAATACAGAAAGAAATTGGAGAATTTGGAAAAAAAATTCATAGAATTATTTTATTCATTTGAATTCATGGATTTCAACCGGTTCCTTTTCATTTCAGATTATTTCGTCATTTTGGTCAGTATAAAATTTGGAAAAAACCAGTGTCCCGCATGAAACAAAATTGTCATTCCTTTGAGCATAAATATTCGCTCCTCTAAAGTCTAAACTACTTATTCGGGTAACCCTCTTGCCAGGTCCTCTACACCTGGCTTGTTGTTTATTATTTCGTTTGTTTATGTTTTTATCCCGCGGAACCTGTCATGAGCTTTGGAATTGGAACAGGGTTGACGCGAGTCCTTGAAAATTGCGACTCCGAGTCGAGAGGCGCGAGTCCTTAGAAATTGTAGCTCCGAGTCGACACCCCGCGAGTCTTTCACAAAAAGACTCGGAAAAAGACTCGGAGTCTTCAGCGAGTCTTTTTCAGAGTCCCCCCCTTTTTTTTGAATTGCAGTCAATGAATTTTTTCATTGAATGAATGGTAAATGATGAATTCCATCTTCACTACTTCGGAAAGTTGAAAAAACCATTGAAAAACCCAAAAACTTCACTTTTTTTACCTTCAAGTGGCTAAGTTTTACGGATTTGCAGTGGGTGGTGAGCAGTTCTTTTTTTTTCGAAGTCCGCTTGATTTTGCACTCAGAATTATTTTCAAACTAGTTTTTTTTCCTGTTTAGGTAATTATCTTTTAAACTTCAAAATTTTTTCAACACAATTTTTGAAGTCTAAAATTTTTTGCTCAGAATTTGTCAAACTTCAAATTTTTTCAACGTAAATTTTCAAACTCTGAATTTTTTTCCTGTAAATTTTTCGAGCTACAAATTTTTTCCCTGTAATTTTTCAAGTCCAAAATTTTTCAAACTTCTACTTCTACATTTTTTCAACAAACTTTCAAACTCTGAATTTTTTAAACTTCAAAATTTTTCATTTTTTCAACTTAAATTTTTCAAGTCCAAAATTTTTTCCTCAAAATTTTTCAAACTTCTACATTTTTTCAACGCAAAATTTTCAAACTATGAACTTTTTTTCCTGTAAATTTTTTTAGCTTCAAAACTTCTGAAACGTAAATCGGAGTCTTCTTCAGGAATGTTCTGAAAAATACAATTGAAAATTATTTTTAACAACAACATCGAAAATAGAATAATGAAAAATACAATAAAGACATTTATTATTTATTTTTATTGTATAATTCATCATTTTCAATGTCCCTATTGACAAAAAAAAATGAAAAATGGTAGCAAAATGCTAGCACACCTTGCTAGCATGTGCTAGCATTTTGCTAGTACTTCATATTCTAGCGTAAAGCTAGCAATATTGCTGGCAATGCTCGCATAAAATGCTAGCATAATTGCTAACAAAACTGGTTCAAAAGTGTCCAAAATGATGATAGCAAGTGCTAGCAACGTGTGCTAGCACTTTATTTACTAGCATAAAGTTAACAAAATTACTAGCATAGTGCTCGCATAAAATGCTAGCATAATTGCTAACAAAACTTGGTTAAGTGTCCAAAATGATGATAGCAAATGCTAGCAACGTGTGCTACGTGTGCTAGCACTTTATGTTAGCATTCTGCTAGTATTCTTTTGTAAGGTGTGCTAGTATTTTGCTAACCCTCATCTGGTATTCGTATGCTAGCATGGTTCTAGGGTTTTGCTGGTAAGCTGTGCTAACATTCTGTAAACATTTTACTAACAATTGTTACACTGTTTTAACTTCTAATATTATGTACTTACCTTTGCTCTGGGTCTTGGGTTAGAGGAATATGCCACCATGTCAGGTTGTATGTTAGGTATTACAAGTAATACTTAAACTTGAAGTCAGAAAAAAATTTTTCCTCAATTTTGACCAAATTCGGAAATTTTTTTGATTTTTTAGAATATTGCAATAAAGCAAAATTTCTAAGACATATTTAACAAATTTTTATCCCTCTCCTTGGAGGCTGGGGCCCCAAAATTCACAATTCAAGAACAAAATGGAAATAAAACATAATAAAGTTTGAATTTTGTAAAATTTGTGTGTGATATATTAAATATATGTTTTTGAGGATGTAGGAATATGTAATCGGCCATAATTTTTTCTTGGAAATGAAGGGTTGGGGGAGGGGGGTGTAATAATGACAGAAAAATTTGAATTTTGAAATTGTTTTGTGTGGTACATCAAAATTGATGTTTTCGAGGGCGTAGAATACAAATTCGACAATATTTTTCTCTTGGGGATGAAAGTTTCATAAAATTCATTTTCTGTAAAGTCCAAGTTTTTTTGATAGAGGCTTAATTTCAATAAAAAAATAAGTTGAACTTTCAACTTGAATATCTCGAAAGGTAAGCTTCATGAGAAAAAACTAATTGGACTCTACAGAAATGAAATTTTATGCTCTATACTAACAATTTATGTTCTATTATTTTTTTTTTGTTGAACACTTTCATTGTTCAGAATATTGACTTCAAGTGTCAAAAGTTATTAAAACCTGTAACAAAAAGGTTAGACAAAAAATTCAAATTGTGAAAAATCCTTGGGTGATGGAATTTTTTCACTACTTTTTTCATGATCAGCGTCTGCGTGAAAAATACTGGGAGAGGGAGCGACGGGTGAGACCCAAAAAAATCGTAAAATTGCTCAAAATGATACAAATAATTTAAAACCCTCAACAAAGGTGAAAAAATACGTTTCGAATCTCCTTTTGCATTTCACTTTCTACATAGGTAATTACTAATTAGGTATCTCTTTCCAACAACAATGACAATAGGAAAAAAAAGGAACATTGGAAGGATATTATTAAGAAATATTCAACCCTGTGGATATACAAATATTAGACAAATATATGTACCTGCACCAGAAGACTATAGTCTTCCATTGTAATTTGATAGGAACGATTTCGCGCAGCCTTTGATGTGAATTTTGCCCCTACGCACTTTATTTATTTTAGCTCAAACTGTTCTCCTTAAAAATGATGCCGTCATTACCGAAACTGCCCATTTACTATGCAAACTTATAATGGAAATATCTCAAAAACTTTTCACTTTTTTTCAATTTTTTTTTTCACAGAATAATTTGTACAAAACATAAGAGTTCCTGACTTTTGAGACTTTCTCCAAAAATAGTTTCCCTAACGCAATACATCCATTCAAAGTTCTTCTCAAAAATGCCCTCCTCATACCTCATCTAATAAATAAAATGGAAACTGGACACACTGTGTCATAATAGCAGAATTCCTTTTTATTTTGTTTATTGTCAAACTGGAAAATTTGACCAATCACAAGGATTCTAACTTCTAATATTAAATTTATGCTGGTCTAAAATATGTCATTTGCTGAACCCTTGCTAAAGGATCCCACCGTTTTCTTTTACGATTCAGATTCACCATCCGATCAAAACGCTAGCAGTGAATTTTCGTAACAAGAATTAAATAATAAAACATTTTCACTTTACATATCCAGTACAGATTTAATATCAAAAGTGATATTTTTTCCGTGTCGATTCAAAGTAACCCCGTGTATCCGGCATGTGTTTGGTTTCCTTTTTTATTTAATTCTTTGCATTACTCAATCGGTAGTGTGCCATCTTAGGGGCATGACATTCCATCGGTACGACAAACTGGCGGTATCACAGCGTAATTTTGTCGGTACGGCATATTAGCGGTACAAATTTAAACAGTTGCAAAAACCATATCAGCGGCATGCCAAATCAGCGACATGTCATATTAGCGGTACGTTAAAGAGGTGGTATTTAAAAAAAAAAAATGATTCCTACCTAAACCACACCTATACATGAAGGTACCTATACCAATTATGTACTTTGGGGGTTGTTCAGATCCCCCCCAAAACACATAAGTAGGTGTGTGTTTATTTAAAAAAATCAATCCCTACCTAAATCACACCTATACATGAAGGTACCTACACCAATTATGACAGTGATGCCGACAATTTGACATGCCGCTGATATGGTTTTTACAACTGTTGCCGACAAAATGACACAGTGATACCGCCAGTTTGTCGTACCCACGGTAGATATATAAATAATTAATATACTATATGAATATATAATTTAAAAAAAAAACAATAATTTTTGTTTCAAATTTAATTTAATTATTTTTAATATATATAATTAAATAAAAAAATCAATTAATTAATTAAATTTTTTTATTAAAAAATTAATATTTAATATTATTTGTTTTATTATTAAAAAACAAAAAATAATTTTAATAATAATTTATTAAGTGCCAGCCGCTATGATGACGTGTTCTCTACTCATTAATACACAAACAAATAAAAAAAATGTTTAAATTATATTTCACAAATTTAAATTTTATAATAAGCTTCGTTAACTATAACACAGCTGCTTACATCTTTTACCTACTTATGGCATAGCCTAATACATAGATAAATAATATAAACTACAAAATGCATTGATTTTACTAATTCGTCAATTGGAAACCCACTACAAAAGTTTCAAAACAATCAATTTTTCACCATTGCCCGTACCAGTTTTAGTGACGAAGTACCTGCTTTTCAACACTGGTAGGTACTAATTTTTTTCAATATTCCAGATGTTTTGATTTTCCATGTGTGACGGTCAAATTTGAGTTTCAAAATTTATTTCAATTTTTTATTTATTTTTTATTTTATTTCAGCGAATTTTTGATATTTTTGATACTTTAATTGAAGAGGTCTTTTCCAAAGTGGCCTAAGTCAATTTTTGAGAAAAATGAGTTTGATGCGTCATCTGGTGGTATGAAAGGATACCCATCTGTGGTAGGTATTCCGACCTACCAACTCATATTTTTGCAGTGTTACCAGCACTTTTAAATCTCGTTTTCTTCCAAAGTGGCCTAAAGTTTCATTTTATTGGGTGCCAAAGTGGCCTAAGTCACACTGTTTTTGGTTTTGATGGCTGCCTCACCTGTAAAACGAATTCATAAACATTTTTCCCAGCTGAACCCCAATAAAGCTTTATGAAACATAATTTTTTTTTCTTGATTTTCGCGAATTTAAAGAATTATTTCACTTTATGAAAGTACAAAAGTCGTAAGTTTATCTCGATATCTGTTGATTTCAGAATAATGATGTGAAAATGCTGATATATGGCATTGATTGAGGGGGGAGAGGTGGTGGTAATTTGCAGGGCATTGCTGAATAGTACCTACAATGCAATACTTCGTTTAATAAAAATTTATTCTACTTAATTGGGTGAGAAATGCAAAATTGAAATATCCAATTTATTCATAATTCGCAAAAATCACGACTTTGCCAACTTTGAGGGGTTCCAGCTCACTAACATCAAATTTTTGAAGATCGAGACCTTCACCAGTTGTTAGGTATTCCACTGTACTATAAATTTAGAGTGATATGGGAAAGAAATGTTCAAAGGCAAGCCGTATAAACGTACTTTACTTCGTACGCAAAATCAACTTTTTTGACTTAGGCCACTTTGGAAAAGACCTCTTCAATTATACTTGGCTACTAAATTTTAAGTTTGTAATTTTTTCAAAAAATATTTGGTTGCTTTTTTGATTGTTTATTTTTTTTTAATTCGGAATTCGCGATCTTTTTCTTGTCATTCTTTTTCAAACTGATTTAAAAAAAACGTTCCTAACTTTCTATTCCAATTACTTGTATTACAATTAATATTTCCTTTACAAATTCTTATATATGTTGTGTTCATTTATAATTATTTTTTCTCCAATAAAGCTTGTTTTCATCAACCACAGTGAACTAGGGGGGCATGTGTGACGGTCAAATTTGAGTTTCAAAATTTATTTCAATTTTTTATTCATTTTTTATTTTATTTCAGCGAATTTTCGATATTTTCGATACTTTAATTATACTTGGCTACTAAATTTTAAGTTTGTAATTTTTTCTAAAAATATTCGGTTGCTTTTTTGATTGTTTATTTTTTTTAAATTCGGAATTTGCGATCTTTTTCTTGTCATTCTTTTTCAAACTGATTTTAAAAAAACGTTCCTAACTTTCTATTCTAATTACTTGTATTACAATTAATATTTCCTTTACGAATTCTTATATGTTGTGTTCATTTATAATTATTTTTTCTCCAATTAAAGTTGGTTACAAATCATTTAATCCCACAGTAAATGGAATGTTAGGGCTCGAGGAACGAACGTATACCCTGATAAGAAAAAGTAATATGTGGTAACATTGCAGTGCCCAGCTGGCAAAAAAAGGTAGCGCTACCGTAGCGTAAGGTAGCATACACTACCTTACCAACACATTGACAAATTTCCTTGTAAATACATGAGTGATGCTTATGTTGTGTAGGTGTTCAAGTGGCAACAGAAAGGCAGTGTATAGTAGCATTCGCTCCAAGCAAGTTTATGGTAACACTACCAATGCACTACCACCTACACTACCTTAAAGGGTTCGCTACCTTGGGCTACCTCCTCACTACCAGTAGTGAAGAGGTAGCGTGTGGTAGTATATGTTATCAAGCAGGTTGAAGTAGCGCTACTTCTACACCACTCATATACTATCAAATAAGTGTTCACTACTCTAGCACCACCACTGTACTATAAGTAGCGAGAAGGTAGGGTATGGTAGCATATGTTTCCAAATACTTAGCATAGGTATACATAACTATTAACAACAGGTATCCTAACTCAATGTGAAATTTTGAGGTGAAACTACAATAAATTGAAAGCACATCATAAAAAAAATCCAAAATTTTTGGTGTTGAACTTCATTTTTCAAATTTTGGAAAATTTTAAACTACTTTCCTTTTTGTTCTACAAAATATAAAAATTGGATCTAATCAACAAAAAGAGCTAAAATTTGGTATACACCTCATGGTTGACCTCCTAATTGGATTGAAAGCTGTTTTGAGACGTTTTCGAACAAGACAGTAAAACCTAGAACTCAAATAACTTCATGACATCACTACTTATACCACTGAATGTTGTTTTTTTTTTCAAAGTTCAGAATATGAACGTCATTTTTAAGCAGTTTAGAATATTCTGAAAAAGTTTCCAACTCCCAAATTTTTTCCACACAATTTTTTCAATTCTTATTTTTTCCTCACAATTTTTCCAACTAAATTTTTTTTCTGATGTTATTTTTTTACACCCAGTTTTTTCTCATAATTTTCTCAACTGAAATTTTTCTGACGTAATTTTTCTCAATCAAACTTTTTCTGCAGTAATTTTCTCCACTGAAATTTTTTTCTGAAGAATTTTTCCATTGTTGAACTTCCATCTTTTTTGAAAAGAATGAAGAATGATTTCTGTTTGATTGATGTCATAGAAATATGTTTTTTCTCACAATTTTCACATCTGAAATTTTTTCCTGAAGAATTTTACCACATCCAAAATTTTGTTCTCAGTATTTTTTCAACTCAAATTTTTTTCTCAAAATTTTTATGACGTCAATCAAACATAAATCATTTTTTTTCAAAAAAGATGTAAGTTTAACAATGGAGAAATTGTTCAGAAAAAAATTTCAGTGGAGAAAATTACTGCAGAAAAAGTTCAGTTGAGAAAAATTATGTCAGAAAAATTTCAGTTGAGAAAATTCTGAGAAAAAATTTAGGAATTGGAAAACTTCATAAAATTCTGAACTGTTTAAAAATGACGTTAATGTGCTGGACTTCAAAAAAATAAGTTGAAACAACATTCAGCAGCATGAGTAGTGATTCGAGTTCCAGGTTTGACTGTCTTGTAACATAAGCACCATAGTCTAAAATCAGTGATTTTCAGTGAGTAGATCAAATTTTCATACTTTGTAATTTGTATGGATAATGAGGTAATTTTGGAACTTCAAAAATTCACCAAAATTCGATAGGTATAATGAATTAAGCACTTGAAATTTTGAATAATGTTTTTTTTAAGACATTATTTCTGCAAAATAGAAATTTGATTTTTTACAACATTGGCTCTGTTTATTTTTTGTTTGATGTTTAATGTGACCATGGAAAATTTTCATGTTACTATTAAACTAAGTAAGTATTCTGTGAGAAGAATAAATTTATGTCACTTGATTATTTATTCATAAATATTTGAATTTATTTGGGTAGATAGCTGAAATAATTTTTAATGAAGGAAGGAAAACATTAAAACAATTTTGATTTATGGATATTAAAATATTTTGCTTCAAAGTTGTCCTCACTAAAAAAAAAAAAAATTAAAAAAATTTCTGTCACCACTTGGACTTGATTGGCTGATCCTTTGGTAAATAACACATATGTAGGAAAGCCAGTACCTTCTCATCCACCCGACCTGGTGGTGTGCTCCTGTAACCTAGGTGAACAGTCTTGGATTATGCTGGCTAGCTATATATAAGAATGTATGTGTGTGTGTTGTGTAAATGGTATATTTAATGATCCTTATTCTCATTTCATTCAAGATGGACAGCATACAAAAGCTAGGTATTGTTTTTTTTTCTACCTGGTAAGGATAATTGTACTTAGTAGTGTAGTGTAGGAGTAGTAACAAGGTAGTGCACTAGTGGTAGCACAGAGGTAGTGTAAGGGTTGTGCAGGTGGTAGCAGAGAGGTAGTGTAGGGTAGTACAGGTGGTAGCAATCAGAGCAAAAGCAGTTCGCGAGCCACCTTTATGCTACCAGTAGCGTGAAGGTAGCGTTTTACTCAAAAAGGTAGCACTTTGCCAGCTGGGTGGTGTTGGTTGTGGTGGAACGGTAGGTAATCCACTTGAAAGTTCCTGACTTTTGAGTTTTTTCCATTTTATTTATTAGATGAGGTATGTGTTTAGAATTCTATAGCTGAGGGGTAGGCAGGTGAAATATTTCTTTTATACCCCAGCTATCTATTGTATCCGAGTTTATACCACCTGCTGCTTAGTCATTTCAAACCAGCACAATGGCTGGTTTTATTGCCCTATTTGAGGCCTTTTGTCCTGTTATCTTACACCTGCTGGTTGGTTGAGGCACTATCCAACAATAGCCCCCTCCAGTATGGTTAAGTGGGAGAAACAGGCTATGGGCGTGGCCCCTCCCCTTTTTATGTTAACTTCGGCAGATTCTGAGCTACTAAGCTCAGTCTAGTTTTGGCTCTCCTTTTGGAAAGGTTACTTAGAACATGGTCCTCTGTAGGCTGGATAGCTATAATATTAGCAATTTGGTCATGCTATAATACAGTATGCCTATGTATGGAGCCTACTATTCTTATACCTTGTACAGCTTATGCCTAAGCTTATGCAGTGCTTATTATTTTAATTAACCAGCACTTATTATTGGGTACTTGGTATACCTGAGCTTATTTTTATTCAGTGCTTATTTTATTTTAATTGCACAGTGCTTATTATTTGGCAAAGCTTATTCTCATTCAATGGTTTATATTTTACACAGTGCTTAATTTTATTTTAATTGAACAGTGCTTTATCTAATGTTTTATTTTTTAATTTTAAACAAGTGCTTTTATTTTATGGGGTGTATAGTGCTTGTGTTTTCTTAACTGCAGTTTATTGATCATTTGCGAATTAATTGGTCTGGTATGTACTCCTTTCATTATTTAATTAACTTAATATTATGCTTTATATGTGGTGCTTATTTTAGCTTTATTTTACTCACATTTAATTGAGGTTATTTTATTTATGCATTTATTTCAATACCTTAAGCAATGCATTATAAATTTATTTTAATCACATTGGTGATTTTATAAGTGACATTTAATCACAATACATGCACTTTGAAGGTGCATTATTCATTATTTACTCACTTTGAGGTGAGTTTTAATTCATGGGTATAAATTACCTATCTCATCTTACACAGATACTCTGTTAATTATTTGTGCATTCATTGCATTAATGCTGACTTATTCACATTTAAGTAAAGTCAATTCATGAGCATTAATTGCTCATTAAGCATTCACCATTGTATATGGTACCTATTTTAATATTTCATTATGCAGTAACTTAAAATTAAGATTCAATTATCGGATGCAATTTTACTTGATGGTTATTTTTAGCATTTTAATGCATTTATTGCATTTATACTCACATTATTTGAGTTAAATTCATGAATATTAATTACTCATTAAACACACTTGTGCTTGTAAATGAATTAAATATTTTGTTGATTCATTACTCACATTAAAGTGAGGTCAATATATGAGTTCAATTACTCATTACACCCTTTGGTGGGAATTATTGCATTAATTGCATGGCATTGCTTACTCAAATTGAGTGAAGTTTCAGCATGAGTACCTATAGCTCATTAATTAAGCAAATTATATTTCAATAATGCATTTATCCTGTGAAAATATTATAGAAATGGTATCTCTTCAATGCATTTTTTGCATTCCTCATTTATTTGAAATTAGTTTGGAGTCTTTATAACTCACTTTATTTTCCAACATACTTCAATTATTTGAGTATTAATTCATGCAGTCATTCATGCATTAAGTATATGAGTATTTACTCTCATTCAAGTGTAATTACACACATTCATAATTATTCACATTTGTGTGAGCCTTTTGGCAATTGAGTTATTCACAATATGGATACCTGCACAATCATTGTGTAGTAATTATTCAAATGCAGTTATTACATACATCCTCAAATTATGATGAGGATTATACCTAGTATAGCTTAGGTTTAATGCACTTATGATGCATATACCCTTGAAGTATAATTTCCAATGGGTATGAATTTTGGCATGCACATTTCTTTAGTGATAATTAGTGCATGCTTAACATCCATTATGGATTAAAGCTTGAAGCTTCAAATGTATGAATTTTACATTCATTTTTATTTGATTTTAATGTTTAACTTTATGCATGCTGGCTCATATACAGGGTGGCTCAGTTAAGGTGTGAAATATTAAAACCACGTATTCTACTTATCATTTGGAGTAAAAAATGTTATATACATGATGGGTCATAAACGCTTCATTACTGAGTTATTCGCCTTTAAAGGGGGCCCAGATTTCACCCAAAATTGGCAATTTTTGCTCTAGCAGTGAAAATTTTTGGGGGTAGGTGGTGGAAAAAGTGAAAGGGGGTCCATAGAAACGTATACTATTTTCTTTTTTTTTTTTTTTGGTTCATAAGTGTTTTAAAGTAAAAAATGTGTTTCTGTACCAGAAAAATGGTCGAACAAGAACAAAAAATCATTTTTTTGAAATTTAATTCACTTTTAGGGGTAGTACTACTTATTTAACAACTATTAACCCAAATTTCTGTTTTTTTTATTTATTGGATGCTGAATAATCAATTTATCAAATTTCAACCATCCCACAAAATTACAATAAAAATCGAATTTAATAATTTCCTATGATTCCTCATTATTATAAAAAAAATTTCGCCTAAAAATTTTTTCTAAAAAATCAAAAATTGCGGCAACGCTGTAATTAACTTCCGCGTAAGTAACCCCGCCGCTCGTCTCGTTAAACGCAACATTTTACGGGTGTCGTGATGCGCAACGTTGCCGAATTTCCGGTTCTTTACACGGCAATATTTCAGAAAGAAAGCGTTTTGGGCCCATGTTGAATATGACATTTTTTGTTTGTATCGATAAGTAGAATATGAGGATTCAATATTTCACACCTTTATTATAGCATTATTCTGCTTGTAGCATTAATTTAGCGCCTTCTTAATTAGTGTGAGCTGTGTTTCTTTTTTACTTTTTTTGGCATATCTCAAGCTCTTACACTTAATGAAGGTTTCTTATACCTTAAATAGGTTATGAGTTAAACTCAAATACAATTAACAAGGTCCTATATTAATACCTAGTCTAGTTCTGGCTCTCCTTCTGGAAAGGTTACTTAGAACAGTATGAGGAGGGCATTTTTGAGAAGAACTTTGATTGGATATATTGCGTTAAGGAAACTATTTTTGGAGAAAGTCTCAAAAGTCAGGAACTCTTTTTATTTTTATTAATTTTAATTATATTTAATTAAATAAATTTAATTACATAAATTATAAATATAAATTTATAAATATAAACTTTATTATAAATTTTATTATAAAATAATTTTTTAATAAATAATTTAATTATATAATATATTATTATAAAAAAATAATTAATTTATGTTTTGTACAAATTATTCTGTGAAAAAAAATTGAAAAAAGTTGAAAAGTTTTTGAGATATTTCCATTATAAGTTTGCATAGTAAATGGGCGGTTTCGGTAAGGGGTAGTATAATGACGGCATCATTTTTAAGGAGAACAGTTTGAGCTAAAATAAATAAAGTGCGTAGGGGCAAAATTCACATCAAAGGCTACGCGAAATCGTTCCTATCAAATTACAATGGAAGACTATAGTCTTCTGGTGCAGGTACATATATTTGTCTAATATTTGTATATCCACAGGGTTGAATACTTCTTAATAATATCCTTCCAATGTTCCTTTTTTTTCCTATTGTCATTGTTGTTAGAAAGAGATACCTAATTAGTAATTATCTATGTAGAAAGTGAAATGCAAAAGGAGATTCGAAACGTATTTTTTCACCTTTGTTGAGGGTTTTAAATTATTTGTATCATTTTGAGCAATTCTACGATTTTTTTGGGGGGCCTCACCCGTCGCTCCCTCTCCCAGTATTTTTCACGCGGACGCTGATCATGAAAAAAGTAGTGAAAAAATTCCATCACCCAAGAATTTTTCACTATTTGAATTTTTTGTCTAACCTTTTTGTTACAGGTTTTAATAACTTTTTGACACTTGAAGTCAATATTCTGAACAATGAAAGTGTTAAACAAAAAAAAATTAATAGAACATAAATTGTTAGTATAGAGCATAAAATTTCATTTCTGTAGAGTCCAATTAGTTTTTTCTCATGAAGCTTACCTTTCGAGATATTCAAGTTGAAAGTTCAACTTATTTTTTTATTGAAATTAAGCCTCTATCAAAAAAACTTGGACTTTACAGAAAATAAATTTTATGCCCTTCAATTCATGTTGTATTCATTTTTTTTTTGATGGCTTGATTTTTCCAGAAAATCAATTTTTTGTAATGAACTTCATTTTCAACATTTTTCATTTGTAACAATGGAAATACCTATCAAAGGTTGGCAAATCAACATTTTTTTCTAAGTATGATTAATTCTGACTTACTTTTTAGGGCTGAGTTCGAATGTGATTTCAGTTTTACTCCATCACGTCCGGGATTTTTATGCTTTAAATATTTTGTTGAGAATTTGTTTTACATTTTTTGATACTCCACTTTTTTCGTTAAATCCTTCCTTTGCTCAGAAAGTTGACCGTAGTTGTCAAAAGTTATCAAAAATTGGGAGAAAATGTTCAACAAAAAATTCAAATTGTGAAAAATCCTTGGGTGATATCATTTTTTTGTTCTTTTTTTGTGATTAGCGTGAAAAATACTAAGTATAAAAATCGCTCAGGAAACCTTAAATAGCATTTTCTGAATCGACCTGATAGTCCAAGAGCTGAACCTACTGAAATTTACTTGAGAAGGTACAAAGCTAGGACCGCACAGTGGGCCAGTTTGAAAAAATAAGTGGTAAAAAATCATTCTGGCTAGAGATTGAAAGATAAAATTCTGAAACTTTCGGTATAAGGGAATTCGAGGTCGCTGATTCAGTTTTTGAAATTTATTTTTGGTTCTGACCATATCTGCGCCCCGGAAAGGGGGGGGGGGTCAAAACACAAAATTTTGAAAAATTTTGATATGGGTGTCGAAATGTAGGTATTCGGGGTTGCTGATTCCAATTCTGACATTTATTTTTTACCCTGACCAAATTTGAACCCCCATGAGGAGGGTCAAAACTCGAAATTTTGAAAAATTTTAATATGGGTGTCGAAATGTAGGTATTCGGGGTTGCTGATTCCAATTTTGACATTTATTTTTTGCCCTAACCAAATTTGAAACCCTAGGGGGGTCCAAACTCAAAATTTTGAAAAATTTCAATATGGTGTCAAAATGTAGGTACCTATTCGAGGTCGTTGATTCCGATTCTAACATTTATTTTTTGCCCTGGCCAAATTAAGCCCCAAGGAAGAGGGGTAAACCCAAAATTTGGAAAGATTTCAACATGGTTGTTGAAGTGTGGGTATTATTAAAGTGAAAACCACAAAGAAGCAGAAATAAAAATCCAAGGACACAAACAAAACGTTTTCATTATAAATCGATACTTAGCTTATGAATTACATATTATTAATTAATAATAAATAAAAAAAATGTGAGAGTATTTCTGTATAAAAATGAAATCGTATTATAAACAAAGGAACATGGTTGACGACTTAAAGACCATCTTCATTATCATTTGAATTGGGGCTGAAATTTGGTCAGAGCAAAAAATAAATTTCAGAATCGGAATCAGCAACTTCAAATACCTACATGTCGACACCCATATTGAAATTTTTCAAAATTTTGAGTTTTGACCCTCCCCCTTGGGGCCTTGGGGTTCAAATTTGGTCTGGGCGAAAAATAAATGTCTGAATTGGAATCAGCAACCCCGAATACCTACATTTCAATACCCATGTCAAAATTTATCAAAATTATGGGTTTACCCCCCTCCCCCCTCATGGAGCTCAAATTTGAGTAAGGCAAAAAATGAATACCAATTTAGTAATCAGCGACCTCGACTTTCCAAACACTGAAATTTCAAGGGTTCTATTTAACAAACTCGAGTCGAGATAATTTTTAAGTTTGTTTACATACTTACACGTTTTTCAAACTAAATTGTCGAATTACAGAAACAGCTGCAACTGGCTGCAAAAAAATTTTACCTCACATGAATCAGTACACCTTGAGGTACAATTTAGCTCAGTTATTATTGACTTAAATTGGTTAAATTATTTTTTGCACTCCATTAAATGAACTTAAAAATGAAAAATTTGCATATACTTCAAGCGATCATATGGAAAAAATGGTGAGAGATATCAAAAAAATATTTACGGCATTGAAAAGTACGTACTTTTATCTTTATTTTCCATATTTTGTTTTAATTTTGGGACAAAAGATAAACTAACCACAAATCAAAAAATACTTTGCAGTTTTCATTCAAATTGCAACATGTTGGAATGCTCGACTTTATTAGGTTATAAATATGCATGCTCATGTCTATTCTCAAAACTGAACTCAGTTTCCTTATCGCTAGGGTGTGTAGATAACAACATGATATGCGAAAAAGCTCAATTAAAACTTTTTTTTCTGATTTTTTACCACTTATTTTTTCAATCTGGCCCACTGTGGACCGGTCCCAAAAGTTAGTAAGTATATGTTGCCCTATTTTGAAAATCACCAGTCTGCCAATCCGGGGGTGACATGGTCAAGCACAGCGAAAGCTCGAAAGTTCACAATTTTCATGAACTTTCGGCTAAAAACATTGATGGTAGAAATTGGTGTCAAGTTACTGGATTTTTGGGCTGAATCCGGATATGTAGGTCTGCCGACTCCGAAGTGCTGCCAAAGCTCCGATAGACGGTGTCAAAGGGGAAGAAAACCAAATTATCAATTTTTGAGCTAAATTCGCATAAAGAGCAATATAATTGGTCTAAAAAATAATTTTAATCGGTTTTAAGGGGTGTTTGATAGTATTGACGACTTTTAAAACTAGAAAATGCCCAAAACTTTCAAATTTAGGGAGTGGGGTAAAGGGAGAGCGTCCATTTGCACTCTGAATTATTTTCAAACTAGTTTTTTTTCCTATATAATTATGTTTCAAACTTCAAAATTTTTTCAACGCGATTTTTCAAGTCCAAAATTTTTTGCTCAGAATTTTTGAACTTCTACATTTTTTTCAACGTAAATTTACAAACTCAGAATTTTTTTCCTGTACATTTTTCAAACTTCTAAATTTTTTTCAACGAAAATTAACAAACGCTGAATTTTTTTCAAGTAAATTTTTCAAACTTAATTTTTTTTTACAACGTGAATTTTCAAATTCTGAAATTTTTCTCCTGTAAATTCATCTCTCAAAATTTTTCAAACTTCAACACTTCTACGTAAATTGGAGTCTTCTTCAGGAATATTCTGAAAAAGTCATTTGAAAATTATTTTTCACAACTACCCTATTGACATTTTTGCTAGCAAAATACTAGGATTCCTAACACATCCCTAACAAAGCTAGCAAAACCTTCGCATCACTCTAACATAAATCAGGCTAGCTACAGATTTGCTAGCAAAATGCTCACAATTGTCTAATAAAAAATACAGTAGCACAATACAATCATCGCACTAGCTCAAGTCAGACTAGCATTATGTCTGCTAACAGAGTGCTAGCTTTTTGCTAGCACAATTTGCTAACAATCAGTTACTGTCGACAAATACTAGCATCACACTAGCATAAATTGAACTAGCTTCCCATCTGCTAGCAAAATGCTAACATTTCACCACTAGCAAAGTTCTAGCATTTTCCCGCCAACACAATGCTAGCATTTTACTAGCATAAATGATGCTAGCTCGAACTAACTTCGCATCTGCTAGCGAAATGCTAGCGTTTCACCACTAGCAAAGTTCTGGTAAAGGGAGAGCGTCCATAAATTCGTTTACTGTGGAACTATCGATTTGGTGGCACTCAGTCGGCATGAGTCAGCATAAATTGAAAAGCTCAAATAAAACTCAAGTTTGGAAATTTTTTTCTCAGAATCTATGCATAGAAAAATTCTGAAAAATTTGTCAGAGGTACAGTTTGGGGTCCTCTACAAGGTGGCACTATCGATTTGATGGCACTCGGTCGGCATGAGTCAGCAGAAATTGAAAAACTCAAATAAAACTCAAGTCTTTGGAAATTTTTTTCTCGGAATCTATGCATAGAAAAATTCTGAAAAATTCGTCAGAGGTACAGAAAACTCAAATAAAACTCAAGTCTTTGGAAATTTTTTTCTCGGAATCTATGCATAGTAAAATTCTGAAAAATTTGTCAGAGGTACAGTTTGGGGTCCTCTGCAATGTGGCACTATCGATTTGGTGGCACTCAGTCGGCATGACTCAGCAGAAATTGAAAAATCGTGTTAAGAACCTATAAGTCTTATACTTTGGAAATTTTTATCTCGAACTCTATGCATGAAAAAATATTCAAACTTTTCTCAGAAGTAAGGTTTAGGGTCTTCTACAAGGTGGCACGTGGCACTATCGATTTTGTGGCACTCAGCTCGGATGACTGAGCAGAACGTATAATTATTGTGAGATAGTAGATTACCTCTTGGAAAATCCCCCCTCTCCCTTCGTGTTTGGGAAATATCTTAAAATGTTGTCAGAGTCATGGTACCGTAAGTGTTGCCTTCGAGTGTGGGATCACTGGGAGTGAAGATAACTTTATTTTTACTAGTTTGGACTTATACTTGCACCGTGTAAATTTGCTTCACCAAATCCAAAGACGAAGATCATCTTGCAAGCTAACTTCACCAACATCTCAAAATCATCAATTAGTACTTTTACGTAAAGCGTACACGTTCCTGCGGTTCGTATACCGGGTCACGGAAGTTCACTTCCGCGAACTAGGACGCGGAAGTAAACACGAAAAACACTAAAAACCGTGTTAAACAGCTCAACAATGAAAAGACGAACTTCCGATCCGCAAATTAGCAATTAGCAATGAAAAAACGTACTTTCCATACAGTACAAATGAAAAAATGAATTATTAACTCACCAATTTGAATAAATTCTTCATTGTTGTGTCCCAACACCTACAAAATCAATCGTAAGGAACACTACGAAACCAGAATGATCGATGAAGTACAGAATTTTTTATGAATACCTATTTGAAAATTATTAGGGATAAGGAAAGTACGTATTCGATTCATTCGTAAGATAAAGTTCAAAACTGATAGTGAAAAGTGATAATTAACAAAGTTGAACTTTTTAAACGATTAAGAGTGAGATTCGAGTAGATTGCAATATTCGTGTAATAATTAGAAATTTTGAATTTAAATTAGAAAATGATTATCGAGATGATACGATGTTGATAGAAGACATTTCTTTCACTACCTTAAGGGTAGAGGGGAATAAATATATCTAGTTACTAGTTTAATTAAGCGTACAGAGTAAGTATTTCGTCAACTTTAACAGTACCGATTTAATTATCAAGTTCATTGTCGAAATTGGATGCTACATTTAGGCAAGGTCGTTTTTTCCTTCAAAAAATTAGGAATTAGGTAGCTGATTCTTTGAATAACACGAAACTCATTCTTTTCCACGATGGGTAGGATAGATAATTTTATACGTATTACCTACTGTAAAGACTTAGGCGATTTTCATGGGTTCGTTGATGAAAAATTTAAATATCTTGTGAGGTACATTGTGGGTCGAATCGTGTACGAATTTTATCTTACTTCTGTCTCACGAATGGATAAATGAACGATAGATTTTCCTCAAGTTGAATAGATTGAAATATTTTTATCTGCACGAATATCGATTCGATAATAATCCAAGATAAGGATTCTGATTCGTGATGGTGAATTGTTTTGAAAATACTTCTACGAGTATGGATCTTCGAAACTGTGAACTAGAAAATTCGTGAATTATTTTGACTCATTTCGAAAACACTTCCACGAATTTAAATTTTCGAAAAACTGATCTAGAAAATTATATTTTCAGATTTCGAAGAATATTTCACAACTGGGGAATTGTTCGTTCGCTTCCTCGAATATCCATACCAAGATCAGTGATCAGTGCAGGTGAAATAATGACGAATGGGTATTGGGAATTCATTAATCAAATTCTGATACCCATCACCAACGTTAGATTCGTAATTAGAACACGTAATGTATGTGTTACGCCTAATCGATGTAATTGCCTAATTCATGAAATAGACAGTTTTTTTGCCTAATGCATGAAATCGGCAGCTCGTTGCCGATTTCATGCATTAGGCAAAAGTAAGGCGTAATTCTTGCCTATTGCATGAAATAGGCAATAAATTTGAACAAAATTACATCATTTAGGCAACGTTAAATGAAGTAAGTATCGAAAGGAAGGAATTTTTGAAGAATGGATTTCTTTTCTGTGCACTTGAATTAGTTTTTTTCTAGAAGGATTAGTTTTTGAGATATTTTCAATATAAAAAATAAATTGTACTTTGAATTTTGAACCGAAATATCTCGAAATCTAAAGTCTTGTAAGAAAATAATTAATTGGAATTTGCTCAGAAAATTAACTTCAAGCGTCAAAAGTTATCAAAAAGTGTGAAAAACTGTTCAGTCAACAAAAATTCGAATTGTGAAAAATCATTGGATGATGAAATTTTTTCACTACTTTTCTTACAAAAATCATCTATTAAACTTCAAACAGTATTTCAAAAGTTTAAAAATGTCGACCAGTGTTATCATTTTTTTTAATCAATTAACGAGATCGGGTCAGTTTTTGGTCAAGATTGATCAAATCGATTTTTGATTAAAAACTGCCAATTTCGGATAAAAAATTGGAAATCTTTTCAATTTTTAGTCGTACTGGTTGGTCTTATATTTTATGGATTGACCACAGCTTTACAACATAATATTCAAATTTTTGATGTAAAAAAGGTTCATTTTTATCCAAAATGGTCAGTATTTGCTAGAAAGTGGTCATTTTGTCTAAATTATAGTTTCTAGTTTTTATCCCGCTTTTACGGATTGACCTACAGTACTACAATATACGTAGGTATCCATGAAAAAAAAATTGAAAGTTCTTTTATTCATTGTAGGTCATAAAACAGTAAAACACACAACCAACCATCAAAAAAAGACAAAAAATGGACATTGGTATGCATTTTTTGAAAATTTAGAAATATTTCAAAATCCATTTTGTATTTAGTGGAAATGATCAATTTAGAGAGCTCAAATTTTCATCACATTTTTTCGACGTCACCCCAGAACTTTTTTTTCAATATCATTTAATTTTATTTAAAAAGTCAAAAACAATCCACCGCGCAGGTAATTACCTCTTATTCACTTTTAGAATTTTTTATATTATCTATGGCAAAGGTTCCAAATTTTTTCAATTTTTGACTTAGATGTTTCCTGATTGTCTCTCTAATGAAATTTTTGAGAAACCTGACAAACGAAGATAAACTGGACTCAAATTTGATTGATTAAGGTCATTAAAGTCAAAATTCTAATGGGGAACAAAAACTCAAACCTGCCTTTTCAAATTCCTCCTTTTTATTTTATTTAATCGCTGAATTCATTCTTCAAAAATTCCTTCATTTCGATGCTTCATTTAAGGTTGCCTAAATGATGTAATTTTGTTCAAAGGGACTGTCCGCATAAGAAGGTAAAAACGGCCCCCACCCAATCTTGGTGAAAAGTGGTCCTACATGTTTGCCTGGATGTAAGAAGTCTCCAAACAAAATTTGACCCCCCCCCCCACCCCCTCACGAGAAAATTAAATTCGGATTTTCTCTGGATTGGGTGGAGGAAAATTTCGAAATTTTCCTCCACCCAATCCAGAGAAAAGCCGAATTTAATTTTCTCGGGAGGGGGTGGGGGTGGGGGGGTCAATTTTTTTTGGAGACTTCTTACATCCAGGCAAACATGTAGGACCACTTTTCACCAAGATTGGGTGGGGGCCGTTTTTACCTTCTTATGCGGACAGTCCCTTTATGGCATATTTCATGAATAGGCAAGAATTACGCCTTACTTTTTCCTAATGCATGAAATCGGCAACCAGCTGCCGATTTCATGCATTAGGCAAAAAAACTGCCTATTTCATGAATTAGGCAATTACATCGATTAGGCGTAACATATGTACATGTAATGTAAACATGGAACTTTCGACGACGATAAAACCAATCATTCGCAATGAGATCAAAACTAATGTTCGCACATGATACATAACTAAAAATAATTCAATTCCGCGTCGATTGGTTTTATCAAAACCACGAGGGTGTTTCGCCATTTCTCAGCAGACAAACCGAAAGCTCGAATTGATTGCTTTCGATTGTTTTCACGAAACGAAAATGTTTTCAATGAAAATTTGGTGATTTTTGTTACAGAAACGCATCCAATGATATTGATATAGGATTATATATTTTAAGCGAATCTTTGAATTATGCTCAAAAGAATGATAGCATTTCTACTTCTTCGATCAGTGGTGAAGATAATGAATCCAGCAGCGGGAAGTTCAGGATGAAAAAAAGTTTGTTCTAATTGATTCATAAAAATTAATTTCCAATATGATTTGATTGTCATATTTTTTTTTTGTTACAGGACTAGGTATATCAGCCTTTTCGTTACTGATCGTTGGAAAGTCCAAGCTCTATTTCAAATCACCATTTTTGTATTCATTTCAAGTTTAAATAATTTGTACCTACATTTTTCTGAAATTATCTTTTGTAAATCATAATTGAAAAATCCGCAATAATCAAGTTCTAAATTTAAATAATCTCTGGAAGAAGGGCCCTTACAACAGAATGCATTTTTTCCCTCATGTACTATACAACTTGACTTTTCCAAGTCCATATTATCATTTTCAAAAAAATGTCAATCCCAATAAATCTTTCTCTCAACTCTCAAGATTTTTTTAAACATTGGAAATTTTTTTCCAAAATATTTTCCAACTCTAAAATTAAAATATTTCCCGACTCTAAAATTTAATTTTTTCCCAAAATATTTTCAAACTCCAAAATTTTCACAACTGCAATGAATTTTTTTCCAACTGTAAAATTTCTTCCTCAAAATTTCCTATTGAATCCAACATTTTTTCCATGATAAATATTTTTCAAGTCTAAAAAATTTTTCTCTATACCTATTATATTTTTCAACTTCAATGAACTTTTTTCTAAACTCTGATCTGAAATTTCTTCCTAGAAATTTTTTGTCAAGTCTACAATTTTTCTCAATTTTTTTTCAGCTTTAGGTATTTTTTCTTATAATGTTTTTCAGCTTTTAAAATTTTTTCTCAAAATTTTTCCACTTCAGTAAAAACTTTACTCAACTCTGAAATGTTTTAAAAAATGTTTACAACACTGCAATTTTCTCTTAAAATATTTTCCTACTCCAAAGTAAAATTTAATTTCAGAAATATTTTCAACTCTAGAAAATTTTTCCAAATTTCTTCTCTAAATTTTTCCATCTCTGGTATTTTGTTTTTTAGCTCTCAATTTTTTCAAAATTTTTATAGTCATGAGGGGTGGGGAGAGAAGGGGTAGCATGTAAATTTCACCATTTTCCACGTCTTCTGTGATACTTGAAAATGCCCAAAAAGACATGGTTAATTTTTGACATAAACTTTGAAATTTCATTTAAAAAAAAGGGCTATGTAGCGCCCTCAAGAAGATTCTTGTTTGTTCATCCAATTCCGAGAAAAGTTCAGGAAACGGACACGAAAGCTCATTTTTTGACATTTCCTAAAATACAATCACAGCTTCAAATTTAGAGTTCTAATAATGATTTGAACCATTTTATTCGAGAAATATCGTAACCTTATCACTGATCCAATTTCACTGTTTAGGCGATTGTGTATGCAACCACGCAACGCTCGAAGATCGACCTTAAGACTAGACCATTGGTGGGATACGAGAGGAATTCCCTCTGTTTGAACCGGTGTTTAAGCATCCGAGTAATGTAAACTTGGATCAGTGTAGAATTTCGTTTAGTGAAAGTATGTCTTAGTATGTTCAACTTATCCGTTTGCAGTTTCATTTACGAGTCGAGAATAATCAGTTCATTCCTCTCATTACATAATAGACGTATATTTGTTATTCATTAAGCGGGCATGCCATATTTCCTGGAGCGTATGTGTCGCCGATAAAAGTTTCGTTTGGCCAAAACTTCCCATCGAGAGGTTTTGATTTCGTGATTTTCGGGCGGGAAAATCATTAATTCGATGTACAGTATCGATACGGCAGTGCTCCAGTGTCATGTTTAAAATCGTTTCGAGTTCGAGTTGAAATTATCTCGAAGGATTACCCATTTTCGATAAAATGTTGCTATCGTCGTTGAAAATTTGTAGGACTGTGCTGTGGTCGTGGTTTTATTTAATTTTTCTAATATACGGTGCTAATTCGTCGAATCAAACCGAAGGTAAGATATTTTTTCAAATCTACTTAGGTGGTAAATTTTTCCATCTCAAAAGAGAACATTTTTTTAAGATGATCAACTTCGTTGTTGCGTGCTCCCTTGAACTAATTCAACCTATTTTTGTAAATATGGGCATTGTTGAGTTGCGCCACTACAATCAGGGTTGGGCAAAATCCGAGACAAAAGGATTTCAAATTCAAAATCCAAAATCCTCTGCGAAAATGGATTTCAAATCAAAAATCCGAAATCATGCGTTTAACAGGATTGAAAACCCGAAATCCAAACTCCTTTCAGACAGCGAATTTAAAATTCAAAATCCAAAATCTAGGCAAAGATGATGAAAAAAAAAATAGATTTGGGATATTCCATACTAAAACAGACCAAAAGTGAAGTCGGGTCTTCCGATTTCGCTCAATTTTTTTTACAAGTTCCCCTCCACTTCCTGTAATTTTTTGATATTTTGAATTCCATATTGATCACCGATGACTGGTGGAAGGGGTCAGTTGGAACATGGAGAGGGGTCGGATCAAAAAGTAAGTCGATATTCGTAGTACGCCCTCAAATTACTTGAAATCGATATCCCACAAGATATTTTCGTCTCTCAACATAGTTTTCCCCAAAATTGGGGGACTAAAGGGGCATTAAAGGGTCAAATCCAAAAAATAAGCAAATTTTCGAACTCAGTGCCCTCAAAAACCTAACAAACGACAGGTCACGCGTTATTTTACTTTTTTTTTTGAATTTTGACCCTATCAAGGGGTCTAAAATGGGGGTTCAGGGGGGTCGAATGAAAAAACTGGGTACATATTCGAAATCAGCGCCTTCGAATTAGTAGTAATCGATGTGTTACTTCACTTTTTCGATTTTTTTTTGAAATTTGGTCAAAATTGTGGACCCCTGTTTCCCTCAGTGGTCTAAAGACCCCACCTTGAAAATTTTTTGGTTGAAAAAAGGATGAAAAGGGCTCTTCACTACAATTTTTTCAGATTTTTAAATGGTAGCTTTCATCTTCTGTTTCCATCATGAAAGTTGAGCTTTCACCACCAAAGTTCAACTTTGAGATTTTCAAAATGTGATTACCGGTCTTGAATCTCCTATCAGTTATTCTCTTTCAGACCCCGCAAAGAGTTTTCCCCCGCGTACAACCTTATGAGCCTTCAAAGTTAGGTGATTTGGGTAAAAATCGCAATTGCATAAAAATTGCGAGGCCCGCCCCCGCCTCCTTGAGGGTTAGGAAAAAAATGATTGCGATTTTGTGATTAGACCACCGAGGGGAACTTGTAAAAAAAAAATTAGCGAAATCGGAAGACCCGACTTCACTTTTGGTCTGTTTTAGTATGGAATAGCCCATTTTTCAAAATTACCTACCTATGTAATTTGGCTTCATTTCAATTCAATATGACCCGGAATGAAAAGCTAGCTAGCTAAAAGTTTAAAGCAAAAAGCTCAAAGTCGACCAAAATTCAAGTAACAAGCCGAAAACAGAAAGTTCAAAAGTTTTAAAAATAGCAAGCTAAAAGCTAGCCAAAAGCTTTTTCTTCCAGCTTTATTTTTTAGTTTTTCATGTACCTAACTACCTACTAGATAAATCTGGAACCGTCACGTGACAGCTGACAAGCAAAAAATTGAGAAAAATTAATTTTTTTAGTTCCGTTTGTAAAATATGCACTGACTATTTCAATTTAAATTTCCTCAAAAATTTATCAAACTTTGATTTTTTTAATTTTTTTGATTTCATACTTTCATTAGGTACTTTTTGAATTCCTTTCAATTAATTATTGAGTTGGAAACAATTTTGAAAAATATGAAGCTGAAAATTTCTTTGAAAATTCAAAACTGGAAAAAATTTCAATAAATCTTCAATTGGAAAGATTTTATATCCATAGCTGGAAAAAAATTGAAGAAAACGTTGGAAATTATTCGAAGCAATTTTAGAGTTGAAATTTTTTTTCAATATAAAGTTGAAGAATGAAGAAATTGAAGTTGAAAAATTTTTCAATACTACAATATTTTACTAACCCACAATTTTTTCCAATCATTTTACAATTTTTTCGAAATTTTTTTCATTTTAAATTTTTGAAAAAATGTTCATCTAATTCATGTTTTTCAAAATTTCTTCAATCTTGAAAATTGGAAGAGATTTGAAAAAATTAAAATTGAAAAAATGTAATGCTGACATGCTGAGAAAATTAAAGTGCAAACTTTTTTAATTTTATTACTGGATAAGATACAATTTCTAAAAAATACGGAATTTAAGGAATTGAAAAAATTTGAACTTCAAGTCGAAAGTTTGATAAAATATAAATAAGAGTTAAAAATTAAAATATGACAAAGTTAAAAGCTGGCCCTAAACTAGCTGTATGTACCAAAAAGCTAAAATCTGAAGCTAAAGTTTTATTTTGCCAAATCTCGCAATAAAAAAAATTCGGATTTAAAAAAAAGGATTTTGAAAAAATAGGATTTCAAATCCAAAATCCAAAATCTGTTGCGTTGTGAGAATGGATTTAAATCCAAAATCCGAATTTTGAAATTTTTTGGGTAATCCTGCCCAACCCTGACTACAATTGACAAAAAATTGTTATGAGATAAACATTATAGCCATTTTACGTAATCGTTGGCATAATTATCATTCTATTGACCTGTTTAAAGCTATGTTGTTGTCAAGCTATAAACTTTCCTTACTACTATATTTAGTTAATTACTAATACCGACATCGAATTTTTTCTCGGTAACAATGTGTACAGATTCGGACCATCACCCGGCTACTTTATTGGGTCAAAGAGCAGCCCAATTGATAAAAAGTCGTTTGCTACGCAGACAAGAAAGGATTCAATTACGATCTCGAGAAGTATGCTACGGTAAGTTTTTCATTTATTTATCTGGAAAAAAATTACCTTACCAACCTATGTGTAATTTTGCTTGAAAATTTGTCATACCTACTTACAGTTAATTCATGATTTAAGGCCCTGATAGTGAATTAAGGTAAAGGTAGAAGCATAAGAAGGTATTTCCAAGAAATTAGGTAATTGGTTCTTCTACCTCAGCTGCTTTAAATCCAAAAAAATCCATAAATTCTTTTTCAATTATCATTACCTATTACTTAATTTTTGCAAAGGATTATGACTGCAATATTAGATATTATCGAGAAAATAATTAGTAGGTACCTAAAAATAAATTTTTCAAAACAAAAATTTAGTTTATGGATGCATAAATATGCACATGTGAATTCGCATGACCAGCAGCATAAATCGGCACGCGTCTGCGTCTTTCTACCTGAATTAAGTACCTACAGAATGTTTTTTATTAACACGTATCAACCAGTCTGGTGCATGGCATTGTAATTTTAAAACGAATGCGGACCAGATGAATGTGAAAGTAATCCGAGGTTCTATGGAAAAATTTGCATTTTTCACGTGATCTGAATGTATATAGGTGTTAAGCATTTAATGACGTATTTATGATTCAATAATAATTACATTTGTTGTTCGAATATTTTAGTAGGTTCAAGAGAATGGATATATTTTATAATAAATTAAAAATTTTATCGCCTATACCTACATTTTTCCATGCGTCGTCAGCAAATATGAGTCACATCACTTGCCAGAGAGTGGGTGAATGACTTTATAAGGACATGATCAAGGATATAGTTTGTGCTAGATAAAATCTGAAGAGTCTCGCGAAAAAAAAAATAATTTTTTTCACTTTTTGGCTTGATATAGTCCTAAAGAAGAGAATTATATAGGACAGTTTCAAAGTTTATGTTATACCTAGAAAATTTTTCGTGCCAAATTTATTCTGAAAAATACTAAATAACCTCGCTCCTGTTTCCGGATCATTTTGCTCAAGAATAGCCGACCCCAGAAAATTGGTCTTTACGGTGAATATATTCGACTCGTAACAAAATTAAACTGTAAAAAATTGGAAAATATCATTTTGAGTAGGTGGTTTTAAACTTTTCCAAATGTTGAGACCATTTTCCCCATGAAGGAGAACTTAAGGGCCATGAGCAAACATTTCAGCAAATGTTTTGAACGAGTTACTTTCAGAGGGTTAATTTTGTCTGCTTCTTTTTAAGAGCTTCGAAATATTATTTTTCAAAACTGAACAGTAAAATATCATAGGTCATGAAATTGGATAGAGATACGTAGGTAGGTATATTTCTCTTAGGTATTATGTACAAAATCACAATTCTTCGCCAAATTCAAAAAATTCTTCATTCAAAATAAATCCATTTATCAAATTAGTCATTTGAAATTATTTTAGCGGGAAAAATTTGAAAGGAGAAATTTTGTGTAATATGAATCAACTTTTGAGTTGCAGGCATCATAGGAAAATTTTTGAAGAAAAAAATAACTTTCAGTAACTTTTTTTGAGCAGAAAATGACCAAAAAGTAACCAAAAATTCAATTTTTTTCGGGGGCAAATTTTTTTACAGTTTTCCGGGGGGGGGGCAATTTTTTGTAGTTTTCTGCAAACTTTTCAAAGATGAATCATCTGAAAAGACGCGTATAATTTCATTTATTAACTTCCTTCTTCAAAACAACAAACGAACTAGCCAAAATCATTTTTAAAATTTTTTTCTTGAAGAATTTTGAAAAATGGCAATTTTTACGTGAAAATTTGAATTTTTGTCTGGAAGTGCGAAGAAAAAGTGACTTTTGAGGGGGAAAAAGTAACCAAAGTGACCTTTTAGGCGTGAAAAGTAACCAAAAGTGACTGAAGTCGAAAAAAGTGACCCGCTATGATGCCTGATTAGTTGTTTTCGAAATTTGCAATGTTGGAGCTTGGAGCCAGCGAGAAAGAGTGCAGGTCCTGATCCTCGTGCACACATTTTCAGCCTCCTTTTCTCCTTGAAAAATTCAATGAAAATTTTCAACTATCTTTCCCTTTCCACAATATTCAGAACATCAGAAATCGTTCTTATATTTTTTTTAAGTTTCTTTTAAAATTTCAAATTTTTTACGTTTTTAAAGTATTGAAAATTCGCAGAACTTCAATTGTAAGTTTTACCTATTTTCTCAATTAATTGATTTTTTTTTCAAAAATTTTCAATTTTTTTGTAAGTTTTTCGATTTTTTTTGCCAATTTGATAACTTTTTGGAGTTGGTTAAAGTTTAGGTACCTATTTAAAATTATTCGAGTTTTCAAGAGGTTCCAAGAGGCCTTACAGCCGTATTTTCAAAAAATTCGAGCCAGGTACCAAAAGTGGATCAGGGCCCTGTTGTGGATCAAGCCCCATAACAAGGAGTTGGGTAAAAAAAAATTAGGCGTTTGCATGTATGAACCACCAGATTACCGTACCCATTACATATCTTTAATTGGTATTTTTTTTCATCAAAAAGCACAAAAAAGTAATATGATTTTAAATTAATTTTTTGACGCGAAAAATGGATGTTCTAGAAAAACTTCACGGTCAATATATTTTTTTTCTATGAAATCTGTAATATTGATGTACCATAGAGGGAAGTGACTTTCCATAGGATTTTTTTGGAAAAATTATAGTCTTCTGGAAATGGTTTGATACACAAATGGGACCCCTAAAAAGTGCGAAAAAATTGAGGTTTGGGGAAAAAATTCCCAAAAGCAAAGGACTCATGACAAAAATCTGAACTTTGTATGTTGGTAGTAAAAACTCCACTTTTTCAATGCCACATTCAGTTTTACTTGAAACTCAAAATTTCAGGGTCTTTTGGGCGATCGTAAAAGTCTGATCCACAAATGGTACTTTGCATACTCCTAAATTATCCTATTAAAAAAAATATTTTATCAATAAAAAAAAAATTCTGCAAATAAAACATGGTAGGAAGTAGTCGTATTCGCAACTACCAGAACCTATATTATGCTTTGAATTACGACAATCACAACAACTCGTGAAATTACGTCAATTCGAAAATAATGAAAGAAAGTTAGTACTCAGACACACCACACTCCGGTTGTCGGTAGTCATTAAACATCGTATAGGAAATGAGTGAAAATATTTACCAAATTTCATAATAACGTAATACCTGCGGTGATTGATTACAATTTTATCGTAATAATTGCTTGGTTACTAATTAAGTGTGTGGTTTTAAGGAAATGCAACGATTGAATATTTTATGGATGATTTCCTTAAATTTTTTAACCAATGCACTGGGTGTATTATAGGACGGGTAAGTAAGTAGCCAAGTATATAGGCATTTCAAAAAGAAATATTTAGTCTGATTATTCATCAAGGGCCTGTCTATTCTCACACATGACTGAACTATGTTGACGGTACCTTTTTCTCAAAATTTTAATTTTTTCAACTTTCGAAATTTTCCTCATGATATCAATTTTCTCGACTCCAATAAATTTTTTTCCCCACTAAACTTTCTTCCTCAAAATTTTTTCAGCTCCAAGATTTTTTTCAATTTCTTCGATTTTCATTTTTGCTAAATTTTTTTCATTTACTCATATTCATCTAAATTATCAACTGTAAAATCCTATTCTTGGTTCTTAAAATTTTTAAAAAGTTGACATTCTCTCGAATTTTTCTCACATTGAATTTATTACGAGTAAAATGTTTTTCAACTCATTTTTTAAAAAATTTTTTCATTCTAAAAATTTCAGAGCTGGAAAATAATTTGAAAAAAACATTTGAGCTGAAAAAATAGAATTTCAAGAAAAAATTTCAAGTTGTAAAAATTGAACTTCTGAGAAAAAAATTTGAGGGTAACAAAATTTAATTTTGAGAAAAAATTTCTAGAGTTGAAAAATGAAAACTTATGTATTTCTGGAAAAAATGCCAGAGTCGAAAAATTTTTATACCTGAGAATAATTCGAGGAAAAAATTTCAGAGTTGGTAAAAATTTTAGAGTTGAAAAATATTTTGAGGAAAAATTTTTAGAGTTGAAAAATATCTGGAGAAAGGGAAATTCAAAATTAAAACAATTCTGGGAATCTAATTTTTATCAGTCCAATTTTATAAAATAACTGGAATTAGACGATTAATAGGAGCAAAAATATTGAATGAGTAGGTAATTATTATTTTCAAAGTGAAGATTCAACGCTTTGACATAGATACTAGGTAGGTATCATAAGGTTTATTAAACCATGTTTTCCTTCTAAAAATCACTATCCAGTAGATCTCAAATTAGGTCTATCTGTATCCTATTACGGAGGCACAGATTACAGATTACGTAAAAAAAAAAATACATATAGGTAGTTAGGTACCTATTACTCTATACTCGACATGTCCCTAATAATATTTAGGAAAACTTAATTTCATTGATAATTATTATGACAAAATTTACTCATTTGGACGAAGTATGATTATTTTTCATATAATAATTAAGCTACCAAAAAATAATGACAACATGCCTATTTTAAAAATGATTCTTAAAAATTTTAGCATCCTTTGAACTCGCAATAAAACAATTATTATCTGTAGATAGGTTATTACTTAAAGTATAATTGGTTGATATCTTAATTATCATTCATTCTTTTTAATTACTTATCGTATCCGTATTCAGTTACTCATAATTAATACTCCCAAAACGTAGATAGGTAATACATAGATTTAGGTTCAGGAATGACAAGTAAGTAGGTAATTTTTTTCCAATTTTTGTGACATGGTGGAAATAAGTAAATACCTATGTTCCCATTTAGGTGAATTTATAACTGGTGAAAAATTACACGGTTTATGCCTTTGGCCTAATTTTCATAATTTCACAGATGACTGTAATAATTATGTAATGTAGTTATTTACGTGTTAATTTAATTCAAAATCTTCCACTGAAAATATATTAAAATGAAGGTTGATACAATGTTTCAAAAAAAATTGATCAATTAGATGTCGATAAATTTGTGACTTGTGAGCTACCCAAAACCATTTCCTTAAAATAGACACTCAGAGACCCAGCATATTCGTCAAAGAAAGGAGAGAAAGAATTTTTCAAAAAAATAGATTTTTCGCAGGAGATGAAAAATCATTATTTCTGCGTTGCATTGAAAAAAAGTATGAAGATAAAAATGAGAGACCAGAGGAATTTTTGGGTAAAAAATCTTCGAATATTCACAGGTAGGTATCATGATATGTTTGGAAATTTTTTGCAATTTTTCTTCTTCAATTTGCTTTATTTTTTGAATCAAGACGAATTTTGAAAATAATTGGACTGATGTAAGAGTTGAGTCAGGAAGTGAAATGTTCACTAGATCTTTTTACGGCCATGCCCAGATTGGATAGATTTGCACTTTTTCCAAAAATTGAAAATAAGAGAGGTTTCATAATCTGAAAGTTGTGTCTGGAACACGACCGCAAAAAGATCTAGTGAACATTTCACTTCCTGACTTGACTCTTACACCTGTTCAATTATTTTTAAAATTCGACTTGATTTAAAAAATGAAGAAAAATGAAGAAAAAAATTCCAAAAAATTTCCAATATCATGATATTGATATGTGAAAATTTTTTATCCAAAAATTCCTTTCGAAAAATGCTCTTCATAGATATTATTAACAAAAAATCACCTGGAGCAATATTTCAAGATTTCTCCAATTCTTGAAAAAAAAGAAGCCGGAATTGAAAGGAGGGGGGGGGGGGGTAACGTGAATACTGTCATTTATTTTTAAAAATAAGTACGTCCATATTAAGACTAGGTATTTCAAGAAAAAATTGATCAAAAATAATTTATAAAAATTTTCAACAGGTAAGAACAATTTGAATAACTGATGGCAGAATTTTGTAAGATTTGAAAAAAAATTGGAAAAATTTCATATTTTTTTTGATTTGAAAAAATGACAAAAAATTTGAATACCTTTTCGTCAGTCTATCAGAACATTAAAAAATTACCTCGATCTCACCCTTGTAACATCGCTGTTACAATTTTGTAGTACCATGAGGATGACCAGAATTGATGTGATACTAGTTAATTTTTAATGGGAGACTTCCTGGAAAAAATTCATAATCTTTAGCCGCGAAAAGGTGAAGATAGAGATTTCCAAAGTGAAGTCGCCACTTTTGAGATAACGCAGATTGCTTCCTCTCGCTTTCGGTAGTCTCGGTGACCCTCTTCCTTTTCCACCCCACCTGAAAAAGTGTAATTTGAGTTTTCTTATTTCCCTGAGCCATTGAATTTGAAATTGAATTGGTACACTTATGGCCCTTTCACGATGGGGAAAAATATTGAAAGTTTTAAATTGCAAATGTAAAGATTTCTTGATTTTTATCAAGTTCAAATCACTCAATCACCTCAAAATTGAGCAAAAAATATTGCTTGTCACTTGCTAGTAATAAATTTTGATGAAAATTTTCAAAAAAATTTCATGACAGTGCTACCAATTACTTTGCAACATTTAAATTACTCATTCAATGGCCTTGAAAGTGACCAAAAAAATTAATTTCGAGGAATTAAAATTTTTGGTTTGTAATATAAGTAGATATTTATTATTTGAAATTAAAAATTAAAAAGTTGAAATTCGGAATTTAAAATGTGTTAGGAACTGATTAAAAAATGAAAAATTTCATAAATAGGTACCATTAGAAATTTGATAGATAAATACCTGGAGAGGTATTTGAAATTTAAAAATTTACAATTTGATACTTGATATTTGAAATTCAAACATTGGAACCGAAACTTTTGAAATTCAAAATTTTATATTTTGATACCTACCTTTGATAATTTTTTGCCATTTTGTTGCCGTGCTGCCCAATAAAAATTTGTGTGAGCGAATAAGGAAAGGGACCCCCAGATCAGTTTTTAGTTTTTCACTTTTTTGGTCTATCACTATTTGTAAAAACCCCTTAGAAATCGAATGGAGGTGGTCCCAGACCCCTATCTTCAAAATTGAGCGAGATATTCAATTTTTAAGCGAAGGAATTGAAACCTAGAGATCAAAAATTGAAAGATTTTGAAATGCTTCTGTAACGAAAAGTAGGAATCGGTCGAGAGATCCCTTTTCTTATTCGCCCACACATTTATAAAAATATGTTCAGCTGTAATAAAATTGGTAAGTAGTACTGTTCTGAATTTTTTTAATTTCGTCATTTGTTTTCAATGACCAAATATTTGAGCAATTTAAAGTTGAAAAAGATCAAAAAAATACTCATTTTTGCGAAATGTACTATATAAGAAGGGTGGAGGGAGGTGATTAAAGGTATCAGCTGATGGTATTATTCAAAATTTCTAAAAATCACATTAAAAAAAACTAGTCAGGTACTATCTGAGAATCAGATTCACTTCACACCACAGAAAGGGCTCAAATTTTTCTAGGAACCTGCCATTTAAAAATAAATGTTTCCTCGCCAATTTTTTTTGGAATTCAAGTTTTCTTCGCTTTACCCTGATATGCAGAAATGTTGAATAACAAATTTTATATTAATTTTACAATTTTTATTTTATTAGATATGGTTGGTTGTTTTCCAATGCCTCGATCTCAAATTTCTCCGCTGAAGAAACCTCCACAACCTCCCGAAGCTGTCGACACTAAATTTATACTTTTAACCAGAAATGCTATTTTAACCAACACCAGTAATTTTTTAAAATATGGCGATCAGCAGAAGTCATTGATCGATGCAAACATTGACAATGCATTGCCAATAAAATTGATTGTTCATGGTTTTAAAGGAAGTGGACAAGACAGAGGAGCCGTTGAAATAGCTACTTCTTTTTTAGATGTGGTAAGTTTCAGAGTAAAATATTTACCTGTGTGAATTACACGTACACAAAAGTATTAAAAATTAGCTTCGAAGGGCCGTACCAAAAGGGGAAGGGGCAGAGAGACAGCTTGCCCTTTCCCTGCACATTGTGAATTTGTATTTTTCGTTGGAAAAATTAGATTTGAGTCCGAAATTTTTTGAAGGTGATGTCAGAATTTTTTCATAACTTGGATGAGGAAGGTAGAAAGAAACCAAAAATTTTAAGAAAAAAAAAATACGACATTCACTTTTTTTCTATTATTTTTTCTTTCTAGTAAAGTACCATAATTTTAAGCTTGAAAATTCAAAATCATAAATTTTCAATGGCTGAAAAAATCGTTAAAAGTTTTGAAAAATTGCAATTCAAAATGAATTTCATATTTTGAAATTAGCTACATTGCTTAGGTACCCATTTATACGCAATAGGGATTAGCTAAATTTTTCTCGCAATACCTTTGTAAATAATTGGTAAATTTCATTATCAATAATAGGTAAATACCTACATAGCCATACATCTCGCTATTTTGCTTATCTCCACGCTGACTTGTAGTTTTATCCATTTTATGGAATAGAAACATTTAATTAAGTAACATGATAACCTTGAACCTTCTCATATGCCCGCACTTGTTTATATGGAATTACGAAAGAACGCGTCGAGTGAACAGTAATCTGCCGAATGAAAACGAACGTAGAAATATCACGTGTTGAAATTGATGCCTAGCTGGCTACCTAATAGCATAGTCGAATTATGTAAAAAAAAAAGATCCGCTCGATCGGAATTTTAAAATAAATTTGATGATTGATCCTTAATCTAGACCGTATAATGAACGAATTTAACTTTGGTGCCATTTTTTTAACCCCATCTCCTCCCGAGGATCCACTCCACTTTTCTTGAAATCGTTGTAACTCCGGATGATTTCATCCGATTTCGATTTTTTTCGATTCTAATAACAGGTAAAAGGGTTCTGCACATTTTTTGTACTTACAAAAATTTCGAAAACCCGATTACTGGGTCGTCAAATTTCCAAAAACAGACGTAAATAATGTTCAAATTTTCGTATTTTGCGATTTTCGTTAAAAATAAACGAGATAAGATGAAACTTGTTAAATAAAAGTTGTTCAGAATGATAAAAGGAGTGAGCCAATGCCAGATGTTTTTTTCAAAAACTGCTCCCCTCCCCCAACCATTCCACTCATAGGAGTCGTGACCTTTGAAAGTGTAATTTTTACAGTTTTTACGTTACCTTGGGTATTTTTCTCTCGGTGAAGTCGAAATGTTCATTTTTCCGAGTAGTAAAGGAAATTCTATAATAGACAAACACACATTTTTTCAGATTTCTTAACCTCAAAAATAATCTTGAAGTTGAAATGAGTTTCTCAAAATTTGAAGGTCCGTAAAACTAATTAAAATGTAAAAAAATTAATAAACCTGCCTGAATCCAGAATTTTTTCAGATTTTTTTCAGCAGTGGCCGTGGCTTTCTCAAAGTTCTTTTTTCATATCGATTTTTACCGAAATCGAAGATAAAAAATGATAGAATAATCGAATGGAAAAAACTAACGCCAGATTCAGGTTCAGTTGGGCAAATGAAAAAAATGAATTTTGAGAGAATTTGATTCCGATGACAAAAAAGAGGGTTTATTTGAATGTTTTGAGCCGTTGGACGTGAATCTAGCGTTAATTTTTGTCTGTCGTGATTTATTTACCCTCGATGCTCAATTTAAACTCCAAAATGAGGATTTTGAAAAGAAAATATCAACAACATAAGAAACCTTTTATACCCAATTTGAATAACTATTTCACTCGGTCTCAAAACTATCTTTTCACCTAAGATGCTAAATTTTTCAAGTTTTTAGGACTTGTTGAGAGAGAAAAATAATAACAAAGTAAAAAAAAGCTAATGCCGGATTCATACAAGGTGCCTCAAAACAATCTAATTATTACTCTTTTTCTCGATGACTTTGATCACATGTAACTTTTGTTTAAATTTTTCAATTAGTTATAGAAAATCAATTTTAAAAAATGAATTTTGGTACTTTTAAGCAAAATGATCGTTCAGATAGTGCATAAATGGGTGGGTGATTTGCTTAGCCGAACTTGCATCTGACGTTGGTTTTTCCATTCGATCATTTCTTTTTTTTAATTTCGGTAAGAATCAAAATGAAAAGAAAACAATCTTTAACAAAGCACTCCAAAAAAAAATGAAAAAATTTTGCTTCAGCAGGCAGATGGACTGATTTTTCACATCATTTGGAGATTAAAAAATTGAAATCGGATAATATGAGCCAGAGTTGAAATGATTTTTGAAAAGGGTGATGCACCCTGAGCGGAGGGGAGCAGTTTTTGAAAAAACCATCTGCCATTTACTCACTTATTTTACCATTCTAAACAACTTTTATCACTACGAGTTTCATCGTATCTCGTTTATTTTTGATGAAAATTGCAAAAAACGAAAATTTGAACATTATTTATGTGTTTTTGGAAATTTGATGACCCGGTAATCGGTTTTTCGAAATTTTTGTAATAACAAAAAATGTGAAGAACCCTTTTAGCTGTTATTAGAGTCGAAAAAAATCGAAATCGGATGAAATCATCCGAAGGTACAACGGTTTCAAGAAAAGAGGGTGGATCCTCAGGAGGGGAGAGGGTTAAAAAAATGGCACTCAAGCTAAATTCGTTCATTATTCAGTCTAGATGAGGGATCAATCATCAGATTGCTTTCAACATTCCAATCGAGCGGAATTCACTAATCGACTAAGTATAATTATAATTTTCAACCGGCGTGAATTTACTATTTCAGGAAAATGCCAACATAGTGTTGGTAGATTGGCATAAAGGGGCTGCAGGTCCTTCTTATATTTCCGCCGCTGCCAATACTCAACTAGTTGGAAGACAGTTAGCTTTATTGATTATGGAATTGTTATCTCATGGAGCTGATCCGTCGCGAATGCACATCATTGGGTTTAGCCTTGGGGCTCATATTGCAGGTTATGCCGGACGAGCTGTGCAGAATGTTCGAGTGAAGATTGGAAGAATAACAGGTAGTTGAGAACGAACTGATAAAATGACGATGGTAATAAATATAAAATACCGGCTAATTAATTTCTCGAGTCTGAATTCTGTCGTTTAGGATTGGATCCAGCTTCTCCATTATTTAGAGAATTACTGTCGTCGTCGTTGTCTCCTCTGAATAAAAATGATGCCAAGTTTGTCGATATAATTCATACCGACGGAGCTCGTTTTCTTAACGAGGGACTTGGTATATTTAAACCGATCGGTCATGTGGATTATTTCCCCAATGGAGGATTTGATCAGCCTGGCTGCAGTCATGTTAGAGGAGCTGTTTTAGTGAGTCATATTGGTACGTTTTTATAACTGATAAGAAAATGATAATCGAAAACTTTTTATAAGAATCGAGTGTGGTATCAAAATTCACGTTTTTTCCCACCTAGAGAGTCCGTTTCCGATTTTTCTTCATCAAGCTCCCAAAATGGGCCCATTGGGGAGATGTTGAGGAGGAGCCAAAATGAAAATCAAGTGGGGTATCGAAATACACGTGTTTACGCCTAATCGATATAATTGCTTGATTCATGAAATAGACAATTTTTTGCCTAATGTATTTTTACACCTCTTCCTCCTCCCCCCAAACCCGCACTCACATCATTTTACTCTCATTTGGATATTTGAACGTCTTCACCGAAATCCATCTGTTGAGACGTATTGAAATTGAGTTTTTCAGATAGGTATTAATTTTGCAAATTTTCCAAGTCAATGTACGGTTGTACACTACTTGAGATTTTTAGGAGGCCAAAAGCCCCTCGGGCCAATTTAAGTTCTTATCCGCCCATACCCTTTAAATTTTTTTCAAAATTTTTCCAACTTTGATTTTAAAAAAAAATTCAAGTACATTTTTAAAAATTTCTTTCAACTTGGAAATATGAATTTTAAAAAAAATTATGAAATAAAAATGGGACAAATTTCAAGGAAATTGAAATTAGAAAAAAAATTAGATACAATTTTGAAAATTATCTAAAAATTGAAGAAGTGAAAAAATTTCAGAATTGCAAGAAATTAAACTCGGAATAAATTTGATCTCATTTGCATCAAAATTATTTAGGAGCTAGTCGTAGTCCGAAGCTGGAAAATGGGAGGTACATCCCCCTCGGTACTAGGCATGGAATTGTCGAAAGAGTTATGGAAAGAATTCCAAACGATGCAAATGTCGAAAGGATGGGTATGAATGTAAGCCTGCATTATTATTCCATTTTTTAGCTCATTTTGACTCCTAACTGAAACCATGAGCACTTGGGACGGATTTTTCCCCACTTTTTTATATGAAAAACGTCGATAATGCGTAATTGAGCAGATGCAAATGTTATTTACCCGGAATTGTCGAACTCTCTGGGTAAAAAAAAACATGAATTTTGATACCACACATGATTCTTATGAAAACTTTTCGATTTGGTCTTTCCCTGACACCTCCCCAATGGGCCCATTTTGAGGGTTTTGATGGGGCTATTCCATACTAAAACAGACCAAAAATAAAGCCGGATCTTCCGATTTTGCTCAATTTTTTTTTACGAGTTCGTCTTGGTGGTCTATACACAAAACCACGATCATTTCTTTTCTAACCCTCAAGGAGGCGGGGAGGGCCTCGAAATTTTTATGCAATTGCGATTTTTAGCCAAATTACACAACTTTGAAGGCTCATATCTCAAGATAGGTTGTACTTGGGGAAAAACTGTTTGCGGGGTCTGAAAGATAACTAAAAGGAGATTCAAAAACGGTAATCACATTTTGAAAAACTCAAAGTTGAACTTTGGTGGTGAAAGCTCAACTTTTCTGATAAGAACAAAATATGAAAACTACCATTTAAAAATCTGAAAAATTACAGTGAGGAGCCCTTTTCACCCGTTTTTCAACCAACAAATTTTAAAAAGGTATCTCTAGACGCCTGGGGGGTAGAGGGGTCAACAATTTTGACCAAAATTCAAAAAAATCAAAAAAAAAATGTGACACATTGATTACGACTAATTCTAAATCGCTGATTTCGAATATGCACACAGTTTTTTCATTAGACTCTCCTGAATCCCCCTATTAGCCTCCTTGATAGGGTCAAAATTCAAAAAAAATGAAAAGTAACGTGTGACCTGTCGTTTGTTGGGTTTTTGAGGGCGCTGAGTTCGAAAATTTGCTTGTTTTTTGAATTTGATCTTTTAGTGCTCCTCTGGTTTCCAAATTTTGAGAAAAACCATGTTGAGAAACGAAAATATCGTGTGGCGTATCGATTCTAAGTAATTTGAGAGCGTAGAATTCGAATATCGACTTACTTTTTGATTCGACCCCTTCCTCGTGCTCCAACTGACCTCTTCCTCCAGCCATCGGTGAACAATACGGAATTGAATATTTCAAAAAAATATACGGGGAGTGAGTCGAATCAAAAAGTAAGTCGATATTTGAATTCTACGCACTCAAATTAGTTAGAATTAATATGCCACACGATATTTTCGTTTCTCAACATGGTTTTTCTCAAAATTGGGAAACTAGAGGAGCACTAAAGTGTCGAGTCCAGAAAACAACCTAACAAACGACAGGTCACACGAAATTTTTCATTTTTTTGAATTTCGACCCAATCAAGGAGGCTAATACGGGGGTTGAATGAAAAAATGAGTATATTCGAAATCAGCGCTTTCAAATTAGTAGTAATCGATGTGTTACTTTACTTTTTCGATTTTTTTGAATTTTCTTCAAAATTGTGGACCCCTCCACCTCCCAGGAGTCTAGAGATTCCATCTTGAAAATTTTTTGGTTGAAAACCGGGTAAAAAGTGCTCCTCACTGTAATTTTTTCAGATTTTTATTTCAAAATGGCCTTTGAGGGACGGGTTAACATGCATCTATCAAGCTGAAATTTTTATTCGCCATTTTTTGATGTGGTGGCACCAAACTAGAGGGGGGGGGGTCCCGAAAAAACCCCAACATTTTTTTCCACCAAGGATAACTATAAATAAGGGCTACCCTATTGTAGGTATACCTAGGTACTTGTATAAATATTATTCATTTTCAGGAGGTTCGTTGAATACGAGTCTAGTATGTAATCATTTGAGAGCTTGGCAACTGTTTTTGGAAAGTTTGAAATCGGATAAAACTGGCTGCGAATTTTTCTCATTTCCTTGTCCCGGTGGCTGGAACAGTTTCGAAAAAGGCAACTGCTTCCCAACTGACTGCACTGGTAAAGTGATTAAATTTTAAAAAAAAACGTATTATTTGAAAAAAATAACCAACTTCTCAATTTCGAATGTTTTTCTTTTTGACTAGATCAAAGCTGTGGTAAAATGGGCTATCATGCTGGTGAGACCAGATTCTTAGGCCCTTTATTCTTGACGACGAGAGATACTAGTCCATTTTGTGGTTAGTTCCAGTTTTTCTTACTATAATACTGCACCTTCTGTTAGCGATAAATTATATCACGAACTAATAAATTACTTAACTAATACAATTTTAATTACTTCGAAGGTCATCAACTGAAAGCTTCAGTTCTTTTATCGAAAGAAATGGCCAGTTTACGAGCATACATGCAACTTTCTCTTTTGACTGATCAAGATACTACTCATTTTCAAATGTACTCAGAGTATGTACTCGATAGATTTATTTTTCAATTCAATGTAGAAAAATTTATAAAAATAATTACATATTAGGTAGGTATTGTAAAATTCCTTGTAAACAGTTACATTACTTTCCTTTTTTTTTTCATTCAAGCTTTCGCGACGAATTACAAGGTGGATACATTTTACAAGGCATTGGCGCCGCTCCCTTCGGATCTATACATCCAGATAAAACGCCATCGCTCATTGTTCACATAAGCTGTTACAGATTAGCTCAAAAACAAACGAAGAAAAGAAACGCAATTCATAATTATGTAGCAATAGACGAAGTGGTTATAAGAGATATTTACGGTCATTTGTAAGGATTACAAAATCGATTGTTTTTTGACATCCCCATAGCATTGTGCATTATCATCATTATAAAAAATGATATTTTTTTTTGCAGTTGGCGATATTATAATATTAGCACACCTTTGTACAATGTGAATGGAACTAACGTTGAAGCAGCTACAGTTGAACTGAGATTGACAAACTGATGCCCCCTAGATGTAGAAGAAGCAGTGCATATTTTTACTGCGATTTTTTTTTTCATGAATATTCCTATTTTATTATTTTTTATATTTTGTCTTCGTGTTTTAATTTGTGCCTTCTCATTAAGGAAATTACGTATAAAAGGAATATGCAGGTATCGAGAGTAAATATTTTATCATATTTGATTATTTTTTTTATGCTCTTATAAATTTTTCAACAAACAAAAAAATTCAACTCTGTTTTACATGCATATTTCTTATACGTACTAATTTTATGAGTATGATAGTTAATGAAGTAGGTACTATGAAAATTAAGTAACTGTGATGTAAAATATTACGAGTAAGCATATTTTTTTCAATTATTAAATCGCATTTTGTAATTTTTAAGATAATAATGTGTTTAAAAAAAAAATCAAAATCAAAAAATCGAATTTTAAAAGTAGGTACTTAATTATTAGGTATATTTATTTATTTGTTACAAAGAGAATTTTATGTAATGTTGGAAAAATTGTGTAGAACAAAATAAAGAAAAATAACTAAAAAAATTGATTTCATGCAGTATAATTTTAAATTTTAGAACTTCAATTTTGGGTCATTTCATGTCAATGCGTTCACGATGTGGAAGCTGTTCTGCGCTGGGACATAGTGTCCTGCTGGGACATAGTGTCCTGCTGGGACATAGTGTCCTGCTGGGACATAGTGTCCTGCTGGGACATAGTGTCCTGCTGGGACATAGTGTCCTGCTGGGACATAGTGTCCTGCTGGGACATAGTGTCCTGCTGGGACATAGTGTCCTGCTGGGACATAGTGTCCTGCTGGGACATAGTGTCCTGCTGGGACATAGTGTCCTGCTGGGACATAGTGTCCTGCTGGGACATAGTGTCCTGCTGGGACATAGTGTCCTGCTGGGACATAGTGTCCTGCTGGGACATAGTGTCCTGCTGGGACATAGTGTCCTGCTGGGACATAGTGTCCTGCTGGGACATAGTGTCCTGCTGGGACATAGTGTCCTGCTGGGACATAGTGTCCTGCTGGGACATAGTGTCCTGCTGGGACATAGTGTCCTGCTGGGACATAGTGTCCTGCTGGGACATAGTGTCCTGCTGGGACATAGTGTCCTGCTGGGACATAGTGTCCTGCTGGGACATAGTGTCCTGCTGGGACATAGTGTCCTGCTGGGACATAGTGTCCTGCTGGGACATAGTGTCCTGCTGGGACATAGTGTCCTGCTGGGACATAGTGTCCTGCTGGGACATAGTGTCCTGCTGGGACATAGTGTCCTGCTGGGACATAGTGTCCTGCTGGGACATTGTGTCCTGCTGGGACATTGTGTCCTGCTGGGACATTGTGTCCTGCTGGGACATTGTGTCCTGCTGGGACATTGTGTCCTGCTGGGACATTGTGTCCTGCTGGGACATTGTGTCCTGCTGGGACATTGTGTCCTGCTGGGACATTGTGTCCTGCTGGGACATTGTGTCCTGCTGGGACATTGTGTCCTGCTGGGACATTGTGTCCTGCTGGGACATAGTGTCCTGCTGGGACATTGTGTCCTGCTGGGACATAGTGTCCTGCTGGGACATTGTGTCCTGCTGGGACATAGTGTCCTGCTGGGACATAGTGTCCTGCTGGGACATAGTGTCCTGCTGGGACATAGTGTCCTGCTGGGACATAGTGTCCTGCTGGGACATAGTGTCCTGCTGGGACATAGTGTCCTGCTGGGACATAGTGTCCTGCTGGGACATAGTGTCCTGCTGGGACATAGTGTCCTGCTGGGACATAGTGTCCTGCTGGGACATAGTGTCCTGCTGGGACATAGTGTCCTGCTGGGACATAGTGTCCTGCTGGGACATAGTGTCCTGCTGGGACATAGTGTCCTGCTGGGACATAGTGTCCTGCTGGGACATAGTGTCCTGCTGGGACATAGTGTCCTGCTGGGACATAGTGTCCTGCTGGGACATAGTGTCCTGCTGGGACATAGTGTCCTGCTGGGACATAGTGTCCTGCTGGGACATAGTGTCCTGCTGGGACATAGTGTCCTGCTGGGACATAGTGTCCTGCTGGGACATAGTGTCCTGCTGGGACATAGTGTCCTGCTGGGACATAGTGTCCTGCTGGGACATAGTGTCCTGCTGGGACATAGTGTCCTGCTGGGACATAGTGTCCTGCTGGGACATAGTGTCCTGCTGGGACATAGTGTCCTGCTGGGACATAGTGTCCTGCTGGGACATAGTGTCCTGCTGGGACATAGTGTCCTGCTGGGACATAGTGTCCTGCTGGGACATAGTGTCCTGCTGGGACATAGTGTCCTGCTGGGACATAGTGTCCTGCTGGGACATAGTGTCCTGCTGGGACATAGTGTCCTGCTGGGACATAGTGTCCTGCTGGGACATTGTGTCCTGCTGGGACATTGTGTCCTGCTGGGACATAGTGTCCTGCTGGGACATAGTGTCCTGCTGGGACATAGTGTCCTGCTGGGACATTGTGTCCTGCTGGGACATTGTGTCCTGCTGGGACATTGTGTCCTGCTGGGACATTGTGTCCTGCTGGGACATTGTGTCCTGCTGGGACATTGTGTCCTGCTGGGACATTGTGTCCTGCTGGGACATTGTGTCCTGCTGGGACATTGTGTCCTGCTGGGACATTGTGTCCTGCTGGGACATTGTGTCCTGCTGGGACATTGTGTCCTGCTGGGACATTGTGTCCTGCTGGGACATTGTGTCCTGCTGGGACATTGTGTCCTGCTGGGACATTGTGTCCTGCTGGGACATTGTGTCCTGCTGGGACATTGTGTCCTGCTGGGACATTGTGTCCTGCTGGGACATTGTGTCCTGCTGGGACATTGTGTCCTGCTGGGACATTGTACATAGCATTCAAGATCGGCTGGATAAAAATAGTTTCGTGGACTAATTTTTTATATACGATGAAAATGTGGTAAAAACAAAAACAATGTAATTTAACCAGTTTGAGAAGTTTTCAGCGCTTTAGGGTAAAAAATTATGTTTTCTCATAAGCTTTGAAATTTTTTAAAACGAGTTAAAAAAATAACGCCGTCTCAGTTGTTTTATGTTACTTAGCACGTGAAGTTGTACTAAATTAAAAGATTGGAGAATTTGGAAAAAATTTTCAGCAAATTGATTTATTTACATGAATTATTGATTTCAACCCTTTCCTTTTCAGGCTATTTCGTCATTTTCAGCAGTACATATAAAGTTGGATTTGAAAAAAAAAACTAGTAAAATTGTTATTCGCTTGAGCATAATTCGCCTACCAATACAAATATTACATCTTTACCAACTTTTTCAATAGTATTTACTACTTTATGAATAATCATTTACTCCAATAACTACGTGTACGTGTACAGTGATTTCACTGTCTAATATACATTGATACACAAACACAACATAGTATCTCGATTTAAAAAAAAATAAAAACGTGAAAACGTAGTTCACAAAATGCAATACCAGAGGGCACTAGTTCTGCATCCACAGCTGTTTCGGTTTTCGGTCGGGTCGGTCGGATTGATTCGGTTTTTTTATGATACGAGTGCCTAGTTTCACTACAGAGTTGTCGGAAAAGAGACGGCACGATTTTTTTCAAAGTGTTTGACGTATTTTATTTTCTCAATCTCAACTCAAATTTTTTCAGACGTAGTTTTCTCAGCTTGTTTTTTCCCAACTTTTCTTAGCTCAAATTTTTTTCTTCTAATTTTCGAAACTAAATTTTTTTCCTTCAATTATCTCAACTCAAATTTGTTTTTTTCAATTTTCTCAATTCAAAGTTTTTTCTTATGGTTTTCTCAACTAAAATTTTTTCAGACGTAATTTTCTCAACTCAATTTTTTTTCTTTCAATTTTCTGAACTAAAATGTTTTTTCTTCAAATTTTCTCAACTAAAATTTTTTCAGACGTAATTTTCTCAACTCAAATTATTTCTTTTCAATTTTCTCAACTAAAATTTTTTCAGATGTAATTTTCTCAACTCACTTTTTTCTTTCAATTTCCGCAGCTTATTTTTTTTCTTTTAATTTTCTCAACTCAAATTTTTTCTTCCAATTTTCTTAACTCAATTTTTTACTTTATAACTTGTGTCATTAAGTGCTAAGAACTCGAAAAAATTGTCCTGCTGTAAAATTTGAGTTGAGAAAATCGTGTCAAAAAAATTCGAGTTGAGAAAATTGAAAGAAAAACATCCAGGTTGAGAAAATTACATTTGAAAATAATTGAGTTTAGAAAATTATAAGAAAAAACATCGAGTTGAGAAAATTGAAAGAAACAAATTTGTGTTGAGAAAATTACGTCTGAAGAAATTTTAGTTGAGAAAATTAGAAGAAAAAACATTTTAGTTTAGAAAATTGAAAGAAAAAAATTTGAGTTGAGAAAATTACGTCTGAAAAAATTTTAGTTGAGAAAGTAAGAAGAAAAAAAATTGAGTTGAGAAAATACGTCAAACACTACTTGGAAAAAAAATCGTGCCGCCACTTTTCCGACAAACGCTACAATGAAACTAGACGCTCGTTTTGAACGATGATTGATTAATACGTTTATGATTATTAAACCCGTGTTTTGATCTACGATAGCTCAAATTTTAATCACTGATCCCCTTATCAGTCAGTGTTGAAAGATGTTGTTCATCAGTTGTAGTTCGTGAATAATGATGAAGTGAAAACAAAATCCACATACCTAATCTACTACTACTATACTATTATCTACTTAAGTACGTCGTATACTGTAAGTGCGAGTAATTTTGTAAATCCATCAGTTGGAAATTGTCAACGTCAACACTCGACGGTGTTTCAAGTCAGTCGATGGCCATATTTAGTCTCTTGCTTCTTCGTAAAAGCCAAAACAATGATTTAATTAGTTCATGGGAAGTAAAATTGTTGTCGTTGAATAATATCTATTATCTGAAATGAGTACGAACGAGTGTGGAATGTGACTCGGAACGCTGACGAATAATTAGACTGTAGACTAGACGTGCGTTCGCATTTCCTTCGTCAATCGGACTTCATTTGAATTTTAAGGAGAATAGGAAATATACGCTGTCGTCAGTTTCATTGCATTGTAAACGAGAGACCCTCGAAGAAACGAACCGAAAATATGTGTCCCGCAGGAGCCGGTTCACTGGCTGTGATCTACTTGGTTGTTGGTATCTTTGGTTGCGCAAGGGGCGCTCTGCAAAATTCAATTTCAGAAAGCTCTACTTGGTACGAGCATTTACCAGCCGTCGCGATGGATTATAAAGTGAAAATAGACGCCGGAAAAGAGGACTGCTATTATCAGTACGTTCAACCCGGTGCCACGTTTTACTCCAATTTTCAGGTATAGAAATTGCTTTTGTACATTTCTTTCATTCTCATCTCATGTTTATTAGAGGCTACTACCCTAGATATCGTTGAAACCATAAGCACATATGTAGCGAACTAATTCTACATCCGTGTTACAGGTATTGAGAGGAGGCGATGGTATGGCCGGATTTGCGGTGAAAGATCCTTCTGGAGCGATTGTTCATCCTTATCAATGGTTAGCGCAGTCCGACTATCAAGGTGTTTCACAAACCGGTGGATATTACAGCGTTTGCGTCGACAATCAGTTTTCGCGATTTTCTGAAAAACTGGTCAACTTATACATCACAGTCATAAAGTGAGTGAAAATCGTTTACCTATTCATCGTACTTGGGTCTGTCTATTCTCACACGAAATTAACAACAAAATGCGCGATCTCGTTCATTTTTTCCGTCATCTTCACCGCTACATTGATCATTTCAGCTGTTAACTGTACCTTTTCTCAAAATTTTAATTTTTTCCACTTTTCGAAATTTTTTCTCATAATATAAATTTTCTCAACTCCAATAGATTTTTCTCCCCACTAAACTTTCTTCCTGAAAATTTTTTCTAGCTCCAAGATTTTTTACAATTTCTTCGATTTTCACTTTTGCTAAAATTTTTTCATTTTACCAACGTTTATCTGAATTATCAAATGTAAAATCCTATTCTTTGATCTTAAAATTTTTACCTGACATTCTCTCGATTTTTTCTCACATTAGATTTCTTAAAATGTTTTTCAACCCAAATTTTTAAAAATTTTTTAATTTTCAAAATTTCAGAGCTGGAAAATAATCTAAGAAAAACATTTGAGCTAAAACAATAGAATTTTGGGAAAAAATTTCAAAAGGTGTAAAAATTGAATTTTGATAAAAAATTTCTAGTGTTGAAAAATTAAAACTATGCATTTTTAGAAAAAATGCCAGAGTTGAAAAATTTTTATACCTGAAAAAAATTTGAGGAAAAAATTTCAGAGTTGGTAAAAATTTTAGAGTTGAAAAATGAAAACTATGTATTTTTGAAAAAAATACCAGAGTTGAAAAATGTTTATACCTACCTGAAAAAATTGAAGGAAAAAATTTCAGAGTACGTAAAAATTTTATTCCAGATGAAAAATTTTTAAAGTTTAAAAATATTTCGAGGGAAAATTTTCAGAGTTGAAGAATATCTGGAAAAAAAGAAATTAAGAATTGAAACTATTTTGAGAATCGAAAAAAAATGGGTTGAAAAATAGTTGATTTTGGTTTAAAATTTTCAAATCAGAAGCTAAAAAATTGATCGACTTTTTAACAAACTCTTCAATTCCTGCTATCTTACGAGACAGGTTCCGAAGTTGCGATTCAAGCGAACGATTTCTTTTTGTTGTTCATTCCGTGTGAGAATAGACAGACCCATCGTACTTCGTACGGTTAGGTGGAGTTGATGTAAATATAACTGATCGAGACTCGTAGTGCTATGTGCCGCCGAAAAATCACCGCCGCCGATGATTTTTTGCGGCGTATGAACGGCGAATCATGAATTCCATGTCACATGGTCATGCCAAAAGAGAAAAAAAGTGAAAATTTACCACCCTGACAAAAAATTTTTTAAATCAATCAAAGTCCAAATTTATTCCAAATTTCCAAGTTGAACTTTTTTCAACTCTACATTTTTGTATAGTTGGAAAAGGAAAGGCCAAAGAACTTGCAAATATGGCAAACGGACGTTATTGAAGGATGAAAATTGAAAGTAAAAATTTCCAGAATTCAATTTCTCAAGTTGAGGGGACCCATTTTTTTGTGAATTTTTTTTGAAACGAAAACCACAAATCATAGTTTTTCTAACTTTGTGTTAGTTTTTTTAATCAAAATGTTTCATCAAGTTACCAAGTAATCGGGAGAAATTCTAAAATGTAAGAAAAAAAAAAATGAAAAATCGAAGTTGGAAAAATTTTGACTACTAAAAAAAGTAGAATCGAGAATTTTTTTTTTAGTAATTTCAACCAGTATAAATGATTTTGGAGTTGAAAAAAATTGATATAAATTAAAAAAATTACAGGTAGCAATTTTTGATTTGAAAGAAATTTTAAAAATATAAGTGAATGAAATTTGAGGAAAATAAAAATGAAAAAATGTCTAATGCTAAAATTTCCTATTTTAAAATTTTCCTCGAATTTTCTCAAAATTTTTCCAATTTTGAATCTTAAATTTTTTTCATCTTCATATTTTTTGAAATTTCTTCAAATATGAAATTTTTTCCAACGATTAAAAAACTTTCCTCATTTTTTCCAACTTTGAATCAAAAAAATTCCCAACTTTATGGGTCTTCTAAAATTTTTTAATCCAATAATTGGAAAATTATTTCAAAATAAAAATTGCAAGAAGTTTGAGAAAATTGAAATTAAAAAGATTTTACTGTTAAAAAATTTTCAAAATCGGACACAATTTCGAAAAAATTGGACTGGTGAAATTTGAAAAATTTGTGCTTAAAAAATGTAAACTAAGAAATTGAAAAATAATAATTAATAGTTGAGAAAATTGAAATTTAAAAAATTTTAGTGATGTAAGAAATTTAAAATTGAATGCCTCATTACCTGCAGCTTAAAAAAAATTAGAATTTTGGAGAGATTGAAAACATTTAGAGTTGAACTAAAACCAGGCGAGAAAAGTTTATTATTTGTCTCAATGTTTCTCTTTTTTTCGGTTTCGAATTTTCTTGTTGGAATTTCGCCGCTGAATAATGGTGAAAAATATTTGAAGAAGTTGGTGATTAATTTTGATTGAGAACAAGTATTTAATAATTAATATACAAATGTGACCCGTGCAGGGACAGGGTACCTAAAGTCGGAAAACTTAATTTTGAGTTAGAGACAAAAATATGAAAAATGGACAATTTTTTTCAAAAAATTTTTTTTCGCTTTTTTAGGTAGTTCAGACCTCTACGCAGCTTTAAACGTGTTTTTTCGATTATTTTTTTTTTTGAAAGTCATGATTTTTTCTAATTTTCAAATGTCTCTATCTCACCGAAAAATTGACTTAGGATGCTCATCCAGGTCTTAAAATGTTCCGCCTAGTCTCCCCTATCATTTAAGCCAAAAACTCATTTTTGAAAAATCCGACTTTAGGTACCTTTTCCCTGCACGGGTCACAAATATATTATCAACACTTCATTTATTTTTACTTATTCCTCGAAAATTCGATTATTTCGTTTTCAACGAGCACATCGGGACTAAATCGGAGCAACCAATGAAATTGATTGTTTACGTTTTGGTGTAGACGCGTGTCTAAACTTACTCACGGGAAGGACTATTTCTGTTTGTGTGGTGCATTTAGCAACGTTTTTTCCAAATCCTTTCAATTTTCAAAATTTTTAATTCGTGTACAATTTTCTAGATCTTTTTTTTCACAAGAATTTTTTCTTTTAATTTTTTCAAATAAATTTTTTTCCTTGAAATATTTTTAAACCCAAAATTGTTTCTGAAGCCTTTTCAAACTCAATTTTTCTTTTCTTAAAATTTTTCCACACCTAATTTTTTCTCAAAATTTCTTCGAACTTCAAAACTCAAAACTTCTTACTTCTCTACATTTTTTCAATTCAATTTTTTTTCATCCGACCCTAACATTTTTTCATAATCTGAATTCTGAAATTCTAAAATAATACAAAAAATGATGATCTTAATGCATATGTAGAATTGTATTATCAAATAAATGAAATTGGTTCTCTTGTATTAAAAAGTTTTTGGAAAATGAAATTTTTTTGGAAAATTTTAAGTTAGACAAAAATATAACAAATTGCAAGTTGTAAAATTGAAAAAAAAATGAGTGTAAAAGAAGTTAGGTAATTAATAGGTGCAGGTAGATATCTGAAGAAATTTTAGATTGAAAGATTTTAAGAATATAGAAAACTTTTTACAAAGAAATTCACTGAAAAATTTTTAAGAACGAATAATAGATGAAAAATTTCAGGGTTAAAAAAATTTTCAAGGTTGAAGAGAATTTGAAACATTTACTGTTTGAATAATTTTCGAGAAAAAAATTACAATTTGAATAATTTTAGAGAAAAAATTTACAATTTGAATAATTTTTGAAAAAAAATTACTATTTGAAAACAAACAAGAAAAAAAAATGCAAAAAAATTTCATCAAGTATAAATAAGGACTACTCTAACCTACCTACGTAAGTACATACATAAGCAATGCTAATACCGAGGCGTTCTTATCTCCATTCGTGAATTCGTAATAAAATTTGAAAACCACCCACCCTCGCGACTCGCGCCCACCCGACGCTGTAATAACTGTCTATGTATGTACTAGGTATGTTATGTACGTAATACGTATCTAATCTACGAATAGTTAGCCACCTGTATGTAGTACCTAGTATCTATCGACCTAGTAATTTTTCTTGCGAGCGCAGTGTGGGTAAAATGTAATTCTCGATTTGTTTGCAGATACGATCAATGGGAACAGTTCAATAAAGAAATCGAAGAAATGAATTTAAGCGTAATGAATGTTACGGTGAGTCCAACTGATGTTTAACTCTAATAGTCCAGTTTGATGCCCTGAACACGAATCTGAGATGTCCGGTCGAGTCCGGTGCGCGGAAGTCCCCCAAATTGCGGACTTTTGCCTCCCCCCATCAGGTTTTTGGCCCATATCTGCCGAAATATTGGCACTAGCGCAAAAATGGGTTCCATAAAATTTATTCTACGTCAAATTTCCTACCAGGTGACTTTTAAATGGTACTAACAAACCCTAGGGGGCTGGAGCTGTAGTTGATCAAAAAGTGGGAGTTTCCTCCAAAAATCCTATTTTTAGCTTATATCTGCTTAAATATTGATCCCGGTGCAAAAATTGGGTCCACATAACTTGATCTACGTTAGATTTCCTATCAGATGATTTATGAATGATATGCACAAACCCAAGGGGGCTGGTGCTACAATTGAGCAAAGCGAGGGAATAGTCCAGTGGCAGATTGCAAGTGAACGGCAAATAATGATGGAGGCATGAAATTTTGTATGGTGAACAAGGACACCAAAATAGATTGTTTGAGTCCGGAAGGACATCGTCAAACCCCATAGGAGGGGGAAGGAGGTTCAATGGGTGAGGCGGAACCCCATTTTTTTTAAAAATTGGGCTGTAGACCTTTTTTTGGTGTCATTTTCGTATGATTGATCTCCACTGAGTTCAAAAACGTCATTACTATTGAAATTCGAAGGGAAGAAGTCCCTTAAATTTCAGATTTCTCAACTCAAGTTTTCGTGTTTTTCCTCAAAATTGCTTAAAAATTACGTTTTTTCAACTTTTCACAACCTGTCAACTTTCCAACCAAATTTTTATTACGATTTTCGAACTATGCGGGCAGATTACCATCCATATTGACCTTTTACCAACTTCCATACCCCTATTTTCAGTGAATGGAGGCGTCTAAAGTTCCAACTTAAACTATTTCTAAAGGAACTGAAATTAATTTTGTAACTTTTTCATCACGTAATTGTAGTGTAATTTACTGACTAATATTTTGACGGATTTGATTTTTGGAAAAAATCGAAACTTTTGTGAATATCTCTTCAAATAAGCCTCAAAATTGAAAAATGGTTATGAACAATCATGTTCTACGTGTAATTTCCTATCAGGCAGGTTCGTTTATTTCGAAAATACCCACTTCTTTGCCTAAAAATTAAGGGCGAAAACGCCGATTTTTCCAAAATCAACAGTATTTTTGGAAATGATGAAAATAAGAAGTTGAAAGAATCCAAAATTATACTAATGAAGTGTAATTTTTTTATACACGCTTGTAGGGTATTCCAAAAAAAGTCACCGCAAGAATTTCAACCCCTACCGTTAATTACACAAGTCAACAAAAAAAAAGTTCTGTGTTTCAGTTCTCATGGCCAAATTCTGATTCTAGATATCAAAATACACCAATATGTTCATTCGTGGCTTCCAAAGTTTGCTTGGGGGGATGGGGGTGCCAAAAATGTGATTTTTCAAAAACAATGCACACAAATTTGAGAAAAATTTGAAAAAAATTTGAAAATGTTTTTTGATCCAACCTTATAGAAAATTTTACGCTGAATCGAATGCCGCAAACCGGAGACCTCTATCTCTTTTAGAAAAAAAGTTACGGTTAAAACTTTCCTAAATTATGTGAAAAAATCACTTTTTTTTTCGTTTTGCTCACCGAAAAGTGGGATTTCTGAGAAATCTAAGCGTTCTACGACCATAATGATCATGAACAAAGTTGTAGAGAATTAAATTTCGTATTGGATAAGTGCATTCAGATTTTTCCAGAAGGCGTGGTTTTTGAGATATTCTCGAGTAGAGTTGAACATTAGTTGAGGCAATTGAGAAAAAAAGAGAAATGAAACAATCGTTTGCTGTCAAAAGTGTTACAGCGAAAAATTGTAGGAGGTCGTGGTAACTTCTAAAGGTTAGTCGCCTTCCACAATTTTTCGCTGTAACACTTTTGACAGCAAACAATTGCTTCATTTCTCTTTTTTTCTCAATTGCCTCAACTAATGTTCAACTTTATTCGAGAATATCTCAAAAAATACGCCTCTCGGAAAAATCTGAATGCACTTATCCGATAGGAAATTTAATTTTCTACAACTTTTGTCATAGTCATTATGGTCATAGAACGCTTAGATTTCTCAGAAATCTCACTTTTCGGTGAGCAAGGCGGAAAAAAAAGTGATTTTTTCACATAATTTAGAAAAGTTTTAAACGTAACTTTTTTTCTAAAAAAGATAAGAGGTCTGCGGTTTACGGCATTCGATTCAGCGTGAAATTTTCTGTAAGATTGGACCAAAAATTTTTTTTTCAAATTTTTCCGAATATTTCCCAAATTTGTGTGTATTGTTCTTGAAAAATCACATTTTTGGCTTCCCCCCCCCCCCCAAAGCAAACTTTGGACAAAAAAATTATTTTCCCCCTTCATTAGATACATAAAAGCAACCCAAATTCCGCAATCGGAACCCAAACACAAACATCGTGTTAACTTGTGTTATAAGGGAGGTTATTGCAGTATTCAATAACGTCTCTTATAATTAATGGTAGGGGTTGAAATTTTTGAGGTAACTTTTTTTGGAATACCAGCATGTATAAAAAAATTACTCTTTATTGGTATAATTTTGGGTATTTTCAACTTCATATTTCCATCATTTCCAAAAATACTGTAAATATTGGAAAAATAAGCGTTTTTTACCCCTAATTTTTGGCCAAAGAAGTGGGCGTTTTCGAAAAAAAAACGAACCTGTCTGATAGAAAATTACACGTAAAACATGATTGTTCATAACCATTTTTCCATTTTGAGGCTCATTTGAGGAGATATTCACAAAAGTTTCGATTTTTTCTAAAAATGCTGTAAATTGTTGAAAAATAGGTGTCATTTACCCTTAATTTTTGGTAAAGGAAGTGAGTGTTTTTGGAAAAACAAAAAAACTTTCCGATAGTAAATTACACGTAGAACAAGAGTGTTCATAACTATTTTTCAATTTTGAGGATTTTTTGAGGAGATATTCACAAAAAACGGGGTCTCTCCTCTGGGGGTAGTGGAGGGTTGTGGGGTGTCCATTTTAGTACGTTGTGTAGTGGACTATTACAAACTTAAAGCGCGAAAAAAATCAGGATTTAATTTTTGGGAGGTTAGGTACATTTTTTATTTCATTTGCCTGGACCACTAGAAGAATGAAGATAACGTCTTCGCCTTCTCCTCTCCTGGAAGTTGAAACGAAAAAAAAAATCGATTCCAAAATAATTGCTCTACGTCCTCTGTTGAAAATTTGTTAATTTCTTTCATTCGTTCGTTTGTTCGTTCGCTTTTCTTCAGCGAAAAAAGGACAATTTTCCGGATTGAAAGCACGTGGATGTGTATTTACGCATTGGCTGTAGATTTTTGATAACTTTTTCAATTCAAGTACGCGTACATGCGTAGTAGGTATTTAAGTTAATATACTCGTACGTATCCACCACACACTTGAAATACTTCACGACTGATGAGGGAGAGGTTTTTGTTTGATTTATTGCAGACGTCATTGAGTAACGTTGAACATAGAATAAACACCATGTTGCAGTATCAACATCATTCCAGAAGTAAAGAATCACGCGATTACAACCTTCTGCTGGACAATAATCTGTACGTTATACGATGGTCAGTGTTGCAGATAATTTGTATCGTCGCCACTAGCGTGTTACAGGTGTATTTTGTTCGTCAGTTATTCGAAATAAAGAAAAATCGGACTCGCGCTTGAAAGAAAAGCGTCGCTCGCGTTCAGTCGCTCGAAATGACTTAATACATACCGTACCTATTACATATGTGATATTTTCTCCATTTTCCTTCTCTCTTTCCTGTTTGACGTGAATGTACATGTAATACATATAAGGGAAGGTGGGGCAGGATGCACCAGGGAAAAAAATGCAAATTGGCTTATTGTCGTCAGAGACGTGATTGAAAATTTTTTCTGGGCAATTGATTCGATACAAAACAGTAAAATTCTTGAAATTTGATTTTTGTGAAATTTCATGTTTATGTTTCCAAGATTTGAAAAAGAAAATTCAGGTAATTTTTTTTGAAATCTACATCCAATTACCTATCGAATGATGTATTTGGTTGGCACCTTCCCCTATATTTTCTTCCCAGTACATTGTGTTAAAGAAAAATAGTGCCAGCGGAGCAAGATGCAAATTGAAAATGGAGCTGGATGCAAACATTGTTTTTAAATACGAATTTTTCGAAAAAACACTTATGGTATTGAAAATGGTCCAATTGATATTTTTTCCAGAATATCATATTTTTGCTTTAATTTTTAGATAGAATCTCAAAAATATCGAAAGTTTACCAAAAAAACTCAGAAAATCAACTAAGGCAGCATAAATTATGAATTAAAGGTTTTAGAACTCCTCTTTTCAAAAATTACGCTTCTATTTAAATCTGTAGTATCCACCTCGAATGCACTACTTGAATAAATTTTATACAAAAAATTCGCAATTTTTCTTCATGTCTTCACTGTTTGCATCTTGCCCCGTGGCATTTTGCATCCTACCCCATGGATGAGGCAGGATGCTAAAAAAGTGAAAAAAATTCAAAAAATTCTGTAGGGCTGAGATATGCACCAAAATGGATTTTTTTCAGCGAAATGAAAGGTAAATGTTTGAACTTTAATTTATTGCAAGAATCAGACAATTTGACCAATTTGAATAGATTTGGCAGAACATTTGGCCTAGGTTGGTGCATCCTGCCCCACCTTCCCTTACGTACCCATTCCACTTCGCATGTACGTATACCTATACCTATACCTATTCCCGATTATCTGATTTACCCGTGTAGGTATTTGTACCGAAGTAACTAATGGGTAATAGGTAATAGGTGTAGGTACTAGGTACATATTGTACCGTTGGTATGAACACCTACTTATTATACTTCCTTATACTTAATTCCCAGGGAAAAATTTACAGGCATGATCAGGTATGAGCATGACTGAGCAGGACAGATTATGTCTGAATAAATGTTGGCTTTTTGAATAATCATGCCTGATCATGCCTGATCATGCCTGATCATGCCTGATCATGCCTGATCATGCCTGGTCATGCCTGGTCATGCCTGATCATTTATGACGGGACATAAACTTATTTTCTTTCTTCCACCCGCTACTAAATTTATTCAGGCATGAGCAGGATTGACCAGGCCTGACCTGGCAAACACAGATCTGATCACATAAAATCATATCTGTTATCATATGGTGTAGAAATGATTTTAAAAATTTCAATGCATTCATCAGTCATGGTCAGGTCTGATCATACATAATTATAAGAGTATACCTGGTGTTGATATTTTTGTAAAATTTAAACGTGTAAATAAATTGAATTACTGTTTATATTTTTTGGAAAATGAGTATAAAAATATAACAATGTAGGTCGGTACATATAAACGTAAAGCACGTAATTTTTTTTTCAATTTTCATCAAATTGGAAAATTGTTTCACTTTTTTGGTATTATCTTATGTAAAACACAGAAATTTAGTTCCTGCGTAGAGAATTTCTATTTTTCCCCTCGGGAGCTTAAGCCTCAATCTTATTAAATTTTATAAATATTCTTCATTTTATTCTATCGCGCAAATTTCGTGTTTTTGTGTTTATTATTATTTTATGTCAATAGTTCTAGTTTACCCAATCTGATTTGTGGCCTCTCCCCATCCTTGTAAGCCGAAAGGTAGGTAGAATGGTGTTAAGTCACACATCGATAGATGTACCCCCATATTCTCGTGATAAATTTCCTCCACCGGAAAAGTTCGGATAGGAGGCCCCATAAAAAAACCACACCCGAACTTTCTAAATGAATATTGGTATTCAACTGATCCGTGGTTAGCCGGAAGTACTCAATATAATCAAATGTTTTGCTTTCCTTGTCTTTTATTTTTTCCAAACATGAATTCAACGAGGTCTTGGAGCAGGGAGTCTTCAGAATTTTTTGCTTGAAGTTAAAAGACATGTTATTGACAGAATATTACCGCCGCCGTTAGTCTGAATGAATTGGGGTAGATTAGGATAGATCATACCTCGTATAAACAAATGCGAGATTAAGCTATAAACAAAGGAAAAAGTAAAAAAAAAAGCGAGCTATTGTTGAACGTTTGATTCAGTCAACATTTTTTCTGGGGGAAACAAGAATTAACACTTCGTGGGCATGATGAAACAAAGGATTCTAATAACCGGGGAAATTTTTTTCAACTTTCAACCCCTTAGCATCGAGGGAAGCTCAAGCACCGCCATTTGAAAAGGAAAATCACAGCTCTAAATCGCCACCCAGTCATACTTCGTATGCCGACGCCGAACCTTCAGGATTCTACAATAACAGGTACATTACCAATTACGTATATTCACAACTATATAATTATCATTTTATAACCAAATGAAAATTAAAACCAAACTTGACCTTGACTTACCAATTCTCTCTAATTTATTTCATTATTCTCAACAAAAGTTTCAAGTGATTTATAAAAATGGTGTAATAGTATAAAATATCTAAAATACTTTGAAAATCGATCAAAGATTTGCTAAAATACCTAAGGCAAACCGTCGAAATTGCATCAAGAGGTTTCAAAATTGCTCCTGGCGCAGAATCCGCCACCTTTCATGGTCTTGTAATTGTTAATGGAAGTGGCGGGTTCTGCGCCAGGAGAAATTTTGATAGCCTTTGATGCCATTTCGTCTGTTTCAAATTGCTCCTGGCGCAGAATCCGCCACCCTTCATGCTGTATGATTGTTGATAGAATGGCGGGTTCTGCGCCAGGAAAAATTTTGAGAGCTTTTGATACCATTTTGACTATGTCAAATTGCTCCTGGCGCAGAATCCGCCACCTTTCATGTTATGTGATTGTTAATAGAGGTGGTGGGTTCTGCGCCAGGAGAAATTTTGAGAGTCTTTGACGCCATTTTGTCTATGTCAAATTGCTCCTGGCGCAGAATTCGCCACCTTTCATGTCGTGTGATTGTTGATAGAGGTGGCGGGTTATGCGACAGGAATAATTTAGAGAGCCTTTGACGTCATTTTAACTATGTCAAATTGCTCCTGGCGCAGAATCCGCCACCTTTCATGTCATGTAATTGTTGATAGAGGTGGCGGGTTCTGCTCCAGGAGAAATTTTGAGAGGCTGTGATGCCATTTTGACTATTTTTTCCGGAATTATACCAAATCTTTAATCAAGTTTCTATTTAACAAACAGGCAGGAAGTACTAAAAACATTCAATTTTTTTTCGATTTCTTACTCATAATGGTCTAAACTCGAAGTATAAGTACATACTACTACTGTCATCAGTCTGGTTCATTTCTGAGCTCAAGTAGTGGAAAAAGAAGTTTACAAACTCAAGGCTCTAGTAAATTCGATTCTTACTGCCTTGCCAAGATCTCTGTCAAAATATCTGATCATGGAGTGTTTGATGTATCTTTTATTACAACCCACGACAGTATACATTGACCAGCGGGGCTGTCGGAGTGAATCTCATTTGTTGGATGAGGAGGATCTCCTGGCTATGAAAGAAGCCGGACCCAACGTAGAGGCCAACGACGGAGATATTCCCCAAAATAGAAATCAAGGTCGTTGAAACATTGAACTATTCAACAAAATTTTGAAAAGAATAGTCCAGATCTGGCTTCAAAATTCGTGAAATTATAAAAATGTTCAAAAGGATATAAAAGGTTGGTGAAATATAACTTGAATTTTTTTTCTTAATGTGGCATAAATCATTTACCTGATTCATAAAAATGACATCAAATATCAAAAACATCATCAAAATAGATTTAAGATTTTCTAAAATGCCTGAAAAAAAAAACACGTTGAAACAATACCAGATGTTTTCAAAATTTCTCCTGGCGCAGAGCCCGCCACCTTCCTCAGTCGCGTGGTTGCTGACGAAAGTGGCGGGTTCTGCGCCAGGAGGAAGTTTGAAAACGTTTGACGCAATATTTCTGTTCATTCATATCAATGTTAAATACCTTATATATGTACCTATTAATGAAATATAGCTCAATGTTTTTTTCAGACGTGACATAAATCATTCAAATAATTCATAAAAATGGTGTAAAATATTGAATAATCGTTAAAATTGGTTGAAGAGTTGTTAAAATGCCTCAAAAACCCCGTCGAAATGACGTAGGATATTTTCAAAATTTCTCCTGGCGCAGAATCCGCCACCTTCTCTGGTCGAGTGATTGCTGATAATGATGACGGGTTCTGCGCCAGGAGAAATTTTCAATACTTCTGACACAAAGTTTACGTTGTTACAGGTTTGAAGAAGACATTCAATATCATTGAAAAAAATATCCCAGTGAATGAAGGACAGAAAGTTCATTGAATGTTCTCTTTAATAACCTTAAGTCATTTAAATTTCTAAAGGTGAATGTTGAAATGAAAATTGTATGTAAAAAAAGGGATTGCAGTTCTGGCATACTTCCTCAGTAAACTTCTCTTTCTATCAGGTTCGGAATCAGTATTTTTTTTAGGGGACTAATTAAAAATAGGTGCTTAAAAATATTTTTTAAATGCCAACCTGGACCCAGAATTTAATAAAAGAGGACATCATTGACCTTCTTGAAGGTCTCAAATTCAACACAGAAGGAGATTCTAAGTTCATGACTGTTAAGCCTAGTTTTTGTAGTATCAAGTTTCTAAGTCATGAACTTGGCGATTTTCATTTTTTTATAATTTTTTTTTTTCGTTACAATTGCAATAGGTAGTTTATTGGAACAAAGATGAATGTTTAAAAAAGTAAAAATGTATCAAGTAAGTATTCTGATTTAAAGTAATTTTTTTAAAAATTCACTCGATTATCAAAATAAAAAATAGAGTGGAAAATCAAAAATGATGATACTGATCCTCCACTAAAATTTCCGTGGAGGTGAAGTTTTCAAGATGGGTATTTCAGCTGAAAATTCAAAATTTAACTTTCATCTTGCATTGCAAATTATTCTCAAAACTTACGATTTTTAGAAAAAACTGATTTATACTTTACAGAAAGGAAATTTTTTGTTTCACAATTCATGTTCTATTCACTTTTTTCGTAAGACCCCTCCTGTGATCTTAAAACCGATCTAAAGATGTAATAATATTTTTTTTAAAATTCAAGTTGGAGGAAACACTAACGTGATGGAGAAAAACTGAAATCTTTTCTGAACTCAGCGCTAAAAATTAGGTGAGAATCACCTAAAAATTATTAAATTACACGATGAGCCTGCGATTATTCAACTTTTACAAATGAATTTAGAAAATTATAAAAAATTCAATTTTCTGGGAAAAGTAAATCTAAAAAAAAAAATGGTCTTAGAAAATGAATCATAGAGCTTGGAATTCTCTTTCCGTAAAGTACAATTATATTTTTTTCAAAGAGGCGTAGTTTTTGAGATATTTTTAGTAAAAGACGAAAAATGTTGAATTTTGAACTTTCAGCTGAAATATCTCGAAAACTTCGCCTCCTAGGAAAAAATTGATTAGACCATATGGAAAGAAAATTTTCCGCCCTAAAATTTATATACCTATACCTACCATTCATTTTTTTGTAGGAGGTTCTTTGCCCAGGAAATCGACATAATATTATATTAAACGTTATCAAATACAGAAACTGTAAGACAAATAAAAATCCAAATTCTGAAAATTTTAGACACGATGAAGAAAAACTGAAATGAAGCATTTTTAATATTACCGGTGTAAGTCAGAAACATGAAAAAATACTGACCATCGAGTCCAAAACCTGAATTTGAGAAAGGTACTTAGGTGTATTGAAACTCAGTACACCTGAGTACCTTTCAGGTTTGGGACTTATGGTTCATATTTTTTCGTGTTTCTGACTTATACCCTTACCGTTACGATTAAAAACGCTTCAAATCCACATTCGAAGTCGAACTCCGCACTAAAAAGTGGATCAAAATTAGCAATCAGGGTTGATTAAGCAGAAAGAAGTTACAAAAATGCAAGCCTGTGTTTTTAATACCTACTAACATTTTTCCAACTATACATTTTTTAACAATAAATTTTTCTCAAAAATTTTCCAGCTTGGATTTTATAGCATTTTTTTATATTTCTGTTTTTCCCCATTTTTTGATTCGAAAATTTTTTTAAATAATCTTGAAATTTTCCTCAATTTTTTTTCAATTTTATATTTAAAAAAATTCCAGCTTCATTTTTTTCGAAATTTCTTTCGACTAAATAATTGAAAGAAATTTTTAAAATTATGAAATTTTAAAAAATTGGATTTTTTTAAAATTTAGAATTAGGAAATTGAAAAAATTATAATTTGAACCTTTCCAATCATTCTGGTGATTCTAGAGAATAATTTGGAATTTATTTTGAATTTAATATATCCAAGCCAAAAATACGCATTTGAGATATTCGCCGGAAAGTCAATCCAAACGTGAATTTTTTTTAAAAACTCGTCGAAAAGAATCGAAAAATCAATTTTCAACAGCCCAAGCAAATTTAAATATCTTCTGAAGAAATTCGGAAATACTGGAGAAAATTGAAAAATTGTGTTGGAGGTTCCAGAAATGCTGGAAATGGTCAAATTTGGATTTGAGAGGGCGATATTCGATATTGACAGGAACCTAAATTTCATCAGGTATGGCGGAAAAAAAAAACATTTTTTCTGAAAACCTCGTTTTTAAAATTTTTTAAAATTCTCCAAAAATCGAGATATCAATTTGGGCAGTACGCAGACATCTCAAGTTGTTCTTTCGTAAGTATATTTTTCCCTCGATCTGACGTGGTGGCTGTTGTTTTTTCCAAAATGGATTTTTATGATTTTTGAAAGTTTGTTCTAAAAATGTATTTTTTCATAAAGATACAATTTTTAAGGAGAAAAACACGAAAAAACTAGAGAATTGACGGTAGTTGAAAAAAAAATAAAAATTGACATTTTCGAAAAAATATTTCGATTAGGTACTGAAAAATTTCTTGTAGTCGAAGATCGAGACGTATTATTAGACTGGAAAAAAATGTAGAACAAAATAGGTACCTAAATTTATTTGTTAACTGTTCAAGAGCAATTTTTGGTTGATGGGGAAGGGGTTACCAAGTAAGTAGGTAAGTAAAGTATCTACAGCAAAAATGATCTTGGGTGAATAAAAAAAGAGGAAACTGAGTTGAAATTAAAATTATAACAGATTTTCAATACCTACATTTACTTTATATTAAATTTTCTTTGTGATTCTGTTTCAAATTTTAAATTCTGTATTTATGTGTGCCAACAAAACTTTGAAAAAAATTTAAAAATTTCATTTTCCGAATACCTATTTTTTCGAATTTTAATGCCAAAAAAACCAATTCATCGCGATGCATAATGCTCATCATTCTCAATTTCGTTTTCGTACAACCGTCCAACTCATAAAACCAGTCTCGTAAGTAGGTTTAAAAAAAACAATAAGAATTCTACTTTTATAAAAATACCAAAACGAAAAAAAAGCAAAACTAATGAAAAAGAAAACTATTTCAGCTCGGTACAATGCTACATTTTAGAAAGTAAACTAAGCACAGATTGACATTAACGTGACATTTCGTTAGAAATTCGAAACACACACGTTTACCTAAAACAATACGAAAATTAGTATCACGCTTTTTCCGTGCAGGCATCCTACCTCTACATAATTACCAACTAAAAAGAAAAATGCAAATTAACCCAGCAGATATCAATTACTTGTGAGAAGGCACGAGGCAATTTCAACTTATAACGTCACTATAAATTATTTCCCGATCTCCGCGTAATCTAATAAATTAACCGGGTAATCAAGAAGCAGAAAAATAATCAAATCTGAAAATTTGACTTTTATTTTATTATCGATCGCCTCGGGCCAGAAATAACTCATTTTAGTATACCTACTTAATTTAATCAAATCCAAAAAAATATATACTAATTCATTTTTCCCCCATAAAATCGAAATACAAATACAAAAAATTAAAATTACAAAAAGATACGATAATATTTCCCGTTCTCTCGAAATCTTTCAATATTCACCTGGTTCCGGTAATGATAACGTATTTGTTCGCAACGTCCGCCAACTTGCCTAAACAAATACGACTAATTGCTCCTGTCACCAAAAATAGAATAAAAAAAAAGAAAGAAAATGAAAACGTTTGTTGAAAATTTTCGCGTTGCAGGCATAAATATTATAATTGTTGCAGATTTACGGATGACCCAAGTGCAGGAGGTATCCCATTGACCTAAAGACCCCCTCTATTTTTATTAACGTGATGGATATCATCGATGTCTTCCGTAGAATTCTTCTTCGCTGTCTATTTCACGTTTAGTTTCAATTCTTATATTGTTGCATGGTCATGTTTTACGGAAATCTTTTAAACTTTAGTGGCGCGTAAAATTTTCTGTTGGATTTTTTATATTTTCGCGAGTTTTTCTTGTTTATTAAAAAATCGAGAATTTTATTTTTTTCAAAATTTTTTCGCGGAGTGTTCATAATTTTTATTAATATGTGATTCGGTTTGTTTTCTGGATTAATGTTCGAAGTTGGGTAAAAATTTTCCACTTCACTTGCATCGGGTATGAATTTTGAAAAAAATTATATTTCAAATGAATACTAGGTGAATCTAGATTTTCTAGTTTTATGTTCTTAGGTTATCTAATTTGTATTTGTACCTACTTTTTTTTTTCAATACTAACCCATAATTTAGATCATTTCATTTTTTTTAAATTTTAAAATCACGTTGAAATACAGCATTAGCAGCATGCTTCACTCGTTAACTGGATTGAAAATTTTTCAATCTCGTTGAAAACACTACTTATTTCGTATACCTTTCCAGAGCTTCTACCAAGCTAAGAGCTAGTAAAAAGCTTTATTTCGCAGATTCATTTTTAAGCTTTTCACTTGAAAATTTGAAACCGAAACCAACAATTTTTCAACCAAAACATTTTTTTTCCGATTCTCAGAATAGTTTCAATTTTTAATTTCCTTTTCTCTAGATATTTTTCATTTTTCAACTCTGAAAATTTATCCTCAAAAATATTTTTCAACTCTAAAATTTTTTCATCAGAATAAAATTTTTACAAACTCTGAAATTTTTCCTCCAATTTTTTTCAGGTTTAAAAATTTTTCAATTCTGGCATTTTTTTCCAAAAATACACAGTTTTCATTTTTCAACCCTTGAAATTTTTTCTCGAAATTAAATATTTTCTCGAATTTTTTTACTCTCGAAATTTTTTCTCAGAAGTTCAATTTTTACAGCTTTTGAAATTTTTTAGCTCAAATGTTTTTCTCAAATTATTTTCCAGCCCTGAAATTTTTAGAATAAGACAATTTTTTTGAAAATTTGGGTTGAAAAACATTTAAAGAAATTTAATGTGAGCAAAATTCGAGAGAATGTCAAGTTTTTAAAAATTTTAAAATCAAAGAATAGAATTATACAGTTGATAATTTAGATAAATAATATTGTAAATATTTTTTTTTTAGCAAAAATGGAAATCAAATCTTGGAGCTAAAAAAGATGTTGAGGAAGATGACTTAGTGGGGGGGGGGGATTTATAGGATTTGAAAAAATTAAAATTTTGAGAAAAAAGTACAGTTAACAAATGAGTTGATCAATGTAGCGGTGTTGGAGATAAAAAATTGATGAAAAAAAATGAACGAGATCGCGCATAGTTCTTCGAAATTTTACCTTCTTATGAAACCAAATACGTTTCCAGGGGAATTTCGACCTACAAATTTTGTCATTTTGTTGTTCATTCTGTGTGAGAATAGATAGACCCCCAAAGGAGCAATTTACCTCCAGGTGGTTTTTTTGCACGTGATGAAAACAGCAGGCTAAAATTATAATTTAAAACTTGATCCAGTCTATAATCATAATTATTCTTCCGGATCGTCTTAGATATATTTTTTATACACAAAATTTAGAATTTCCCTAATCGTAAGTTTTCTGCACTCGATGCGAAATTTCTTCGAAAGATTGTTAGTTGAGAAAAATATTCATTTCAAGCCACCAATCAAACCAGTATTAATGGGAAAAATGAAGTTGAACTATCCAAACGGTAAATTTTTCTATCTGATGGATGATATCGATATTGCTTGGCGTTATAAATCTACGATTCTTCCATAAAACACCATAGATAGGTACATGGTTGTTTACAAATAACGTCGAGTATTGCAACGAAATTTTATAACATCGCTAAATTTTGTCAATTTCCGTAAATCATCTCCACTTGAATAAGAATAAAAACTCGATCTGGAAATTATTAAAGGTTTCATTTGACCTTCGTCAAAAACGAGCGTCTAGTTTCATTGTAGAGTTTTCGGAAGTGTTGCAACTCGATTTTTTTAAAAAGTTCTTATCACGAAACGACACTCATTCTGTTTCTGAGTCCTTAGTTCAGAATATTATCATTTTTTAAAAACAGTTTTAAATTTTCTGAACCTTTCCTCCAAGTTCAAATTTTTTTCATATTTTTCTCAACTCAAGTTTTTTTTTAGACGCAATTTTCTCAACTCAAATTCTTTTCTTCCAATTTTCTTGACTCAATTTTTTTTCTTCAAATTTTCTCAACTCAAATCTTTTCAGACGTAATTTTCTCAACTCAAATTTTTTCAGACGTAATTTTCTCAACTAAAATTCTTTTCTTCCAATTTTCTCAACTCAAAATTTTTTTCTTTAAATTTTCTCGTGTCATTTTTTTCAATTTTCTCAACTCAATTTTTTTCTTTCAATTTTCTCAATTCAAATTTTTTTTCTTTAAATTTTTTCAACTCAAATCTGTTTAGACGTAATCTTTGCAACTCAAATTTTTTCAGACGTAATTTTCTCAACTCAATTTTTTTTCTTTCAATTTTCTCAAATTCAACTTTTTTCATCAAAATTTATTCAACTTGATTTTTTTAGACGTAATTTTCTCAGCTAATTTTTTTTTCTTTCAATTTTTTCGACTCAAAATTTTTTTCTTCAAATTTTCTCAACTTAAATTTTTTTCCAATTTTTTCAATTAAATTTTTGTCTTCTCATAACTTGTGTCATTACGAGATAAGATTTCGGAAAAAAAATTGTGCCACTGCAAAATTTGAGTTGAGAAAATTACGTCTGAAAAAATTTGAGGTAAGAAAATTATTAAAAATACTTATCATTTAATTGAATTCTCGTCAAAAAATGTGTAGATTTGTCTCGAATGATGTATAACATCTGTACCTACAGATAAAATAACAATTTATTAATTGCTCGTTATAAACAGCAGAAATGTAACGCTGTAACATAATTTAGGTTTTGCAATTGGTTGTAAAATTTACGACAATAATTTAACCGCTGTTCATTGGTGTTAACACGTTCCAACTTAATGTGTTTTATAATAAAACACATTAAGTTGGAACAACTCGGTAACTTGTTAGTTTATGAATTAAACAAGAGGGAAATAAATCCGCCTCCTAGACTTACCACCAATCGAGTATACCTATCCATTATTAGTTTATTTTTTTATTTTTTTTGCATGTCCCAAACCAGAGACGAGAACACCAAGTTGCCTAATTCTAATCAGTGTGCATATAGGTAATTATAATAATTCAGGAAAAAATTCCAGCCAGAGATGGACGCGAATTAGGTATTTTACAATGTGTAGTGGCATATTCGCGAAAAAAATAACACAATTGGTACCTACGATCTTAAATTCAATTGGTTTCTACGAATTTTAAATTGACCCGATCACTTGAACTAGTTTATCGTCATGTGTGTCTAGTTTAACTGGTTACTTGCTGATTTAATTCATAACTCATCGAAGGTGGAATGTTGTGCACGTAATAATAGGATTGCGCATAAGACATTATCAGATTTACGTTTTTTTACTCAATTGCGCATGGAAAAGCTGAAGCAGTTTTGTCAATTTGACGACGTAGTGGTATTTTTCAATTCGTGGTTGTGGTATGAGTGAATGGCGAGGGCAGAGGGGTGTAGGGAGTGGAAATAGGAATAAAATGAGTTTTCGGAAGATTTTATCGATATTTTCCGGCTTGAAATGAAAAATAAAAAGAGTAAAAATTTAGGATGGAGAAAAAAAAACGCACGAGTAGGTGAATATCGTGAATTTGAGCGAAAATTGGTGAGAAAGTTTGCTATGAAGGGAGGACCTTTCAGAGAATTTGAGCCATCCCCCCTCAATTTTTCTCCTAATTTTGTCCCCATAATTATTGCATTTATGCAGTGTCATTTCGGGACAAACTGACAATACATCTCCCTAAACCATCGCCATCCGTTTCCGATCAAAACTCAGACGGCTACCAGGGGGTCGAAAAGTTGCAGATCGCGAAACTTCAATATTGTGAAATTTTTTCTGGCACCAAATTAATTACTTTCACACCGCGCAGGGTAATTTTTTTTTAACTATTTGAAGAAAATTTTGAGAATTTTCCTTGATCAGTGCAGCCAACTGCGAATTGTGATACTCAAATTTCTGGAATTCGTATTTATCTGATCATGAAGTTAACTACATATGTATTATATCTTATGGCTAGAAAACTCCACAATTTTTTTTTTTGTTTTTTCAATCATCAGAAACAAATTATGGAGAAAATTTTTCAAACCAGTGCAGTCAATTGTAAACCAAAAAACATCAAAGTATGGAATTTATGTTAATTTTAAACCAAGATAACAAAAAACCCTAGAAGTCCTTGAGAAAAAGTTTTTTGTCATTTTTTACTCACTCCTACTTCCTGAATTTGATTCTGAAAAAATATTCAAATTTTTCGTTCAATGCCACCACTGAATTCTTCGTGTCCGAATACCCCACCCCACTTGTCGATCGAAGACAAAAAAATTTTAGGGACAAAAAATAGGAAGGGGTTAGTTCAAGTTTTTATTCGAATTTCTTATTTAAAATGTTATAATATTATAATTTCATTTTAATTAGATTTCCAATCCGGAGTATTGTGGTTTATAATTGGCTGCACTAGTATTAAAATTTTCCCCATGGGTAATTTGTTTCTGATGATTGAAAAAACAAAAAAAAAGTTTGTGGAGTTTTTTGGCCATAAGATAAAGTTAACAACTTCATGATCAGATAAATACGAATTCCAGAAATTTGAGTATCACAATTTGCAGTTGGCTGCACTGATTGAGGAAAATTCTCGAAATTTCCTTCAAATATTAAAAAAAAAATTACCCGGCGCGGTGTAAAAGTAATTAATTTGGTGCCAGAAAAAATTTCACAATATTGAAGTTTCGAGATCTGCAACTTTTCGACCCCCTGGTAGCCGTCTGAGTTTTGATTGGAGAAGGATGGCGATGGTTTAGGGAGATGTAGAAACTCAAATCGCACCATTTAAGTGCTGTGTCATGAATCTCACGCCATATTTTCGACCTTAAAAACACAAAAAACCGTGTTTTTTTCAAAAAGAGGTGCCCTTTGAGAACCCTAGCTCCCCTCATCTTCACCTGGGGAGCTCAAAATTTTTTTGGATAGTCTCCAATAGTGACCCAACAACCCTACCGAGTTTAGTCAAAATCCGAGGTATGTTTTTTTTTTTTTAGCGCTCCACCTTAATTAAGGAGAAGTCTGTCTATACATTCCAAGAAGCCAGTCAAAAGATAAAACAGTCAGTTTAATAATCTCGTTACTTATTCGAAGCAGTTGAAGCTTGAATAAATGTAGGTACTTCGTTTATTAAAACCCATAAAGCTTATTTCAGTCGTTCGGTGATTCAGAATATGTACCTCAGCCTCTAGATATGTGCGACATAATGTGCACGCAGACTCATATAACATACAAACTCAACGGATCCGCAATTAATCACCGATTCGAATTGAAAAGTATTGCATCGAATCACCCACATTTGTTCCTCAAATCATTAAAATTCAGCCGAGGATGCACTGGACGACTGGCGATAATTTTCGACACTTTATATTCACCTCGGTGTTGCATTCATTCCTCTACATATCGAATATTAACCTACTTAGGTATCATTGAATTCGCGTAAGGTAAACACGATTTAATATCCTACCGATTTAGATACGAAAATAAAACGACAATTAAAACGTTGAAAATTAATATAAAATCACGTAGCTTAAAAACGTGAAAATCGATACGAATGTCTCGTCCGACAACCGCATTTCATTTTTTAGGCGTGAGTAAACTCCACGCGGAATTATTTTCACCTGAATTAAGATGGTCAAGTCTAAAAATATCATTGGTGGTGATTTTTGACTCCAGTTTCTTTTTTGAAGGGGGGGGGGGAGTGACATTTTTTCGTGCTTCTCTCTTTAAAAAAAAAATATTCATTTTTGAGAAAATTTTTATCGAAAATGCTATAAGTACTTAATACGTTCATTGGACCCCAAAAAATTATTTTCAACGATTTTTCAATTTCCTTCCCCATTTCAAAAATATACTCACATGATTATTTCATATGAGATCGTCTGGACAGTATATTACCATATTTATTTGCCCTTGATCTCATAATACAAAATCAATTTATAATATGCCCATTTGACCTCTCCTGACCTCTCAATATACTTTATTCAATAATTTCAAACTTTACGAAAATCACTAAAAATAATAATATAATTTCAGTATCTTTCAAAATAAAAAGAAGAAAGTAAAAAATCGTCGACAATGGTTTTTTAATCAAATCGAAAAAAAACTAAAAGGAACTCAATCAAGTTAATTTGGGTACATTCTAATAAAATGCAAAAATTAGAATATCAAAATTGCGTCAGAGTCTGAGTCTTGACTGGAATTGATCAAATTTGAGTTCGGGATATCGATAATTGGCAGAGATCTGAATTTTATCAAGTTTGATGAGAAATTTTTGGTTTTCTAAAATATCACTTTTTTTCTGAAAAAAAGTTTTATAAATTATTCAAAATTTGCCAAAAATTGGACATGGTAACTTGGACAGTTGAAATTCTGGCTACAGAAATTTTAGAAGATGCTATTTCCAAAAATATTTCCAGTGAAACGATCTTGAGAAAGTGGTCTCAAGATGTGGATCTATAGGGTATATATGAATTGTTTTTTGGTGGAAATGCAATTTTAGATGACAATTCTTTTTCAAAAAATCGTGCTTGAAAAGCAAAAAAATTGTAATTTTTCACACCATATTTTTAAGAAAGGGAGGAGAAGATCCTTGTATGATTTCTGGGAGTAAAATTTTTTTAAAATGACTCTCATGAAACATGGATCCATCAATGAGATCCTTTGTAACATTAAGAGACCTACATTATGTTTAATTATTCATCTTAAATGAGGAAGTAATTTTTCTTGAAGTGTTGTTAACATCTTCCTCCAATCAAAATGATTCTATGAATAAACTTTTGTGAAATTGATTGAGAATTTTACGACTGCAATATTATTGCTGAATTCGGTATTCCAAAATGAAATTTTTCAAATTTTATTACTTGCCTTTAAATTTAAGTACCTATTTCTTTGCTTAATCAGATAGGACCCCAGATAAACCTTTTAAAACAGGTTTATTTTCGAAGGGAAAACAAGAGATACATATTTAATATACGAGATCAAAACAACATCTGAATCAAATTCGAGCTATTTGTAGATAAAAACGGAATAAATATGTAGTTCTGTAGATATCTGCATTATTGGAATGGTCATTTTAATAAGATAGGTATGATACATAAAAATATGTACCAAATAAGAATCAACTTCTCTCTCTTGATGATGATGATGACCAAAAAAGAACCGTTGAAAATTTTTTACATAAAAACAATAAATTAACAAATTAAATACCCAACGTTTTACGAATCTTGATTTTATTCCAAAAAAATTCACGAAACATTTTGCATTTAAATTAGGTCGAATTTTATTCGGTCTGTGTAATGCATTCGGTCACTTTTTACAATCGTACATATTAAAATATTTTTCTAATGAAATCTCAATCCTCGATATTTTATTTGTAACGCTATAAATTATGATTATTTTTCAGCCTGAGTGTCGTCTTCTACTTCTTGATTTTGTTATTTATTGTTGGCAGAAGTTGTACATGATGTACATAAGTTGAACTAAAATTTATTTCCAAGAAATGAAATCCTCTGATATGTTTTTTTATATCTAGGTACCTACCCAATTATGACCTAAGGATATATCGTCATCGATTGACCAATTTTCTCAAGTAGGTGCCTGTTTTCTACCTATAATTTGATTCTGTGGAGTGAGATTGGAAATATTTTTTTTTTGCTTTTGTAATTGAGCTTTAAAAATTAAGAAAACAATTTTAAATTTATCATTTCCATATTTGGTTTCCTCTTTTTTTTTGTCAACACCTTCTCCTAGTGGCGTAACTAGACATTCCTGATTCCTGGGGGAGGGGGGGAAATCACGAAATAAAAAGTATAGGTATATTTTTACCACATTCAATTGATTATAAATTTCAAAAACATACATGAATAAAAAAAAATCCAAAAGGAGGGGGTCGTGAAAAAATTGGCATTTTAAGTTTTTGAAGCCTGAATATTGAAATTTTATTTCAAGGTATGCACGAATCCCAGCGTAGTGAAAGCAAAACATTTTTCACACAAAAAAAATTAGAGGCAAAAATACCTACTGATAAACTGACTTATCAAAACAGAAGAATTCTTGCAAGAAAAGCTTCGAGATCTGAGTAAAAAGAAATTTGAACTTTGAGAAATATCTTCAATTTTCAAAGATGTGTAAAAATATTTGTACCTGAGCGAACCCAGGGAGAAAAACTTTCAAAAAAAATGCTGAAAAACTAAAAATTACTCACGTGAAAGAAAAAAAATTGCTGTTAAAAAATTTCAAAAGTAAGTAAATTAAGATCGCAATGAACTACTTCAGGGTGTGAGGCCACTAAAATTTGAAAATTCGGTCAAGGCATACCCACCAAATTACCCTTCCATGATCTGGAGACGTTGATTATCAAATCATCCAGAAGAAACCTCGAGTGTTCTACATTGATAGCACTTGAAATATTTATCCATTGTCTTAATTATTAATACTTCCTCACTACGAACTAATCACTGTTGGCAAAACATACATCTCCTGTTGAGAAACTGCCCCAAATAAATCTCACATGTTAATTTACCAACTGCAGATTGATACATTACGCTGGAATGCTTTCTTTCGATTGTTCTAGTCGAATCCTCTCCTTAGAAGATATTAATTATTGGCAAAAAAATTTACAACGTAACATAGATATTTCAATTTCAATCGAAAAAAGTAATTATCACTCGATAATGACCTTGACATTTATTTTTCTAGGTGTTTCAAGAGTGACGATGGATGAAAAACAATGACGACCGACGATCACAATACACTGCTGTAGCTTTCAATTTCAGGTACGATTCGATATTTTAAATCCATTGACGAATCGAAATCGTAGGCTAACTTAATTAACTAACGAGCAATGTCGAATGAAAGCGATTCGCTACTTTCGACTACCTTTAAAACAATAGCGAACAACCTAGGTTGTAAAAACGTTCCAACATCCTAGTCGTTCACCTATAATAAATCTGGCATCGTTTCAAAATCACAAAGTCTATACAAATGTATCCTTTTATACGATACAGTGTACATGTGCAGAAATACGATTATTGTCTCGTGTCTGGCATTTTGCTTTATTTCAAATCACGAATTTTGCCAGTCATTGGATATATCGTCTACCTCTTTCGAGCCTATCAACCCAAGGTACCCCTCTCCGAATCATATCTAAATACTTTTGAAATCATCGATTTTTCATTATTTTCATTATTATTACACGACTAGGATTAATATAATATCACAGGTCGACATTTTTAAACTTTTGAAATGCTGATTGAGGTTTGATTGGCGAATTTTATAGTATTTTTTGAGCTGATTACGAAAAAAGTAGTGAAAAAATTCCATCATTCAAGGATTTTTCACAATTTGAATTTTTCGTTTAACGGTTTTTCTACTTTTTTTGATAACTTTTGACACTTCTAAGTCGATTTTCTAAGAAATAAAAGGGTTCTATGAAAAAAATGAATAGAACATAAATTGTAGAGCCTAAAATTTCCTATCTGTAAAGTCCAACTAGTTTTTTCTAGAGGACTTGGCTTTCGAGATATCTTAGCTTAGAATGAAAAGTTCAACTTTTTTCTAAAAAAAATTGAAAATACCTCAAAAACTAAGCCTCTTAGGAGAAAACAATTGAACTTTAACAATAGGAAATTTGACGCTCTACAATTTATGTCCTATTTATTTTTTTCGTAGAACCCTTTCTTTCCTCAGAAAATCGACTTTAAGGGCCAAAAGTTACATAGAAAAATGTAAAACAAATTTTCAACAAACAACCTTCCAAATATAAAAAAAATCCTGGCGTAATCGAGAAAAACTGTATTCATATTCGAACTCGGCACTAAAAAATAGATTAGAATCACCATATCAGCGGAACTTAGTGATGGGGAAATTTTAAAATCAGCGCTACATTTCAGACAAAAAACAGGGATAAGAACAAGAAAAAGAAAATTCTGTTTTAAATTAATTAGTGAAGGCAAATTAGAAAAAAATGAAAAAACATTTTCCTAGCAAAGATTTTATTTCGGAAAATTGTCGAGAGTGGTCCCCTGAATAACCCCAAAGAGTTTTCACCCCACAGACCTCAGACTAACTTTTTTAGAGGGGTTAACCCCTCCAAAAGCCAGTTTTTTCACATTATCTCCTCGGGGGTTGATTTTGGGATAAAAATAGTTCAGTACTTTTTTGTTCTACACTCAATTTTCAAAAAATTTTGTATGAACCATTTTTTAGTAGGATCGTAAGCAGAGATAGAGAGTCCTGAAGTAGGGGGGGGGGGGGAATTACTATTATTTAAAAACGTGACAATACGTATAAAATCGTACTAAACTGTATGTTTTTGGAATGAAAATAGTACTATAATGTAGATTGGTGGTGTAAATACTATTTGACCCCCCCTCTTCATCTGTGCCCACCCCGCCAAACCCATTTGTTTTTATTTAGCAATAGCAATGTGATTGAGAGGTGAGGTGGGGTGGACTCTTGGGAGGGGGTGGAAGGTCAAAAATGCCTCTTGACCGTGTACCTTCTCCTATGTGTCCACTCCACCCCACCCTTCAATCATATTGCTCTTCCTTCAGGACTCTCTATCTTCTCTGCTTACGGTCCTACTGAAAAATAGTTCATACAAAAATTGTTGGAAATTGAGTGTAGAACAAAAAAGTACTGAACTATTTTTATGCCAAAATCAACCCCCGAGGAGATAATGTAAAAACGGGTTTTTGGAGGGGTTAACCCCCTCTAAAAAAGTTAGCCTGAGGTCTGTGGGTTGGTGGTAACTCTTTGGGGTTAATCAGGAGACCAGGCTCAACAATTTTCCGGAATAAAAGCTTTGCTAAGCAAATATTTTTTTTCTTCCAAATGATGCTAATTTGCCTCCACAGAATGGATAATTACCATATCATTTTTCACGCTGATTACGAGAAAAATGGTAAAAAAATTCAAGGACGTCAGGATTTTTCATAATTGGAGGATTTTTTGTCGAAAATTTGTTTTATACTTTTTGATGTAATTTTTGACCCTTACAGTCGATTTTCTGGGAAAAGAAGAGGTCCTACGAAAAAAATGAATATAACATAAATTTGTAGAGCGATCTCAAAAGCTAAGCCTCCTAAGAAAAAACTAATTGGACTTTGTAGATAGGAAATTTGACGCTCTACAATTTATGTTCCATTCATTTTTTTCATACAACCCTTCTTTTTCTCATAAAATCGACTTGAAGTGTCAAAAGTTATAAAAAAAGTGGAAAAACCTTCAAACGAAAAATTCAAATTGTGAAAAATCTTTGAGTGATGGAATTTTTTCACTATTTTTCTCGTGATCAGCGCGAAAAATACAATGAAAATCGCCCATCACACCTCAAACAGCATTTTCCATGTCAACCTGTGTAATATTTATTCGTATAGTTCCGGTAATGGCGGTAATTCGTTCACGAATGTACAAACACACTGTTACGAGCGACGTTAGGTCATTGAAGAGATTTAACTTGGTAGATGGTTAATTCGTCGATGGTTACGGTTAATGAAGTTATTTTAACAGACATTTCACACTGGCAGTCGCACCAGTCGGATAATAAATGCTATCATCGGAAGTTCTATAACTACTTTTTAATGAATAACAAGTATCCGAAAATAATGATCGTCGGCGCTATTTATCGAGATAATTTCGACAATGCTTTTCTATCTGTGTTAAAAAATCTGTCGAATGGAATTTACTCATTGAGGTATAGGATTTCCGAGTACACAGAACATAGATATATCTGTGTACTTGATTATATTTCTATACAGCGGTTTTCTATTATATGTACCTACCTACACGGTGGCTGGAAAGCTCGCGTGTGCGATAATTATTGTCTGTCGATAAATCCGGCATTAGTCGCGTCATTCGATTAGTTCGCTAAGTAATAAGTATCTATGTGCTTTTTACAATTCGATTTTTGTTAAATGGAACGATAGTGTAGAATTGATAATGGAAAAGTATCGAATCGGAAACCGACCGAAAAATAGTAGACAAATCAAATACGACGTTGAATCGAATGAAAGAAATTTTAAAAGAATCAAAATTTAATAAAATTAAAAAACAGGACGAACGTCAGCGTACTATGGGGTATCTAGGGTGTCTTTTATTTATACTTGGTGGGGAAAAAATTTGGAATTTTTTTCGGGACCCCTCCCCCTTTTAGTTTGGTGCTACTTCATGAAAAAAACTTACGCCGAAGGCATACAAATGAAGATGGAACTTTCGGGTTTGCAACATTCGAATCCTTGAAAATTTCGAATCAGATAAGATTTTTTTTCAAATTTTTTGTGCCCCCGGAGGGAAAAGCGCGATTGAAAAAAACAAACAAACAAAATCGAATTAGAATAAATCAAACAGATTTTTCGGGGGGGGGGGAAGAATTCCAGGAGGTATTCAGAGCTTTTGAATGCAGTTCTGAGGTCAATTCGACTTCAAACCATAACCAGGACCTAAAATGGGCTCATATGGGGAGGTGACAGGGAGGGGCCAACTTGCAAACATTCCATAATTATCGAGTGTGGTATCAAAAATCGTGTTTTTTTACCTGGGAGTCTGTTTCCGACGTCCCTTCAACAAAATCCACAAAATGGGCCCATAGGGGAGGTGATAAGGAGGAGTCAAATAGAAAATTCCCCATAATTATCGAGTGTGGTTTTTTACCCGAATTGTCCGTTTCCGACTTCTCTTCAACAAAACCCCCAAAATGAGCTCAAAGGGGATGTGGTGGGGAGGAGTAAAATTGAAAATTTCCCATGATTATCGAGTGTGGTATCAAAATCAAAAATTTTTTCCTCGAGGGGTCCGTTTTCGACATCTCATTATCTAAATCTGATTCAGTCTTCGATCAAATTCTGGCTTCGAGAATCAGTGAATTCATTTTCATTGAAAAGTATTGATTTTTCACTGATCTTTCAGCAGAGATTGGGCGATTCGAATCGCCATAAAGAATCTCAAAAGTTGTGAAGAATCCGATTCGAATACGATTCCCGAATCGGATTCTCTACTTCAAGCGAATCGCAGTTTTGGGAATCGGATTCGCAGAATCGTTAAGTCGAGATTCCCTGCGATTCCGATTCTTTAGTCTTTACGTTTACTTTCTTTATTGAACTTCTTGTTTTTCTTTCTCTTGTAAACGTTTTTCCATGACTTGGATGAGTAGTGAGCGATAATTTTCGAAAGATGAAGAATACTGATCCTGTATACAAATCTTTGCCTACGCTCCAAAAATTCCAATTTATGGTTGCATTTCCATTTCTCATGTATTTTCATTGTTAAAATTTTATTTTTTATTCTAATTTCTCATCTTCATTACTTTTCAAGATTTCACTGATTCGAGTTGGAAAGATATTATGAAAAATATAAAGTTTAAAACTCTTTAAAAAAAATTCAAGGTAAGTAATTCCCAAGTTGAAAGAAATTCGAAAAAACATGGATTTGAAAAAATTTGAAGATATTCACAAGTAGGTAGGTAGAGGTACCTACTGAAATTTTTCCAACTGTAAAATTTTTTTAATCTATATTTTCTCAAAATTTTTCCAACTTGGGATTTATTAAAAGTTTTTTAAAACTCCCATGTATTTTTTTGAAAAATTCTCCTAATTCGGAATTTTTTTCAAATGATTTAAAATTAAGTAATTCAATTTTTTCAAGTTCAAAGTTTTAAAAAAAGTTTTTCAACCTCATTTTTTCCAAAATTTCTTCTGACTAAATCATTGGCAGCAAGTTTAAAAAAATTAAATTAAAAACAAATTAATAAAATCCGAATTGAAAAAACTCTCGTGAAAACTGAAATTTAAAAAAATGTTATGGTGGGAAAATTTTTAAAAATGGGATCATTTGAAGAACATTTAATATTAGGTAAGTTTATGTAGATCAGAAACAATGAATTAATACCAAACGCCAGAGTATAAAAACCGTATATGAGAAAAAGGACCTAGGTGTAATAGAAAAAATATCACACCTAGGTCCCTTTTCTCATGTACATTTTTAGACTTAATAATTTAATATTTCTGATTTATTATACGTTTAATGTTAAATATTCTTCAATACTGAAAAAAGAGAGAATTGAAGAAATTGAAAAAAAAATCGAGTTGAAAAAATTTGAACATGGAAATTTGAATAAACTTGGACTGAGACCGTTGAAATGCCGTTTGCGGCAAAAATAATTAGGAGGTGTAAAAAAAACAATTTTGAAGTCCCAAAGTCGAAAGAGTGGTGCTGGAAAAAAATTTGATTACCGATGTTGTCGTTTGTACCTTTACTGCTTGTTGTTTTTCAATACATTTTCATTTTTAGGCTTGAGAAATTTTCTAATATTTTTTATTAAATCTTCACCAATCATCAAAATAGTTCGTTAATTCGTGATAATCAAAAGAAAAAAAATAGAGAATCGGTCTTGACTTTCGGCGAATCGCATAATTGCGAACCGGATTCTCACTTATGAGGGAATCGCCCCATCACTGTCTTTCAGTAAAAAATCACTTGATTTCTCAATTCCCATTAGTCAGGAAAAATTAATAATTTTTACGAGACTAGTTGAATTCATTTTACCAATTCAAGCTGGTAAATTTTATTAATTCAGATTTCAGGAATGTATTGGTTGTTTGTTCCAAACAATTCCGAAATTTTTCAATTTTTCTTTGCTCAAATCTTTTTATGCCCTACTCCATTTTCACTCGAATTCTCAGTCCCTCCCTTAAATAATTTCTGGGCAAGCTTATGATTTCATCTCCAAAGTTGGCAAATTTCAGTTTCAAAGTTGGAAAAATCGAGACCCCCCCCCAAAAAAAAAAAATTACTTCGCTACGTCACTGCGTATGATGGTTAATAATTTTTCCCCAGATTTTATATTAATTGCAGCTAGTCATGCAATGGCAAAATAGAAGATTTAATACATTGAACAATTTCCGATTATATTTTGGTAAATCGAAAATGAAAATGAATAACAGCCTTATCTGAGGATCGCATGGGTCCATGCGACGAATTCTTTCAGTTTTTGTATACGACTGGCACAAGCCAATGACACCAACTTATGGAATGTATGTTACCATGAGTTTTCTTCCAGAATAAAACAGTTGGATTGCAAGGTACGCACGAGCCGTGATTATTTCTAAGTATTACGTCAGTAGGTATTACTACCATTTCTTACGATTGAACTCTTCGTATTGCTGGATGATAATGATCAGTTAGTTTTTATTTTTCCGAGTGCTGGGACAGCGAAGGATCTGTGGCTCTCGTACGAGTACGTTTTCTGAAATATTGGCATATGCTGGACAGTTGTAATTGCTCTTGCCTTTTGTAAAAAAAAAAAAAAACACTATCGGTGTCCAAATATATAAGTAAACACGTTTTTCTTTGACATACCGACCGAATGTGCTCCATGCTGAGGTATCATAGCCCTATAGGTCTTCTTCAGGTTCCCTTTCGAGTCTCGAACTGATTTGCCTATTGGAACAATGGTTTCTCCTCGTTTAACAATATGTTTTCTCTATTAAGCAGCATCATAGGTGTACGACTTACGCAATCTATAATTTATTTTTGTTATCTTTGAATTTGCATCTGGAGCACATTTCTTAGGCTTTTAATTTAGTGGGGATTTCTTTTGATAAAATGCAGTTATTTAGGTTCTATAATTCATAGCTTATTTCTTAAGCTGCGGTTTATTTCCTCTTGAGAACCTACCTATTCTAAAAAGGGAGTCGTTTGAGCTATCCGCCTAAGATTGGGAGCGGAAATTCGATTTTTGGAAAAAGAATGTTCTGAAACCCCTGACATTTTTATGATAAAAAAATCCTCTTGCCGAGCTTAAGGGGGAGAGGGCTCGAGCCCCGGGGTTGGCTTGGAAACGTTTCGAAACCGCTTCCAATCGATTCGGCAGGTCGAAACTAGGATATAAACAAAATTTCAGCTTGTATCGTTGATTAGATCAAATTTTCATATTTTGTAGTGCTCTGAGGTGATTCCAAAACTTCAAAAATTTTCATGAAAAGGTAAGTAATTAAAATGAGTTTGGCTCAAAAATTTAAAATTTTAGTAATTTCGCTGGATTTTTCAATTTTTTTCAATTTTTAAATTTTGGGGGGCTTACAGGAACGTGTTAATATTAACTTTGTGAGCCAAAAAATTCAGGGAATTATTTTCTCATAAAAAGGAACAACTTTGAGGGGGTACGAGAAAAATTTAAAAAGAAAAAATTCATCAATTATAAATAAGGACCACCCTAGACGTCACATGGGGGTTCGCACATGCTCCTAGGTCAATGCTTCTTGAATTTTTACATTACTTTCCACCAGTGACGTCAAAACACTCACACTAGAACACAAACTCGCCGATTTAGACTACCTGTATACGTAGTATCTATTTACCTTGGGAACGATGTATGTAACATCTTAACGAGACTGGTTTTCCGCATATATGGCAAAGTATGGCACTGGATCACAACGAGAGAAAAAAAAACGACGAATGTAGCGGAAAATGCGTTAAAGGTGAATAGACCTGCTGATGCTCGCAGCTTTCCGGTATACCTATTCCTAACCTTGCTGGATACAATTCCAATAAGATTCATTTGCATAATTTTTAAACGTCTGCAAATAGTTAACGTTGCATCATTGACCTTTCGGTGGTTCGAATTCGCGATAAAGTAAGTTGGGCAATTTATCTGTAATCTTCCAAATTATCTGATTTTCGGTAATCGTAAATTAATTTAAATTACCGCCAATTGAATTGCACTGAGAGATTCGATTTTTAAATTCGAGTACAGGCATCAAACAGAAATTTTGGAAAAAAATAGTGACTCAAGTGATTTGTCACGTAAGTAGATATTTTTTTTATGACGAGATCCCTGAATTTTCAGTTTTTAAAACAAAGATTAATAACATTTTTCGATGTGAATCCATGTACCCTGTTTATTTGAATTTCAACACATATTGCCTTCCTTTGAAATTAAAAATGATCGCAGCATAGGCGGAGATGAACCGTAACTTTTGGAGGGGCTTGAGCGTCGAGCTCCAGTTAAAAAATAAAAAAACGAAAATGTTCATTTTCCATCTCCGAAAATTTTTCTATCCTTACCACTACGAGATTTTTATTCATTTTTTCAATATGAAGAATAGATGGAAGGAAAAAGGGTTCATACCATCATTTTGAGGTGAATTGTGTACGTAAAGGGTATGGGCGGATAAGGGGTGAATTTGGCCCCAGGCGCGTTTGGACTCCTTAACATTTCAAGTGGTGTATATTAACTAGAAAAACATTTCCACAAAATTTTGAACCCCTACCTCCTCCCCATCGAAGTTATGGCCATTGTATTGCATTATTTTCAAGAATTTTTAATTTCAACGAAAGTGAAGGAAAATTTTTGCTCTTTGGCATAAAGTTACGTTTCATAGAGGTGTATTTATGGTAATTTTTTCAAAATTTTTGGTACACTCCTTTAAGTGTTTTCGGCTATTTGAAGTTTTCAATCGTAAAAAACACCACATAAGCGAAGAGCAAGCACCCTGGAAAAATTACTGAAACATACGTTTTTTTATGTGGAATTTTCCTGTGTACTTGGTTTTGGTCATTTTTTCGAGCTAATGGCCGAAAATTGCGAAAAACCGTACAGAGATGTTGTCATTTCAGCAGATTTTCCGAATTTTGAGTGTTTTATGCAGAAAAAAATGACTAAATGAAAAAACCAATCGTAAAATGAAGTGAAAATCACAAAATTCTTTTTTTTTGCAAAACCATGCCAGCATTAGCGCACCCAAAAATTGTGTACGGTTGAGAAATCAAGAAAATGGAGGAGAGGATCAAAATTCAGTGAAAAAATCAAGTAGGTAACCTGTTATTTCAGTGTCGCTGAAATGTGCAAGGTATTTTTTGTGGACAGATGGTGCAGTTGTGAGGTAAATTTCCAAATGATCGCACGAAACATTTTTTCCGGGAAAAAATTGTAGGAAATTAAACATAGGAAAAAAAAGTACTGAACAACTTCTTTGGTAAAATCAAACCTTGGAGATATATTGAGAAAACCAGTTTTTGAAGGAGTAGAGGAAGGGGGTGCCCTCATGAACAAAACAGCACGAGGGCGTGGTAACTCCTAGCGGTTAGTCACCTTCCACAATTTTTCGCTGTAAAACTTTTGACAGTCAAAAATTGCTTCATTTCTCTTTTTTTCTCAATTGCCTGCCTCAAGTAATGTTCAACTTTACTTGAGAAATATCTCGAAAATTACGCCTCCCGAAAAAATCTGAATGCACTTTTCCGATAGAAAATTTAATTCTCTACAATTTTTGCCATGGTCATTATGGTTGTAGAACGCTTAGATTTCTCAGAAACCTCACTTTTTCGCGAGCAAGGCGAAAAAAATTCGATTTTTTCACATAATTTAGGAAAGTTTTTACCGTAACTTTTTTTTCTAAAAGAGATAGAGGTCTGCAGTTTGCGGCATTCGATTCAGCGTAAAATTTTCTATAAGATTGGATCAAAAAAAAAAAATCATTTTTTTTTTCAATTTTTTCTCAAATCCGCGTATCTTGTTTTTGAAAAATCACATTTTTGGCTCCCCCACCCCCCAAAGCAAACTTTGGACAAAAAAATTATTTTCCCCTCATTAGATAAATAAAAGCAACCCAAATTTCGCAATCGGAGCCCAAACACAAAAATCGTGTCGACTTGTGTTATTATCTATTGTAATTTTCTTGCCCGAGAAACCTTATCCAAACTTGAAAATGGCGAATTTTCCGGGGAAAAATCACCGAATGAAAAAACCAATCCCACCATTCGTTTTCAGTAAGTTAAAATACCCCGATAAACACCCTTATCGCAATAGCCTCGAAATTCACTTTTTCCGCCATGAAAAATCAGTGAAAAACGTGAATTTTGACACTTTGAGCATAACTATCGAGAAAAGGGTGTTTATCTGGTTTTTTTGACCTGCTGAACACGAATATGGGATTGGTTTTTTCATTTAGCAGGCATCAAACAGAGTCAACTTTTTTAATGACTTGTCTCCTATTTTCAAGGTTGGTCACTAAAAGTGACATATCTCCACTTCGAATAAATTTTTTTTTATAAAATGAAAAAGTAAGGAATACTTTTGAAACTTGTATGCAGTTTTTAATCTTCCAAACTTCGCGATAAATTAATTACACGCATATCGCCGTCACCGGTCGTTAAATAGTCTTTAATTTTCATCTAGCAAGCTTATCGCTATTCCTACTTACTTGAAACCCACCGCAGGTACCACGCGATGTATCACATAAAGACACTGGCATCCCAACAGGCAAACGGGCAAATTCAACTGTCACATTCATTAATAACGGGTTCTGTCGAGTGTTTCATCTTGACACGAATTTTTTATATGTAAATTTAGATCAAATTGACGTTTTTGATACGATACATGCCGCCTTTTTAATATTCATTTATTGGAATATGTAGGTACCCGAAGTTATATCGCTGAGGTTTGAAAAGTCTCGTGCTTGCAGGCATCAAACAGAGATACCTTTTTTTTAGTGACGTCTTCTATTTTCAAGGTTGGTCACTAAAAGTCACCTTGTTTGCCAAAAGGTCACTATTGGTAACTTTTTTCGAAAATCTTTTTTCCTCAAAAATTTTCAAACTTCAAAATTATTTCAACGTAAATTTTTCAAGTCTGAAATTTTTTCCTCAAAATTTTTTCAACGTAAATTTTTGTAAATCGTCAACTTTTTTTCTCGAAATTTTCCAAAATGCAAAATTTTACCAGCGTAAATTTTTCAAATATACAATTTTTTTCAAAATAATTTTTTTTAATCCTAGAAATTCAAAATTGTAAAAAAACGATTGAATTTTTTAAATTACTTACTTAAAAAAATTATATTTTTGATTTTTTTTCATAACAATAATGTAATTTTTTCCATTATCTAAAACTTTACTTGGAAAAAATTTCAGGAAAAAATTTCACACTTGATGAATAAGTTGGTAAAAATTTGCAGTTTGAAAATTTTTGAGAAAAAATTTTAGAAAATGAACGATTTAGTCGTTCGGATTTTATTTGTACTTTGGTGCCTGAAGCACATCCATTTATGGATTTAGTCGTAGATAGCTACCGCTGATATTGCTCGATTTACGCAATGAACCATTTCGCGGTCGCCTTCGTATTCGTCGAGATACTTCCCGCTAGCCATTACCGTTGAATAATTGGCCCCTCTAAATCGCCGTAAATATACATTCTCGACTACGTTGCTTGCTTGCAGGTATACAGCGGATGGAAATTTGGCGGCTGAGAGCGTGGCTAGTAAGCCTGCTAGCTACAACGTTCTTCCACAATTTGGATTCAACGGGCGATGGCATCGACTCAGCAGAAAAACCTCACACAAGACAAAAAAGACTGTTATGGATAACCTCAGACGGTCGTTTAGCCCTGCCGCCAGGCACCCACCTCACAATTACTCCTTCACTTTCGTTACCATTCGTTCGGTACCCACCGGATGGTTTTCTTTCTAATATGTCCATTAGTTTACCATTTAGTAGTAAGTACCAAGCTCGTCGATACGATAACGCAGGTCGACATTTTTAAATTTTTGAAATGCTGTTTGAGGGTTGATGGGTGATTTTTATAGTATTTTTCGCGTTGATCACGAGAAAAATAGTGAAAAAATTCCATTACCTGAGAATTTTTCACAATTTGAATTTTTCGTTTAACGTTTTTTCAGTTTTTTTTGATAACTTTTGATACTTCAAGTCGATTTTCTAAGAAAAGGAAGGGGTTTACGATAAAAGTGAATAGAACCTAAATCGTAGAACGTCAAATTTTCCATCTGTAGAGCTCAATTAGTTTTTTCTTAGGGAGCTAAGTTTTCAAAATATTTCCAATTTTTTTTTTTAAAAAGTTGAAATTTGAATTTTGAGCTGAAATACCTCGAAAGCTAAGCCTCCTAGGAAAAAATAAATTGAACTATACAGATAGGAAATTTGAAGTTCTACAATTTATGTTCCATTCATTTTTTTCATAGAACCCCCCCTTTTCTCAGAAAATCGAGCTGAAGTGTCAAAAGTTATCAAAAAAAGTAGAAGAACCGTTAAACGAAAAATTCAAATTGTGAAAAATCCTCGGGTGATGGATTTTTTTCATTATTTTTCTCGTGATCAGCGCGAAAAATACTATGAAAATCGCCCATCAAACCTCAAACAGCATTTTCCAGGTAGACCTGTTTAATGATACGGGTATTGCATATTGGATGAGATGTAACGTCATAAAAAATAATTTTCCAGTTGATTTTGATTTATTGGGTTTGACGGATAACCAAAATCCATACGGCGTACTGCCTCCGTTAATAGGACGCAGTCTAGGCCGCAAAGCGGGTTCGTATTTTGCTGATTACGTGACTCAATTTCTCGAAAGAAAGAGAACAGAAAGATCGGCGCCACCGACCCCGAAAAATTCGCAATTTCACGGAGGAGAACGGTAAAACACAATCGAGATGTTAATTTTTCCATTGCAGTCAAAAATGACCGATATTTGATTTTTTTTTATAGTGCTTTGCTGTACACTGTTGTCGAAGACTTGCTGGCTAGTTTTGGCATGGATGGTAAAGCTTGCTTGCTGAGGGCAATTTGTGAAGTACATAGTCATTCTGCTATTCAAAAGTTTGGCCTGATTGGGGAAATGATGGAGTTATTTTTTTCGTAAGTATGAGCCCATTGGAATCATTTACTCTCTCATTTAAAAATCAGTGAAAATTATCGAAAATCACTGGAACCCAGTCAGAATTGCAGCACAGTAATAAATCGATGAAAAATTTCTAGAAAATCAGTGAAAATTTATTGGAAAATCAGTCAAATCTCTAAAATTTGCTGAAAAATTAGTGAAATTCTTTGAAAAATCAGCGGAAATCCGCGGAAAATCGAAATAATTCCGCTGATTTTTACTGATGCAATTCTGACTGTTTACAAGCATCAAACAGAAATTTTGGGAAAAAAATAATGATGTGAATAAAGTGACCTTTCATGAGGCAAAAAGTGGCAAATTTTTTGAAAAACGTGACCAGGTTTTCAATTTTTCTCAACCATACCCCCTCCCACCCCATTATTTTTTCAAACTGTATTTCTTCCTGCGATGGTTCTGAAAAAATCGATTTTTTCATCAATAAATCTTCACTTGAAATTGAGAGTTCTGGGATGAGTTTCAAGTATGTAACTGAAAAAAGTAATATTTTTTTTTACCAATTTTTCGGCAATTTATAGACCTTTTATATAATGATATTCATAAAGCATTTTCGAGTGATGTACTTACAACCCTAAACCGTGCAGAGGAATTATTTGAAATGCATGGTGTCTAACCTAACGATTTTTTAAAACAAATTATGACAAGTTGTTGACTAAATCATACAAATGAAAATCCGGATTTTTCTGAGCTAAAAATTTAAAAATTTCGTACAAGTCATTGAAATTTTTAGCTGGGTTCTGTAAATGAAAAATCGATGAGGGAGTAAAAATCATTTCCTCAAGATATATTATTCAATATGTTGAGCCCGAGCGAAACGAGGATAGGTAAACATTTTAGTGAAAAAAACCATTCAAAAATTGAAATTGAACACTTTTCTCTCATTGAGATTTTCCTAAATGTGACCAATAATTTCAGATTCTCTTCTATTCCTTCTTTCTTATTTTCAACATCGAAGTCGAAGACATCACAGTATTCCTTTCTCATCACAGCTTATTAAAAATCACGGTATCAAAAAAAAAGAAAAAAAAAAGATTTTCAATGAATTCTGTAGAAAAAAATTATAAATTACCCGTGAGTTGCGCGGAAATTTTTCAGAAAAATTTAATAATTTCATGAATAAAGACAAGAAAAAATAATTTTTTTCTGTACATTACGATCAGCAAAAATTGATGAAATGACAATTGACCAATAGTGACCTTTTGGCAAAAAAGTGACTAGTGACCAACCTTGAAAATAGGGAACAAGTCACTAAAAAAAACTCTGTTTGATGCCTGTCAGTGAAAAATTTCACTGAATTGCTAGAAAATCAATGAAAATTCACTGGAAAATCAGTCAAATCTCTCAAATTTTCTAAAAAATCAGTGAAATTCATTGAAAAATCAAAAAAAAATCCGCTGAAAATCGAAAGAATTCCGCTGATTTTTACTGATGCAATTCTGACCGTTTATCAGTGAATTTTCAATTTTCAAAGATTTATAATGAGAGAGTAGGTACCTATAATTATTTATTTTCGAGAAATAGGTACTTATTTGAGAGGCCAGAATTGGAAAATTGATTCGTGCTTGGGAAACCTTTTTGCAGAGCTAGTAAGTCACCTTTTGCTGAACTATTAGACGAATACGTTGAAGCGGAAATAACCGGGCGTGATAAACGAGAATGTTGGCCGTATTTCAAAAACTGTCCGAAATCTCTGTTTCAACCAAGTCATAACAAATATACGTACGTATTATTCAGAATTCTGTTGTTTTTTAGTTTTTTTTTTTTCATACGCGTAAATTACTAAATTTTGGGCCCATGAACTTCGATTATCAATTTTTTTTATTTAAAAAATTCAAAAATTGAGAAAACGTTTTAAAAATAAATTTCACAGTTATTTTAATACGCGAAGAGAAAACTTTTTACCTCCTGTTTGTCGTTTCACATTCAAATTTTGCTCGATGTTCTAAAAATTGAACCATTCAAAAAAAATTTCCAACCCACATTTTTGAAGTGAAATATTATATCTATCTGAATTTCAAGTTTGTAGGTAAGGGAAGATGGAACAGATTGCAAATGTGTTTATTTTTCGATTTTTGAGAGAAAATTCACTATCTCATAAACTTTTCAAGTTCGCTTTGATAAATTTTTTAGTCGATTTCAAATTTATAATCTAAAATTAATTACTTATCACAGTTTTGGAGGAAATCGTAATTTTGAAATTTTGAAATCAAGATAAAAATAAACATTTTTTATGTTTCTGAAAGTTATGTCAAAATTAAGATCGATAATTAATTAAAAATTTTTGTAGGTATCAATTTTCTCGCAATTCTTAATATAGACTTCAAAATCGTACGATTATGGTTTTATATATCCATGATGAAATGTTGAAAAGATGTGGAAATTTCAAATTTCCCAGGGATGCGTGGAAACTTAAACCGCCACTTTTTCAAAAATATCCCTATACTTTGAGGATTCCATCTCCGCTTTTTTGACTTAGGTAATGAAAACTTTTATGGTAGATCCCCAACTCAAATTAAATCACTGCTGTGGATTTAGTCAAAATCGACTCTTATGGTTAATTTTCAACGTGTAGTTTTTTAATTTACAACACCACCAAACAAAAATTCAATAATTTATATATAAAATTACCCGAAATCAAAAAATAATTGCACCTTTGGAGACTCACAATCAAGTATGAAAAATTTTCCAAATTGCTTCCTGTAACAAAATCGCTAGGTACCTAATATCTACCTACTTCAACTTCAACTTCAAAACAATTTAATTTACAGAGATAACAGTGCCACAAAACAAGAAACAGAAAACGAGGCTGAAAACGAAATACCAACAGACGAAGACTTATCGCAATTGAATATCGAGTTAAACCAAAGGAATAGAAATTACGCCATGTAAAATACGTGTAGGCAAAAGTCAGTATTTGGTTCGAATTTTTTTTTCAAAAAAAGTTACAAACGATTTCAATACGCGTTTTTTATTATTAAAAAAAAATTAGGTAGGTACGTTTTTTTGTTGATTATTTATTAAACATTTTTTTTTTACCATTGTGTCCTAAATTATGTGCTATATATTTTTTAATTATACAAGTTTGGAAAAACGCGTCCATTTTGAACGAATTTCTTGAAATGTTGATTTTGAGGATGAAAAATAGACGATCGATGACTTTAAAAAATCAATAAATCTGACTTATTTCGAAACACAAACAAATCAATCAAAATTAAATTGAAGGGTCTTTCTGTTCTCACACGAAATGATCAATGAAATGACCGGACTATGCGTGATCTCGTTCATTTTTTTTCGTCATTCTATCAATTTTTTCAATTTCAATAAATTTTTTCATCACAAAACTTTCTTCTTCAAAACTTTTTTTAGCTCAAAGATTTTTTCAATTTCTTCAATCTTCATTTTCGCTAAAAAATTTTCATTTACATACTTACCAATTTTCATCTAAATTATCAACTGCAAAATCCTATTCTTAGATATTAAAATTTTTAAAAACTTGACATTCTGTCGAATTTTTCTCACATTAAATTTCTTAAAATGTTTTTCAACCCAAATTTTAAAAAATTTTATATTCTAAAAATTTCAGAGCTGAAAAATAATTTGAGAAAATAATTTGAGCTAAAAAAAAATAGAATTTTGAGAAATAAATTCAAAGCTGCAAAAATTGAACTTCTGAGAAAAAATTTCGAGAGAAAAATTTTGAGAAAAAATTTCCTGAGTTGAAAAATTAAAACTACCTATGTATTTCTGTGAAAAATGCCAGAGTTGAAAAAAATCTATAGGTACCTAAAAAAAATTTTGAGGAAAAAATTTCAGAGTTGGTAAAAATTTTATTCTAGATCAAAAAATTTTAGAGTTGAAAAATATCAGGAGAAAAGGAAATTAAGAATTCAAAACTATTCTGAGAATCAAAAAAAAAAAAATAGATTGAAAAATTATTGATTTCGGTTTCAAATTTTCAAATCAAAGGGTAATATTAATCTGTTTAACGAAAATCTTTTGACTAGCGCTAGAAAAAAATATGAATTTGACCCAACAGTTACTAATTATGGAAAATTGTGATTTAATCAATTCATATGAATTATTTTCATACGTTTTTTTTTTTTCAAGAGGAAAAATTCCAAAATTTCCTGCAGGTTCCGGAACGTCCTGAAAACGCTTCCAATCTCGATTTTGTAAAAATTCACTAAAATTAAAAAAATAAACTTTAGCACCTAAAATTTTTGATAGCAGTTCTTTTCGAATGTAGTTTTGATAGGTCTACTTACACCTGTTTTTGCTTCAGCCAAAAATTTTAATGAAGTTGGAATACCTTCTTTGTAAAGCAGTTCAAAATAATGTTGGAGAGTTCATTTTTCTCTAGGTATCGTTTGATTGAAAAACAACCCGAAATATTATCAACTTGTTCTCTGTAAGAATAATTAAGGAAAACCGTGAATTTTCCATTGATTTGCTTTCAACAAAGGTCAAAAGTATGAAAAATTATTGACGAATTATTTGAATTTCAAGAAGGAAGGAAGAGGTTTTTTTTTGTACAAAACATAAACCCATAAATATCGAATTCAGTTGGAACATTTCTACAAAAAATTTCCACCACGTTCATTTTTCACCAACGACATTCTCGAAGACTTGGAGCCTGGATCCTGATATCAAACCAGGTTGAAGAAAATCCATCAAGAAAATCACTTTCGATCGATTTACGCCGGTAATTTATTCTTCCAAACTCATCATGGCGGATGAGATCGATCAACCGGTACGAAAAAATTTCCTGAACAAGCTTACGGAGCTTCTCGAACACACTAAAACACCACCTTCGACTACTAGATAAAAATTAAACTGGTTTTAATTACCGCGGTGCAGCGACGGAGACTCCGATGCAATCGTGAGAAAAAAATTATTAAACTGGTACATTTTACAGAGCGTTCTTTCGAAGGTCGCAAAAAATTAAAGTATCACCTCCGAAGCTACCTGGCACGCGTTCCAAGTTGATCAGGCTGATTTGGCGGTTGGCGGTTCACGTGTCCGGTGCAAGGTACCGCGGCCACTTGAACGAGAAATTAAAATCTTCCCTTCTCTTCCCTTCCGTACCCTTCCCATATGGCACCGGCGGTAATTAACCTCAACCTAATTAATTCGTAAACCGCCTCTTTGGAACGTCAAAATGATATTGTAAATCGTCAAAGTACTCGTAATTTTTTACAATCACGTACAAAATTCAATAATTTAATTACATGAAATCAAATTTGGCTAATGAACGAACAAAAGAAATAGTAGGTACATAGATATACAATTTTTTACAAGTACATCTTACATAAATAAATAAATAATCAAACAAATAAATAAAAACGCTTTGGGTCGAACAACGAGAAGCAACTAGTTATGGTAACCATTAAAGTACAAATAGATAGCAATAAAAATTGGTATATGGAATAAGTGATCAAAAATCAACATTTAAAATTCAGATTCAAAATGTTTCATATGTATAAGTGATGTTTCTTGATAATTGGTCCTCCGAAAAAATGTAGAGGAGCAATTTTTTGAAATTTTCCGACTGGGTATCAATTGGCCCATATTTATCTGTACTCGGAAAGGGGCACCGTCGAGGGGAGGGGTGAAAAGGGGTAAAATATTGGATTTTTTTTAGCGAGGTATCGTTTGAGAGAGAAAAGTGTTATTGCGAATACTTAAAATTGCAATCCAAATAGATGCCCCCAAGAAACAGATTTTTAATTTTTAAGAAGGGATTTTATTATATTTTGTAGCACCTAATCAAATTTCAGTTGGAATGAATAAACTAGTCGTGCCATTTTTAATTCTCGCAATTCCATGAAAACCAATGACGTACTCGGGTGTGCTCAAGCGGTGCCATGGCTCAGCTGTTTCTTAAACTCGAAAAAAACTTGAAAAAATGACGAATCGATTTCAGACTTATTCGGAAAATATGAAAAAACTTCAATAAAAAATAATCTCACATCAAATTTTTGTTTTCAGAAGTCTTGAAAAAATGAAATGTCACGGGCGCATGTAAACTGCACACACGTTGGAGTAAACAACGAAACGGTGTATGTAAACTGCACACATATGTACTCGTAAATTGCACACTCACAGCGATAAGGTATTCTGCACACCGTTGGTTTGAATGAACGATTGAATCGTTCATGACTTGTTATGGCTCCTTAGCTACTCATATTGTAAATTTTCTTCCATTTTTACTTTGTCTCATCCTTGGGCAATGTAGAGCTTTCTACTTCTTTTGAGTGGGGGGAAGGGGAGCTGAACAATTAATAATTTGGGAATGTACCTTTTTCATTTCATTTTTCATCTTGAATTAAAAATACCTAGAACTCAAGTCGCCTTATTTTTGTAAAATTTGCTCTGCAGAAAAATTAATTTCCCTCTCATCCTCCCTCTCCACCCAAAACTGAAATCAGTAATATTTTTGAAAGTTTGTTCTTGAGGAAAATTCCCTACTCCGGTAGAATTTTTGATAAACTTGTTGGGGGGATGGGGTCTAATCCTGCGTTTTGATTTTAGGATTTTGTTGCTACACTTTGACAGGAATCTGAAAATTTTCGAGAAAATCGGCCTGTCATTGAAAAATAAAGGAGAGTCATTTCTGGAAAAAATGGACGCTTTGCTGATTAAAAAAAAACAATGAACTAGTGATAAAAATTGTTCAAATGCTGTTAAAAGAATTGTTGAAATTTCGTCTGAAACATCGCGAGATCGTGAAATCCCAAACCAGCAGCCATTACCTATCCGAAATTCATGCAAATTGGAAAATCGGATATTCGCTACCATCAACGTCGACCTTTAAAACTACAAAAACGAATTAAATTTTTTTCTTTTATTTAAGCCCTGATGTTGCGAAAAGAAGCACAACGAGCCAATCAAACGTTACTGGCGAAAAGTAATTTAAGTAATTTTAAGAGTATCATTTTTTGTATGTGCCATTTCGTTCATTTATTTTTTGTGTGCTAATTACATATGTGTGCAAATCACACTTCTTCTTAGTGTGTGCAGATTACATATGTGTGCAAATTACACTCGTTTGTGTGCAATTTACTTTCTTCCAATGTCACAGTGTAGTGAAATTTTATTTTTCAACCGTTTTCTAACATCCCTGACAAAATTTCAAAATGTATGGTAACATAATATGGTGTCTCGGACACATTTTTGAAATCACTCTCAGCCCAAAGACATATGCATATCTCAAATCTGGAAATTTTGTCGAAATAAATTTATTTCAAGAAATTGCCCAAAATCCCATTAAAAATCACCTTAATGCGGTAAAGTTAGGTCAAGATTGTATTATCGAATTAAAATCTTAAAACTTGAAAACATTTCAATTATGTAAAAATTTGTATAAAGTACTCGATGTAAAAATAACAGAAAAATGCAGTTATTTGAATTATCTGGGCAGGCCAGTGATTTTCAATTCATTCAGGAACAAAAAAAAAATTATCAATTTTGAGAAGAGCCTGAGTAAAAACAAAGAATTTGATTTAAAAATATTACCTAACTTTTATTTTTATTTTGTCAAATGTTTCTTGGTCGATATTTTCCAGTCTTATTATCTCTTTTAACATTTTAGAAAGCTAGCATATTTTTTTTTCCTTTAGAAACTCGTTAAGTTTCCTGTTAGATATCTATTTATTTGCTAAACATCTGTATTTTTGAGAAAATACAAAGTTATCGATTGAAATTAATCAAAAATTGACTCAATTTGAAGCTCAAAATTCTCAAAAGTTGTTCAAAAAAAATTCGGATGGTATTTTTCAATTTCTGGCGAAATTCTACCCCATTTTCATAGGTCAATGAGATGGCAATTGGAATAGGTACCGAAATTTTTTCAAAATTTGGAAATTAAGGGGAGAGGCCCGGGCAATGATGGATTTTGTACGTATCATGGTTTCCACCTCACATCTTTTAAAAATTAACATTTCATAATTTCAAATACAACCACGCAAATTTTAAAAATAAAATTGGTGGAGAAAGAGGAATTGATAGGATCCCAAAGACATCAACTGCCCATTAGATTTTTTGACATGGTTTGGCACATATTAGATACAGACTATATTAGGCTAAGAAATTGAAGAAGTTCGACTTGCTTTTGGCGATTCCATTGGATCCATTAAATAAAAAAAAATCACAAAAAAATATGCCAATGAATTAGGAAGAAAATAGCATTGGGAATGAGCCATAGTCGAACAAAATTTGACCATGGCCAGACGTGATTACACATGTTAGAAAAATGTACACGAACCTGTTCATAAGCCATGCACATTACGATGCTCATTGCTTGCTGTGAGAAGAAGCACATCTGGACAAGAGATTAAAATAAATGGTACCAGACTATTTATTCAAAGGGCAGCACGACATATGAGGAATTATTGGTGAGATGTTCTATTCACGTGACAGTACTTATGTCTACGAGTAGTGTGCTTACTGATCTACCTTAAAGGAGAGATCTCAGCGGATAATTCAGGGCTGTATATGAGTTGATTCCCGAAAAATGTTCAATGAAGAAGGGTAGTCGAATTGATTCACACTTTTTTTGGAGTCAAAATTGAATTGATTCCGCCCCTTTTTTTTAAGCAATACTCGAATTGATTCACACTGTTTTTGAATATTGATTCTCATCGTTTTTGAATTAATTACCACATTTCTTCGGATAGGACCTAGAAAAATTTAGTTTCCTATTGCAAATGATAAATCTGTGAATGAAAAACATCTTTCAATAGAACATTGGTGCTTCACTATTCAGTAGGGTGGGCCGAAAAACGAAAAATTTTGATTTTTGAAAAGTTACCCCCTGCAAAAGTTGTTGACTGGATAGGCTAAAAAAATAAAGTAGAAAATTTCCGAATCGATTCATATCTTCCGATTGCAAATTTTGAAAAAAATTGAAATTAATTAAAATTAAGTTTAGAGCTTATTTAGGGACTATCTGTATCAAAATGCACATTTTTTTGAAAAAATCGGTGTTTTAAAACTTTTTAAAATTTTTCTTCAGAGGTAAAGAAATATGAGAAATTGAAAAAAACTATAAAACAGGAATTTTTCAAAAAAGTTGTGGTTTCTGCTTTAAATATTCCCTAAATAAGCTCTAAAATTAATTTTAATGAATTTTGATTATTTTTTTGGAATTTTTTGAAATTTCTGATATTAAATTTTAGGCAATTCCCAAAGAATTGAAGGCTCTTGCGCGATCGGAAGATATGAATCGATTTTGAAATTTTTATTTCTCCAGTCTATCCAGCAAACAAATTTTTGCTGGGGTAACTTTTCAAAAAACAAGATTTTTGGTTTTTCGGCCCACTCTACTATTCAGTCTCTGTGAAAGATGTTTGACTGCAAAGTGTGGTTCCTGGGTGTGATACCATCTCGCTGTGGGAATCAATTAAATTGTAGCTTCGTGGCTTCAAAAAAAGGTAGGAATCAATTCAATAGTAGCTTCAAAAAAAGTGGAAATCAAATCAATTGTGGCTTCAAAAAGGTAGGAATCAATTTCAATTGTGGGTTCAAGAAAAGTGGGAATCAATTCAATTGTGGCTTTGTGGCTTCAAAAAAGGTGAAAATCAACTCAATTGTGGCCTTAAAAAAAGTGCGAATTAATTCAATTGCGGCTTAAAAAAAAGTGCGAATTAATTCAACTGTGGTTTTGTGGCTTCAAAAACGTAGGAATCTATTCAATTGTGGCTTCAAGAAGAGTGGGAATCAATTAAATTGCAGCTTCGTGGCTTCAAAAAAGGTGCGAATTAATTCAATTGTGACTTTGTGGCTTCGTGGCTTCAGAAAGGTAGGAATCAATTCAATCGTGGCTTCAAGAAGAGTGGGAATAAATTAAATTGTAGCTTCGTGGCTTCAAAAAAAGGTGAAAATCAATTCAATTGTGGCTTCAAAAAAGTAGGAATCAATTCAATTGTGGTTCAAGAAGAGTGGGAATCAAATTGCAGCTTTGTGGCTTCAAAAAAAGTGCGAATCAATTCAATTGTGGCTTCAAGAAGAAGGGGAATCAATTAAATTGTAGCTTCGTGGCTTCAAAAAAAGGTGGAAATCAATTCAATTGTGGCTTCAAAAAAATTGCGAATTAATTCAATTAAGGCTTTGTGGCTTCAAAAAGGTAGGAATCAATTCAATTGTGACTTCACGAAGAGTGGGAATCAAATTGCAGCTTCTTGGCTTCAAAAAAAAAAATGCGAATCAATTCAATCGTGGCTTCAAGAAGAATGGGGATCAATTAAATTGCGGCTTCGAAAGAAACTGGAAATCAATTCGAACCGTTTTCACTTTTGAGAATCAACTCAACAACTTCGATTACAGATGTTTGGCATAATTTCAGTTTTAATTGAAAAATTTCAATTTTTTGATTTTTCAATCACCTAAAATCGGATTTCATGCCACTGTGGGGAACATCCATTGGAACTTCTTCGTCTCTCAACACGTAGGATAAATCTGGCGGGTACTGCACTGGAAAATGATCTTCCAATGTTTTGTTCTGACTAATTGGAACTACATGTAACAAAACTTTAGTTTTCTCGTTTTGGTTTCTTTTTTCGGGCAATTTTTCTAACTACATTATGAAAATAAGTATAAAAAGAAAGATGAGGGAAGGATGCGTATGTGTGACAATTTTGAAGGAACTTGCGGAATTTAATGAGCGTTACGTTTGTACAAGGTCGGCCATGCAGAATACTTGTTGGCAGGGTAATGCTGAGGATAATATGGCGACGAATGAGGAGCTTTTACGTAGGAAGGTTCTTCATGGACATGCTGGTAATGATAGTTCTTCTCATAAGCTGGAAAGACTGGGCTCTTTTCATAACCTGGAAAGACTGGGTTCTTTTCATAAGCTGGATAGACTGGCACAGGCCTTTCTACAGCCACTGGCACTCTGACTGGATACGGTACGTGTTTCTCAACGGGCACATGGACCGGGTACGGTCTGGGTACATGAACTGGTCTGTCAACTAGTACTTGAACCGGGTACGGTACAGGCTTCTCGACGGGTACATGAACCGGATAGGGGCGGTCGACGGGCACCTTGACCGGATACGGGATGTGTTTCTCGACCGGCACTGGTACGGGCTTTTCGACAGCTACGTGGACCGGATATGGTTTAGGTACTGGGACTGGGACCGGACGATCGACTGGGACTCGAACTTCATATGGGACGTGTTTTTCAACGGTGACCGGATACGGATGGGGCACTTGGATGTAGACCGGATACGGTATTTTTTTTTCAACGTGAACGTAGTAAGGTACCGGGACTTCCTTGGTGACGGTGATTTCTTTCACATGGGGATTTAGCTGGACGCCGTGCGGTGGTACTGGAACTGGTACCGGTGGTTGAGGCGATACGACGTGGGCGTCTTCGTATGGGAGATGGGAATGCGGCGGTGGATGCGATACCCCGATCGGTATCGGTCCTGGGGACGGTCTTATGAATACTTCGGGGTATGGAGATGTCGACTTGAAACCTGGGCCGAGCGAAGAGTACTCCAAAGGTCCCGGCGTAGATGAGTATGTCGCGAAAGACGGCAAAGGAGGGGCGTTCGCTATTTCGACCGCGTCCAAGCCGTACAGGCCTCGTTTCTGAGGCACCGTTTGACCGCTTTCGTCGCTCCGTTTTTCAACCGATTGCTTCTGCTGCGTAGATTTTTTCGAATTTCCCTCGATTGATGAGATGCTGCTTTTTGAGTTCGCTGCCAGCGAACTGGACATCATTAGTAATAATACCTGCGCAGGGTGAAATTTCGTCAAATTCATTCAGATATTCTTATAAACGAATTAATTTAGGTACTGAATGGGTTTTTTACTCAAAAATTTCAACTTTGAAAACTTTTTCGATTGACGAGTGTCTATTTAGAAACCAGCAATTTTTGAAACCCTTCTCCCCCCCCCCTAGAAGATTGAAGGTACATTAACACAGGTCGACATTTTTGAACTGTTGAAATGCTGTTTGAAGTTTAATGGGTAATTTTTATGGTGTTTTTCACGCTTATCACGAAAAAAGCGGTGAAAAAATTCAATCACCCAAAAATTTTTCAAAATTTGAATTTTTGTTGAGGTTTTTCTACTTTTTTTTAATAACTTTTGACACTTGGAGTCGATTTTCTGAAATAAGAAAAGGTTCTACCGAAAAAATGAATAGAACATGAATTGTAAAGTGTAAAATTTCCTTTCGGTAAAGTTGAATTAGTTTTTTTTTAGGTGGCTAAGTTTTTGAGATATTTTCAATTCAAAAAAAAAAGTTGAACTTAGACCTTTCAACAGAAATATCTCGGAAGCTAAGCCTTCTAAAAAAATATTAATCAAATTCTACTGAAAGGAAATTTTACGCTCTACAATTTATGTACCATTCATTTTTTTCGTAGAACCTTTTCTTTTTTCAGAAAATCACTTCAAGTGTCAAAATTTATCAAAAAAAGTAGAAAAACTGTTCAATAAAAAATCCAAATTGTGAAAAATCCTTGGGTGATGGAATTTTTTCACCATTTTTCTCGTGATCAACGCGAAAATGCTATAAAAATCACCCATTAAACTTCAAACAGCATTTTTCATGTCATCCTGTATTATATTCGCAGGGAAAACGAAAAATTCTATTTCAAATTTTAGTCCTACCGATCTGGTTTTTTTCAAGTCGATCATCGAACTTGTGCTCGTAAAATGAGTACGATAATTTTCGGAATATAGTAGATTTTCAAGGATTCTACTGGTCATGAAAGTCGTAAAATTTGAAAAATTGAGGTCATGAACAATTCAAAAAAAAATTCAGTAATTTTTCTCTTTCATTCAAGGACCGTGAAGATTTTTTCGTCATTTAAAAAAAAAATAAAAAAAAAAGCAACGAAAAAGATTGTTAAAAAAGTCATGAAAATATGATTCAATTACTCGTACTACAAATTTGATTACTGAGTTGTATGGTCATTCCACGTCAATTCCATTACTTTTTGAACCGAGCCCTCGGATTTTGCTCATTTTTTCCAAAGTTCTCCTATCCCAAAACTTGAAAAATCACCGTCGTTTTGATTTCAGTCCCCCTTGGGGCTCTGAAGAAGCTTGTTTTTTTTTCATTTTGAGACTTTTCAATGTACCGAACTTTGATGTCTTGTATCACAAAACTGACGACGCAGTTGGAAATACACCGTTGTTGAGGGATATAATTAAAAATTCCATCGAAAATTATGTGAATAAGTTTTCATGAGAGAAATCTAAAATTGTGACTTTCATGAATGGATCTTGAATTTCTAGAGAGCAAGAGGTCTCAGAATTTTGGGTGAAACTCGAAAGAATCGAAAAAGAGGAACGTCTTTTAGGAACCTCGGAATAAATTAAAAAGTTCATTTTATGAAACTTTAAGCTTATGCTCACTGAAATTATCTGCAAATTTCAGTCGAAGAGGTTACGAAATTCTCAAAAAATTGACAAAACTTACGAATTACTTTCTTCGATGACCAAGTTGTCTACGAGGTACTAAAAGTATGAAAATCTGAAAAATCATCATTTTTCTGGATTGAGTTCAAAAGAAAATTGCTCCCTTTTTTTGAGGGCGGGGAGGGGGTCACTAATTTTCATTTTTACGATTTAATACACCTTCTGATGATTGAAATGAAAGAGAAAATGATGAAATTTTAGTCATTCGAATTACTTGAATAAATTGACGACTTTCAGCAAAATGATTAAAAGTTTCTACAACTTTATGAACTTTTTTCCCCACAAAAACAGCTAAATGAAGAGACTTTCATGAAAGGCTCTAGTGCAATTAGGTGGTCATTTGGCCTCAAGTGGTACTTTGTAAAAATTCTTACGTCGTTCGATTTGCATTGGTAAAATATTATTTTAGAGCGCATGAGCAAATATTTATTTCACCTCGGGAAAGGGGGGGGGGCAAAATACGAGATTTTCAAGCTAAAACTTTTAAAAATTCTATCTCCACGAGTTTTCGACCGATTTTTTTCAAACTTGGCACATAGGTAAAGGTACTAAGGGGGAGTGCTCTGAATTTTTTTCAGATTTTTTCAAACACTTAATGACCTTGAATTTTACTTTGAAACTTTCAAATCGCCCTGGGGAGTACAGCTTTGGTGCGGTCTCAAAAAATTTTTCAAATTAAAATTTCCCAATGTATGTATTTCACACTCCTGCGAATTTTTTCAGATTTTTTCAAGTTGTGGAAAGTGATCAAATATTCAAAAAAAATGGTGTTTTTCACGAATTTTTTCATTTTTTATAGTTTCCTGCTAAAAATATTATTATTCACTTGAGACCAAATGACCCCCTTATAGCACCAGAGCCTTTATCGGTTCGAAGTACTTAATGTTTGGTTGCAAAAAAAAAACGAAAAAATGAATTTCAGTTTTTCACGTTCGGTCAACACCCTTGTCTTGAATATCCTTTCTTTCTTTTCAACATAGAAAGGAGGCCGAGAAAACATCGTCAAAAGGTCGGCATGGAGTTCTGGTCGATTCAATCAACACACTATTAATTAAAATTTCAAAAGAGGAGAATCGTAAAACCACTTTTTGGAGGGAGGTAATGCAAATGCAATGATGAAAGGAACGGGATGCAGTGCTTTCGAGTTTCAAAAATTTGTTTGATTCCATTAAACGCTTTGAAATTTTGAAAAAAAATGAGAAAATGAACTCTGTAAATACAAAAAAAATATTATAAATTTTATGAAATTTTAGTTTTTTTATTCGGAAGTGCTGAAATTAAAAAAAAAAACACTTTATTTTTGGTTACCTTCGTTTGTAAAAAGTTTCTAGTTACCATACCTTTTTTTTTGGAAATGTTGAGAATTATGTATGCTTGAAAAATTGGTGGTTTTCCAACGTTTGGAATAAGAAAATTTTGTGAAAAAATTTTAAAACAAAATACGAATATCTAAATCCAAAAAAGTGGTGGAATTGACGTAATATGACCCAAGTAGGCATGAAAAACAAATAAATGTAAAATAGGTACTTATCCATTTAAAAAAATTAATCGTAATGTACTTACCACAAATCGAACAATCATGGTGGCAAATTTGGTAAATTAAAAAAAAAAAAATGAAAAAAGCTGCGAGACAAGAATGAATTGGTAAATCACCCAATCATCCGCATTGCCATTCGGCGAACAAGAATAAACTGATGGGATTTCGCGGCCAATTAATCAAAAAACGAATCAAGAACTGAAACTGAGATAAAATACAAATCGGTCCGGCCGAAGGGTAAGTAAAGCGGCTGTATCTCCTTCCTTTTTGCGATCGATTTGAAACAAAGTAACGGATGGTTACTGGTCAGGTGCCGAGAACTACTGATAAGATGCCTCTGGTAGCAATGGGCAGTTGTAATGTGTAAGGCACAGCCATATGTGGAGAACTTGATCTACATTAGCTGACCTTATCTTCCAATAAATCTACCAATTATCCGAACGAGTAAATATGGCGCTAAGAATGTAAGTACGTGTTGGGTGTTGCAAAATATAGCAACTCACATTCAGACAGTCGTCGTATTTCCAGTCAATTATAAAGAACAGCTCGACAGCTCGGTAGCTGGGCTCGTTAACCTTGCTCGTATTGACATTAATCGTCATCCGAAGAGTTCGTACCCTGGATGTTTAGACTATTGCTTTTTCAATTTTTTAGTAATTATTTCGTTTTACTCTACATTATCGCCAAGTAATGTACTGGCTTCATATGCAGACCAGTCCGCCACACAGATTCCTGTACGTATTTATAGTAATTAATAAGTGTAACGACCTTAAACGAAAATTACGACTTTTGAACGTCTCTCTGAAATAGGATCACGCGATATTAATTGGTACAATATTACCTGTTTCACCTGTGGCCAGGTTACTTTTTCGAGAGAGAGGTAAAAAAGAAATAAAAAAGTGATATCTACTTATTTATCATGTTAGCCTACCATGTATAGGCGCTGCATTTCATACAAGAATGTATGTACAAATACGTAGGCATTGTGTATGTAATATGTAGTTATGTATGTACTTGCTCCATCTTCGCTAGAGTGGAGTAAAAGCAGCCATTTTTTCAACTTTTTTTTTCAATGAAAAGCCTGGGTGCGGAAAAGTGGCCCTGATAGGATTATAATCGTCCTTCAAAATTTTAGCACTCGGGATCAATATTTAGGGGTTTCACCACCGCAGAGGCGTAGCCAGGAATTTTTCATGAAGGGAGGGGGGCAGAACTTTCATAATTATGAGAGAAAATTCGAGTTCATCCCCGAAAATTTATTTTTTCTATGAAAATACTAAATTAAACAATAATTCGCATAATCTTATTTAGTTTTTGTTTCTTTCAACATAACATCTCTAAAACAGCAAGTTTCAGATAATTAAGAATAAAAGGTATAATGGGGAGGGGCGTATCTCGTGTTAGGGAGGTCATACAAAAATTTTCATAGAATAAATTTTATGTAAAATTTTACGCTCTTTAAAATGGTATGGAGCTAGTTTTTCAAAAAAAGTGACATGGAACGAAAAAAATGCAAAAAACTGGTTTTGGGGGCAAAAATGTAGACCTAGGGGGTACTTCCACGAGCAGATTTTGGTAGAGTTTTTATATGTTCATCGGGACATTTTCCTAAGCACTTTGGCACGAAAAAATTATTTGCCCCACTTTATTCCAAGTTTGGTTCTCAAATGAGCCAAGTAATTTGATTGGATCATATTGACCGCAGCGTAATTGGTTTCCGGCGAGAAGGGATCCCGCAAATTCGAGAAAGAATGGTGCGAGAAATCCTACAGAAAAAGCTCGAAGACGAATTAAATATCGTCGGCACGTAGTCCATCGTCTAGTCGTCGAACGTCATTCTTGCAAATTGAGATTTCACAATCGTTATAGTGGTGGCAAATAAGGAAATAAAAAAACATATTTAGCTGGTAAAGATTTTATCGCCAAAAACTGTCGAGGGTTGTCCCCTGACTAACCTCTGAAAAGTCCGCATCCCCTGAACCCCGTGCTAAATTTTTTATGGAGGCTTCATCCCCCTCGAAAACGGGGTTCCCAAATAACTTCTCAGGGGTTGGTTTTACGACAAAAGTAGCTCAGTACTTTTTTGTTCTACACTCAATTTGAAACATTTTTTGTATGAACCGTTTTTTGGTACGACGGATAGCAGAGGAGATAGGAGAGTCCCGAAGAAGGGTAATTTTGAAAAATATGCCATCATTTGAAAACAGGATTATACGATTAATAGGTATAAAATTAAAATCATATTAAATGGTATGTTTTGGACATGAAAATAGTAGTACATATTATGAAAATTGATGGTATCAATTAAACTTGACCCCCCCCCCCATGTGCCCACCTACCTTTCCCACTTGTTTTTATTTAGCACCAGTAATATGACTGAGGGGTGGGGTGGGGTGAACACATAGGAGGGAGAAGATGGTCAGGAAGCATTTTTACCCTCTTATCCCTCCTATGTGTCCACCCCACCCCACCCCTCAGTCATATTGCTGGTGCTAAATAAAAACAAGTGGGTATGGTGGTTCACGGTCATTTTCCCGAAGCCGAAATCCCGAACGGACATTTTCCCGAATAAGATTTTTCTCGAAAAAAATAGTATTCTTTTCTCATCGCAGCTCATTAAAAAGCACGGTATCAAAACAAAAAAGAAAAAAAGAAAAAGAATTTTCAATGAATTTTGTAGAAAAAGAGTATAAATTACCAGTGAGTTTACAGCGGGAATTTTTCAGAAAAATTTATAATTTAATGAATAAAGACAAGCATTCGAATATAATTTTTTCTGTGCATTACAATCAGCAAAAAATGATGAATATAAAAATTTGTCCATGAATCGCCTGCCAAACATATTTTTTCGGATATAACCGGGTACCATTAAAAAAACACCTTAGGATGAACATGTTGCCTATTTTGAAAATTGAAGGGGCAAATGCTGCTTCTAAAAAAAATCACGTCAAAAATATTTTTCAACCGTGGGAATGGATAGTACTTTGAAAACTGAACAAATTTTCACTCGATGACTTTTTGCCTATTTTTAAAATTGAGGAAGCAACAAAGAAAATTGTTCAAAAAAATTCTTAAAAAATGAACTGATCAAGGAAATATGGATAGTACGTTGAAATCTGAAGAAATTTTTTTCTGTAGACTTTTTGCTTAACATCGAAAATGAAGGGGCTACGGATCACTCAACATAAATGGACTTCAAAACATTTTCAAATTTCCTCAGTTTTTAATAACCCTTAGCCCCTTAATTTTTGATGTTCGGCAAAAAGTCTACGGATTAAAATTTCTTCAATTTTTAACGGATTATCCATTCCCTTGAATAGGTAGTTCATTTTTTGAGAATTTTTTTTGAACAAATTTCTTTGTAGCTCCTTCAATTTTAAAGATAGGCAAAAAGTCATTAACTAAAAATTTGTTCAGTTTTCAAAGTACTATCCATTCCCACGGTTGAAAAATATTTTTGACGTGATTTTTTTTAGAAGCAGCATTTGCCCCTTCAATTTTCAAAATAGGCAACATGTTCATTAGGGTAGCCCTTAAAAAAAGTTGGGATTTATTCGCCCCCCCCCCAGTTTGATGCCACTACATGAGAAAATGACGTACAAAAAATTTCAGCCCAATCGATGCATGTTAACCCATTCCCTCAAAGCCCATTTTGAAAAATTGATGGAGCGCGCCCGAGCTGATAATATTCTACTACGGCCACGCGGAAACAAAACGCTAAAAATACCCCTAGTGACCCGACGATTTGAAATTCACGCCAAAGGAATGAAAATGAAGATAGAATGTTCTGGTTTGCGGCATTCGATTCCTTATAAAATTTGGAATCGGAAAAGCAAATTTTCAATTTTTTTGCGCCCCCAGGAAGAAAAGCGCTAGGGTTTTACAAAGTGCAACTGAACAGAAAAAATCAAATTATTTGATAAAAAATTTTCAAACACATTTTCCGAGGGAAAGAATGAAAATTTAATTCTAGGGGTTATTCAGAGCATCCGAACCCAGTTTTGGGGTCATTTTGACTTCAAACCACCACTAGTACCCAAAGTGAGGGGAGGGGGGGGAGATGAAAAATATTTTGAAAAATTGAGTGTGGTATCAAAATCCACATTTTTTACTCGCGAAATCCGCTTCCGATTTTACTTTATCAAAACCCCCAAAATGGGCCCATGGGGGAGGGGGGTCAGGGAAACACCAAAATAAACACTTTTCATAAGAATCGAGTGTGGTATCAAAATTCTCGTGTTTTTTTTTTACCCAAAGAGTTAGTTTCTGATGTTACTTTATCAAATGTCCCATAATGGGCCCATTGGGGAGGTGTCAGGGAAAGACCAAATCGAAAACTTTTCATATGAATCGAGTGTGGTATCAAAATTCATGTTTTTTACCCAGATAGTCCGTTTCTGATGTTACTTCATCAAATGCCCCAAAATGGACCCATTGGGGAGGTGTCAGGGAAAAGCCAAATCGAAAACTTTTCATAAGAATCGAGTGTGATATCAAAATTCAGATTTCATTTCGACACCCCACTTCATATTTATGTAAAATTTTCAATTTGGGTTCTCCTCAACAAGTCTCTAATGGGCCTATTTTGGGAATTTTGATGAAAGTAGAATCGGAAACGGATTCTCTGAGTAAAAACGTGAATTTTGATACCACACTCGATTCTTATGAAAAGTTTTCGATTTGGTCTTTCCCTGACACCTCCCCAATGGGCCCATTATGGGACATTTGATAAAGTAACATATCAGAAACTAACTCTCTGGGTAAAAAAAACGAGAATTTTGATACCACAATCGATTCTTATGAAAAGTTTTTATTTTGGTGTTTCCCTGACACCCCCCCCCATGGGCCCATTTTGGGGGTTTTGATAACGTAAAATCGGAAGCAGATTTCGCGAGTAAAAAATGTGGATTTTGATACCACACTCAATTTTTCAAAATATTTTTCATCTCCCCCCCCCCCTCCCTTCACTTTGGGTATTAGTGGTAGTTCGAAGTCAAAATGACCCCAAAACTGGGTTCGGATGCTCTGAATAACCTCTAGAATTAAATTTTCATTCTTTCCCTCGGAAAATGTGTTTGAAAAATGTTTATCAAATGATTTGATTTTTTCTGTTCAGTTGCACTTTGTAAAACCCTAGCGCTTTTCTTCCTGGGGGCGCAAAAAATTGAAAATTAGCTTTTCCGATTCCAAATTTTATAAGGAATCGAATGCCGTAAACCAGAACATTTTATCTTCATTTCTATGCCTTTGGCGTGTATTTTAAGTCGCCGGGTCACTAGGGGTATTTTTAGCGTTTCGTTTCCGCGTGGCCGTAGTGGAATATTATCAGCTCGGGCGCGCTCCATCAATTTTTCAAAATGGGCTTTGAGGGACGGGTTAACATGCATCGATTGGGCTGAAATTTTTTGTACGTAATTTTCTCATGTAGTGGCACCAAACTAGGGGGGGGGGTCCCGAAAACAATTCCAACATTTTTTTCCACCAAGTATAAATAAGGGCCACCCTAATGTTCATCCTAAGGTGTTTTTTTTAGTGGTACCCGGTTATATCCGAAAAAATATGTTTGGCAGGCGATTCATGGAACACCCTGTATATAATAATTATTGGGTCGGAGCGAAGATAGGCCGAAATTTAAAAAAAAAAAAATATGATGAAAGAAGCAAAAAAAACACTTTTCTGGATAGGTTCCTTCTTTTGGCTTTTGAAAAAAAGTGACTTCAGAATTTTAAAAAAGTGACCAATAGTGACCTTTTGGCAAAAAAATTGACTTTTAGTGACCAACCTTGAAAATAGGGGACAATTCGCTAAAAAAGAAAAAGGTAACTCTGCTGAATGTCTAAATTCTCTACAATTTTGGTTCTCATCATTTTTTTCGTAGGATGCTTCGTCCACCTGAAATTTCATTTTTTCGGAGACAAGTCTTTAGAACATGAACTTGATTTTGCAAAAATGTCACGGGAAACTGGGACGCCTCTATCATCATTTTCCTACGTGAATCAACTCCTAAGGTAAGGAAACCTCCCAAAAATGTACATTTAGGCGAAAAAAAATCAATTTGAGTTATTTTCCAAGAAGCTATCGAAGTTTAAAATGTGATACTTGGCGGAGCCTTCCGATAAGTAGCCGGATAGATGGCTCGGTATTACAATGTGTCATCAAGAAAGCGCTTTAGCTCGGCTCGGCGACTGCTGTACCACCTGACGTCGACGTCGCTCGCGCCGCGACTTGGGATAAAGGCACAGATACGTGAACCACGGAGGCGAGAGCGGAGAAGTGAAGAAATTTTCGAAGGTAGACGTTCCGCTACATTTTGCACGTAATCCGGATTTATTAGTTTTCCGCTCTATTGATGGTTGAACGTGGACGCGGACGTGGACGCGATTGGAAGGTAATTTTAATATACTATAGCCAGATAGCCCGATACGAACACGAGTATGTTATAGGTGAGCTATTACAATGCCGGCACGTCCAACGTCCGCTATACCGTACAGCTAGGTAGCTGCGACTAGGTACCAGCTAAATCGCTATCGCCATAGTTAAAGTGAAAGGTCTGCTACTACGCGAATAGTAAAAGTATAGGTATAGGTAAAGGTATGCCATGCGACGACAGTACGCGGCACGCGGCAGTTTCGATTAGCGTGCGATTGATTTTCGCGGTCATTTGCGGTCAGTCGTCGTGTCTATCCGTATCATATCGCATCGCATCAGTTGCAATTGCCTAAAGCCGAATGGTTTCGTCGCATCGATGGCAACGGCAATAGCCACAGCCGATTGATATCGATCGGCGATCTTTAGTTGTCGTTTTTCCACCAGTGTCTAGAGTTCATGTGAGAGATTTCGCGAGTGCAAGTGTAAGTGTCGGTGACAAAATCTGGAAATTTTACGTATCAGCCCAACATCCTGTCGATCCTTAAATACCTACGAAGAACGACAGATCAGAACATCATTTTGGTAGGTATCTGGCGCTTTTCATTCCCTCAAGCCCGATACCTACCTTTCCACCAACTGCGGCCATAATTAAATCACCAGTCTGCTAATATGGCTACGTAACAATCAAGTAGCCGGATACTTCGAGGTATTAGTAGATCTGACGAGAGCCATCAGGAGCTGCAAAATGTATCGTCTGCGAGTTTTCATCTCGTACTGCGTCATTCTGACGCTTTTATTGGATATTTGCGGTGCATTGAGGACAAAAACGTCGTCGTCATACTCGGAAGACAGAATCGATCAATTTTCGAGCGGCAACTCGGGCCCCGACGCTGAAGAAGATGAGGAATACAATGCGAGAAATTTCGTCAGCGAGCACGAACACCCGAGAGATGTCCCGGTCAAGGTGAGGATACAGGGGGATCTAGCGACGCCGCCACCCGACGCCGGTATCGATTTGGGATTCGTGCCGAAACAGACGTATTATCAAGTGCGAAGGTACGATACGAAGGTGCATTTGCCGAGGAGCGCCGCCGTAGAGGAGGCGGATACGGCTGAGGAGTTGTTGAATGCGCCCAGGCTTCGCGAGGTTGTTTCGCATAAGAAAAGTCAACAGGTGAGCAGCCGGGGTATTGGAGATTTGAAGAGCTGAGAGTCGAAACTCTCATCCCAAATTTTTTTCGTTTTTATGACAAGACGGATTCTAAGGGAGAGATATGCACTCTACAATCTCATATTTTCATTTTTTTTTTCATATCACCCTTTTCAGGGAGAAAATTGCACTCAAAGCCGTAGGATTGGAAATAAAACTCCCATTTGGTAACTACAGAAAAATTTTGTAGAAGCAAAGTTATAGAGCTTGAAAAAATATATTTTTTTGTCTCTTGACATTTTTGTTCTAGTTCAATCTTCTTCAAGTTACCGACCAGCTTCGAAATGCATTCCAAAATTAATGCATTTCGAAGCTGGTCCGTAACTTGAAGAAGATTGAACTAAGACAAAAATGCCAAGAGACAAAAAATATTTATTTTTTCAAGCTCTACATTTTTGGTTCCATACAATTTTTCTGTAAGTGTTGAAAAGGGATGAAAAAATGTTTGTTTGAGACAAAACTCACATTTGCCATTCGTCTCCTCTCATTTAAAGATAACCGGGAAATTGAAAAAAAAAAAGTCTCTAGGAATCCTATTCTTAGATTCTACTCGACAATGTAAAATGATTTCAGCACTCCTGATGATCGGCGAGTGTACTAAAACAGTTTTTTACATTTTTCTTGAAATTGCTTATGGTGGATGTGAGTTTCAATTCTCAGCTCTTCATTTATAACTGACGTAGCTAGCTGGCAAGAGCACCAAGTAGCCTATTCTCAGGCTATTCCAGCATACACAAGAGGGAGGTCAAGGGGATCGAGTCCCCCTCCCTAGGCTCAGAAGGGAGATTTTTCAATAAAGATGCCAAAAAAGTGTATTTTTTTTGCTTTTCGAAGATGATTTTCCAGAAAATTTTTGCCCTGGCATTTCTCACCCTCTAAATACCTTTGAATCTGTCAAATTTGATAAAATTCTGCTTTTTTAACCCTTTGCTGCATAGGTGGTCATATACGACCACAGCTTGCCCAAATTTGAAAAAATTCAAAATATTTCCAAAACTTTACTTTAAACATTTTATGAACATCCCAATACATTAAATTTCATGATTCATTCGCATACTTTGGTGAATATTTATAATAGCTAAAAAAAAATCCCCAAAATTTGAAAATTTTTGGAAAATTTTGATGGGAAATTCATGCAGTAGAGGGTTAAAACGGTGAAATAATTATCGTTGAAAATTAACGATTTTTCACCTGATCGGTCGGTCAAAAATCACTGATTTCTCAGTCAATTTCTAATTCGTCAGGGAAAATTAGTAATTTTTACTGAAAGCTCGATGAAAAATCACTGCTTTTCGGTCAAATTTATTTCACTCATTTGAAAAAGTAGAATTGACTGATTCAGATTCGTGGAGTTTATTGATTGTATGCTCCAAAAATCACACAATTTTAACAAGGAAATATTTTACTGCAGAGAGGGGAATGGGGGGGGGCGGTCAAAGTGAGACTAAATTTTTATGATAAATTTGAGCGAGTGAATTTCCTACACCAAATCTGGGCTACCAATGACATACATAATTCCATTTTTTTCAAATTGAAAAAACTTGGAAAAGATTCGTAGAGTTTATTGATTATTTGTTCCAAAAATCACACAATTTCAACAAGGATATGTTTTGGTGCGGGGAAGAGGTCAAGGTGAGACTAAAATTTTAGACTAAATTTGAGCGACTGAATTTTTTACACCAAATCTGAGCAACCACTGACATACTTAATTCCATTTTTAGAAGAACATGCTAAGAACTCCCCCCTGTCCATTTTTCATGAAATCCCTGAATACTTTCATAAATTTTTAGGAAAAATTCAAACGATTCTCTCTTTTATTTGAAAATTGTTCATTATTTTTGGGGTAAAAAATGTTGTACATTCAAAAAAAACTTGTTCAGTAAGTCTGGATTGATTCAAAGTTTTGAAAAATAGGAAAAAGTGTTTTTCCAACTTTGAAAAATTGAAAAAAATTGCACAATAATTGCTGAGGACGCAGAAGGTTCTTTAAGTGTCGTAGGTAAATCAGTATTTCAAGTCTTTTTTAAAAAAATTTCATCGTCAAGAAGGGGAGTCGGAAGAGGGATAATTTGTTCCTCATTTACATCCCTGTTTTGATCAATAAGTCTCTCTCGTAAATTAGAAAAGAAAGTTGCCATTTTAGGCTAAATAAATTAATTTCAAAAGATGATGGGCAAGGGTGAGCTGTAATTTCAAAAAAAAAAAAACTAATTAAAATCAGGTTCAAAGAAATTTGATTTTGATACCTGCCTCTACTTTTTTACCCAAAATAATCGATTACGAGACTTCATTTCAGCTTCAGTGAAATTGGGCCCATCTCATCTCAAATTGATTTCATACCACAATTAGTCGCAGGTATTAATCCAAGAAATTCGAAATTGTGATTTTGTGTCAATTTTGGCGAACATCCATTCTACATTAAATTAATTTGAAAACAGAGAGAATTCTTCACTTTAAAAAGATCTATGCTCACGAGGCTGGCATTGAATCCAAAAGAAAATTTACCTAGATACATAAATATCCCAAAATTGAAGAAAACTGCGATTTCATGTCAATTTCAGTGGAAATCTGCCATTTTTTTTACGGAATTTGCACTTCCCACCTAAAAATCAATGACAAAACCAAAGACGAATTCGGTTTCTCAATTGATCAACAATGCATATGCCAGTTTTGAACTTTTGATACGAATCAAACGTTGGTTCCTCAGAACATCTTCTAGGGAGAGGGGATAATTTCAAATGTGAAAATTTTTGAAAATTATGAAACCATCGCATGAAAATGTTTTCAGATTTTTGAGGTGCGATTATTTGCAAGAGTTGAATGATGGTAGTGGGCGTAATTTTTTGGCAGATTGAGAGGGGATAAACTATTTAAAAATTTAGTAACTTCAGCCTTGCGCTATTCTCATCGATTTTCAATGATTTTTTTGGCTTAAGAGTGACCTCTCTTCAATCCTGCATGAATTTCTGCTGAATCCAATTTTTCTCTGGCATTGAAAAATTCGTGATTTTTGCAATGAGGCCAAAATTTAATTCGAGTTTTTTTTTATAGCGTGAGTTGTTTTCGAAGGGGCTAAGTTTCAGTATCTGTTGAAAAAGTTCGATGACAAAATTTCCAAAATCGAAACGCAAAACATTTTCAAATAAACATTATTTTTTCAGTCGATTTAGCAGTTTTTCAATAATTTTTCTGAATTTATTGATCAACAGCTGGAATGACATGATTTTTGCATGTTGTTGAATCACTTCATTATTTCCATCCTTTTCATTTTCAAGAAGAAAATTTTAAAAAAATATTTTTTTTCAGTTTCAAGACGAAAATTTTAGAAACATTTTTTTTTTTCATTTTCTGAAGATTGAAATATTTTGAAAAGGTTCAATTGAAGAACTTAAAATTTTTATTTCCATTTTTCTCAATTCCTGCCTCAAATTCTCAAAATAAAAGTTAGAAACGACCTACCCTAACTTATACCTATCTATGACCAAGAGGTCAGATTTCAAGTTGATATTATTCAAACCATTCTCAATTTTAATTTGTTTTCGATTGTTTCTCACCCACTCCTAGGTATATGAAGAACAAGGCTACGAAGACGCAGCTTACGATCACGGCGGCTACAAAAAAGGCGCCCAACGTTTCGAAAACAAACATCTAGCGCCACCTTCCGACGACGAAGACGCCGCTGCTGCCGGCCCTACGGCCGAAGCCGAATATACGAGCGGTTCAAACCAGCGAGCACGAATTGACCACCATTTAGAATCAGGACACGTCGCCGGCTCCAGTCGATCGGAAAATATCACCAGTGCTGTTGGCCGTGACGCCGGCAGCAACGAAGAAGACACCAACGACAGCGTCGAATCTAGTCCAAAACGAAAAACCAAAAATGAAACCGCAAAGCGCACAACCAGTGGCGAAACTGACAACAAAGATGTCTCTTCCGATGTGCCACGCTACAAACCAAAATCACGAGGCACCGCTGGTTCACGCCAGAAGGCGAAAAAAGTCGATGACGCGGAATCGACCAAAGCACAATCGACCAAACCACCGGGTTCCGTTTCGTACGTAAAGCGAAGACGAAAAATCAACAATAACCGATACCCGACGACCGAATCGACGCTCACAAATACGAAAAATTTCGATACAGATGAGAAACCGGCTCAAGAATCTAAAAACGTTCGATCCAAGCTTAAATCGGCAACTCGTCTCAATCGGCCCGAATCTCGATACGTCAAAACCAAAAATACGGATAGACCGGAGGAATTGATAGATTCAGATTTCATATCCGCAACTACGTATCGGCCTTCAACCATACCCGATACATTGTCACTGAGATTGCAGACAATCGCCAATGCCAATGCCAAACGCAAACCATCCCCATTGGCTGCCGGAGCCCCTTCCAACCGCATTGTCCATCCGCAACACGAAGAACGTACGACGTCGCCACCAGCCCCCGTTCCTAGCTCTTTTTCAAAAAATATCCTGGTCGATAATACCGGGTATGTGTTTGAAAACCCCTTTGCACATTTTCAAACCACATATCCGCCTTTAAAATGGAAAGGCCCGGCTGTCGCAGCAGCAGCTCCGGTCGCCTATGCTGTGAACGAACGACCATTCGAATTTCACCATCAGATGCCTCTTTTGCCACCTCGATCGTATAGTAATGCGACCTCAATCGCCTCCAAGTCGAAATTTCTAAGAAGCAAGTCGAAGACATTTCCATATGATATTGTAAAAGCGAACAACGAAGAGATGGGGGCATCTTCTACTGCTACTCGTTTTGTCACAAATTCTGATCACGATGATGCAATCGTCTCTGCCAAATGGAGAAAAAAAGCGACTTCCTTGGCCAATGGTCGATTCAAAGTTAAACCCAGTTTCCCTTATGAAATAGTAACCGCTTCAGCATCCTCGGCCCAGGATAGTGCCACCAAGTGGCCGGAGAAATATCGATTCCCTCGCAAGCGTCCTAAACAAGCCCGATTCAAGAACGCCTCGTCTCCGTTCGGGACTGCTGATGACTCACCATGGATACCAATAACTCCCAAAGAAGCTTACGACATCCACGGATATAATGCTCGTCGTAAAAACTCCGCTGGGGTCGAGCCAGCAGCCGCAGCTCAGATCCCAGTCACCGAATCTCCGTCGACTGAAAATTTGCCCGTCGTTAAACGAAAGATGAGTCCGATTCGGGTGTTGGAAAATGACTCGAAAGGATCACGTTCGCATGCCCGGACTGTATCGACGAGCTACAGCATAAAACACGAGTACGAGCCTGGCTGGCTGGACAAACCAGCCCATCGATTTGAGGGCTGGTGGACGACGGCACTGCCTCCTCAAATAAACCAATCGTTCGACTCTCAACGACAGCTTTTTGAGGACACGATGAAGGCCCAATCGCAATCTCCATCGCCAACTACGACGACAAAATCTGCCAGCAGTCGAGAGTGGACCGACGACTCGAAGGATATAGAGACATTGTCCAGCAATCGTTACACGGTTTACCAGCCTTTAGAATACACCACCGCGCTTTCGACTACTCCGCTGTCTGGAAAATTGGACGAGAAACTGTTGCAATATCGCCATCCTTATTTGCCTCGTGAAACTACAAATTTAGAGCCAGCTTTGACCTCTCAGCCGCTGAATTTCACCTCTAGAATCTCCAATGTCACTGCTCCATCCGGCAACATCACCAAATTATCGGCCTTGACACATATTCGCAATTTCACCCACGTTAAAAATACATCCGACGACGAACACCGAAAACTGGACAAAATTATTGTGTATCCGGCTTCGGTGGGGGTGGCGGATTACGCATCGACGGCCAGTTTCGTACAGAATCTCACATTGGCCCATTTCGCAGATCCCAATAACTCGGTTCGATCTTCTCTTCCGCTCAACTACAGAGATCGGTTCAATACCTTGACCGATCACTTGGCGAAGAACAAGACGAGGAAAATCAGAAGTGCATCCACTAACCAGCAATTGCTGAACGTTTACATGGATGGGTCGACGACCGAAATCACTGTGGATCTGCGCAAGTATCCGTTCTACAAGAGCGTCTCTGAAGCCAGATCTGTGGGTGGTAATCCGCTGGCCAAGTATTCAGTGCTGAGGTACATCTCGAATCCAAACATGGTCCCGACCAAAACCGCTGGTCAGATGAGTTTTTACCAAAGTACGAATCGGATTCGATGCCCGGAACCAGATGCCCCAACGAATGTGCCGATTCCGGAAAGAGAAAAGGATGGTGACTGGGTAGGCGATGAGAAGGTCAAAGGTCGCGGCGAACCTCGTGTAAAAAATGTCGGCCGAAGTATAATGTGCCATAAAATCAAGTTCTTCGGCTCCGACCCTTTGGATAATCCGTTTTTCAAAGAAGAATCTGTAGGATTTCCCATGGTTTTTCCTTCGTCAGCGTCTTCATCGAAGAAAAGGTCTAAGACGAAACGAGCCGCAATTATTACGACCCATGGAGGTGCCAATGAGGATGCGAACTCTTCCGCCAATAAAAAAACAGTCCGAAAGGTACATCTGGCTGGTGGATTCATCAATCAGCGAGATTACAGCAATGATAAGGTGACCAGTGGCGTGTCTTCGACCGTCAAGACAACGACAATGGCGAACGATTTCAATGTTACGACTTCCAATAGCGATTCATCAGTGATGGCGACGACGATGACAACGACGATGGTCAAAAATGCCCATACCACTCCGATTGTCGTCAATATCTCAGAAAATGACCATCGAATCAATCTCGCCAACCCCACGTACAAATTAAGCAGCGACTATCGCGTCCCGAGCGATAAAAGTAAGAAAAAAGTTTACGTTGACTCAGACACCAACGCCTCCGAACGAGTTCCTCTTAAACCTCAATATAAGGAGCCAAGTTGGCGAAATAAGAAACGTCAACAAGCGGCAGGGACGCCGACGACAGTGTCGACTCCAGCCGAGGTCAATGTTGGTGGCAATGTTACGCCGAATTCGCGAGTCGATTCGCTGTTGTATGTGATACATCCTCATAGCGGTCGAGGAAAGTGGATGAAGATCCTGAAAGTTGAGCAGTTACCGGATGATAAAACAAACACTAAGAATTTGCCATTGGAGAAGGTGGAAATTCGGCCAAAACAGACGCAGCAACACGAGTCAGTGGTGTCTGACAATGCCAAAGGGGAAGCCCAATTTGTGCAGAAAAATCATCGAAATTCATGCGACTCGAACGTGGGCCTAGGTTTTGGTTTTGGGTTCGGTCAGTCGAACGAAATGACGCAGCAGACGTGGCCGCGAGATGGAATTAAGCGAGCTAACGTACCAGTGCCAGTGCAAGTGCCACAACCAGCAGATCAAGTGAGTAATTGAATGAGTATTGAACGAAATTGCAGGCATCGTAGCGAAATTTTTTGGGGAAAAAGTAACTGTCAGTAACTTTTTTGAGCAAAAAGTGACCAAAAAGTGACCAAAAGTAACCAAAAATTTTATTTTTTCGGCAGGGGCAATTTTTTACAGTTTTCTGCGGGGGGGGGGGCAATTTTTGCAGTTTTTTGAAAACGTTCCAAAAATAAATCAACTGAAAAGACGTGAATAATAATTTCATTTATTAAATTCCTTCGTCAAAACAACTAACAGACTAGCAATAATCACTTTTTTATTTTTTTTCTCGAAGAGTTTTGAAAAATACCAATTTTTACGTGAAAATTTGAATTTTTTCCTGGAAGTGCGTAGAAAACGTGACTTTTGTGGAGAAAAAAGGAACCAAAGCGACCTTTCAGACGTGAAAAGTAGCTAAAAGTGAATGAAGTTGAAAAAAGTGACAAACACCCCAAAAAAGTGACCCGCTATGATGCCTGAAATTGCACTGCATGGCAAGCATTTGGTTCAAGAAGCATTCCAAAATTAGGTACTCTTGGTTGACTTTCCGCACGCCTGCCCCGCCATTTCTTCAAGACCAACTATGCAGTATTCTGAAAAAATCAACCTTTTTCCTGTGAAATGTATTTTTTTTAGGGGTCTATTGTTCCAAATTGGGAATCGTTTGATTTTAACCCGATGGGTTTTTTAGAAATTCATCTCAAAAAAATTTGAGCGCCTGGAAATTTTTTCCACCATAATCATCATTATCAAAATTTACTAAATAGATCCTAAAAATTTCATACTGATCCTAAAGCTCATCCCCTTTTGGATTATTTTATGAGTAAGTATGGTTTTCAGTTTTTACAAAATTTGACTAAAAATCTTCCTTTCAAGTCCTCTAATGTCAATTTAAATTTTTTATGGGTCGTGCTTTTCTCAACGTTGAAAAAAAATACTAGCATTGCCTTCGATTCAATTTCCGAATTGGACTCCCTCAACTTCTCGTGCTCTCAAAGTTGGGTTAAAATTTCAAGAAAAAATCATCGGTACTTATTATTTTTACACTCCATTTGATGCATTTTTTGGTGGTGGAAGGGGGAAGGAATCTTCCGAATATTTTGTAACATGGAAAAAAGCAATTTATTACAAAAGAAAACAGAACTCCAACTTTCTGGTAAATGAAATTTTCGTAATAAATTATAAGGGTGCCATTTAACTGCACGACAGAATAGAGGGTTTGCACGACTAAAAGTAGGAAACTAACGACGAAATAATGGAACAAACGACGAAAGAAAGTTATCACAATGAAACAAATGATTGAACGACAGAAAATAAGATCGCACGTCAAAATAATATATTCCAGCGACGAAACAAAGAAATCACGGCAAAAAAAATCAATGAACAGTAAAAATAATTTTCTAACGACTAATTTTGTAACGACAGATAAAATGAAATCCACGACGAAATTAAAATGAAATTCACGACAACATTGTACATACTTGAAAAAAACATTGAACACCATGTCTATGCCAAAATTAGTTTCAGGATACCATGCCCAGTTGAGTTTTTTGAGGTAGTATTTACGTCTAAATTGAGGTATTTTGAACATCCAGATGGAAAGTTTTTGGACATTGCATCCAGATTGAGGGTTTTGAAACTCTATATGCCTATTGTCCATTCCCAAAATTAGTTTTAGAACACGATGTCCCAATTCGGTTTTTTGGGATAATAAGTACTTCTAAATTGAGGAATTTGAGACGTCTAAATTTTAAGTTTTGGGACAATATATCCATGTAGAAATTAGTTTTAGGACACTATGTCCAAGTCAAGTTTTTTGGGATATTATTTCTAAATTGAGGTATTTAGGATTCCCAAATTAAAAGTTTTTGAGGGTGTTATGTCCATATTGAGGGGTTTGGGACACTGTGTCCATGTCAAAATTAGTTCCAGGACACTATATCCCAATTATTCAGGTTGGAACTTTTGGAACACTATGTCCATGTCCAAATTAGTTTTAAGACTTTTAGGTACATATCTCGCCGTGCAAAACTTTATTTTGTCGTGAAAACATTATTTCGTCGTGGAATAAATTATTTTTATCTCTAAATTGTCGTTCATTCACATTAATTCGTCGTTCATAGTTCGTCGTGCAATTCTTATTTTTTGTGTCGTGAATTCCCATTATTTGGTCGTGATTCAGTTGCGCCAATCTCGTCGTGCAAACCCTTTTTTTTGTCGTGCAGTTTTATATTCCCCAAATTATAATACTTTTTTCTTAGAAGAGAAATAGGGTCAACTTTAATAACTGAAAATTATTTAGAATTGATGAGTGTAATTTTCACAAAAAAAATCCAGCAAATTTTTTTCAGGAAAGAAGTGAAAGAGTGCCAATTTTCACAAAAAAATTAGTCAACTACTCAACATTTCAGTATTCAGGGTGTCCATTATATTTCAGAAATGATTTTTCCTGACTTTTCCAGGTTTTCCAGACCAATTTTTTGAATTTTTCCAGGCCTTTAAAATATGATATTCGTAAACCGGGGGAGGGGGGAATTTTTCAACAAATGATATAAAATGCATGGGATCTAACAATTCTTTTTTTCAAAGTCCCCAGATACTTTTTTATGAGATCTTTAGATGCTCCTCTGCGGGTCAAAAAAAATTCAAATTGGATTCTGAAAATTTTTGAACCCACCCAACTCTCCTTCGCCACAAAAATGTGAAAATTTGAATTTATCATCTACAGAAAAAAATTCAAATAAAAAGGAAAAACTAAATACCTATTCCAACGCAAAATTAATTTTTGAAAAATGAAATGAATAATGCCAGGTTGTCTACCAAAACAAGCAAAAGAAAATTCCAAAAAATTTCACATTTTATCCCCCCTCCCAATGAAAAAAATATGCCACAAATTTATAAATTCACGCAATCCCCTTGGCAAAAGTTTTCAAAAAATTTATAATAAAATAAGCAAAGAAACACTTTTCTAAATGATGTATCTTTTTTTTGGATTTTCGAAAAATTCCAGGGATAACTCCAAAATTCCCTGACTTTTCCAGACTACCAAAATTCCCTGACTTTTCTCGGTTTTCCAGAGAATAGACACCGTGTTATTTCTTCGAAACAAAGAAAATGTCTGATTTTTCACATTTGAAAATTTTTTCATGTGATTCTTAAAAGCAAAAATTAGTCGAGGCAGTTCGACATCCAGGTAATGAATTTCTAATAAGTGGTCTTTACTCATTCAAGAAAAGATTGAGACTGGATCTCATATTGTATGAACCTATTTGAGAAATTTTTCTGGAAAATAGTGGACAAAATTGATTTATGCAAAAAAAATTAGTCGATAGCTCAAACTCCTTGTTATGAAATTTCTGTGATAAATTTTGAGTTATTTTTTCGAGAATTGAAAAATGTTCAATTTTTTCATAGGTAAGTCTAAAAAATTTTCAGAATTTGGTGTTTTTTTGAAAAGCTCAGATCCTATATTTTTTCAGGAAAATATTAGTTAAAAAGTAACAATACAAAAATTGATCGTAACTCGATATTCTGGTAACGAAATGTTGATGATTTTAATTCTTAATGAATAATGAAGGCTCAATTTTATTGTACCTATCAAAAAAATTTTAGAATTTTTGAGGGTAAATAATTTCTTGAGACTCAATTTTTCAAGGTCGTCAATTTTCAACAACTTGGTTTTGGAATTTGATTCTCTTCAATTCTCCCTCATACTCTAAAATTTGGCACAAAACTTTCAAGAAAAAATCATCAATATCATTTTATCGAGGTATCGTTTACAATCTTTTTGAAGGCGTTTATTCAAAATTTCAATTCTGTTTTAATTTTTGACCAAAGTTAAAGAAGGCTCTGGGGACGAAGAATGATTGATCCAAGTTTCAATATTGAGTGGAAAATTGATCGCAATTTTTTTTTATAAATGAGTGTTTTCAAAGAACTTGAGAAGGAAAAAAGTTGGGTCAAGATGAGAAAAAGTATACCCTTTCAGAATATAAGAATTCGCTAGGAGGGGCTAAGAGGGGAATAAACTACAACAGATCACTGCAGTTCTGGTATGAAGTATCATTTCCTGCGAGTATGCCTCCTCCTTCCCTCCCACCCTCCCACACAAAAAATAGCTGTTACTCGTACGTATACCTACAGTAATTATTACACAGTTTGTTTGTTTTGCTGGTTTTCTTTCCTCGTCCAGACGCATCAAATCAGCGGATTACTAAGACAAGTCGCGCCGTTGAAAGCCAGCCAAGTGGAAATTAATAATTTACAGACGACTGCCGTCGAAGACCACTTGGAGGTGGATATCGACAGTGACGGAGACGAGATCGTCATACCACCGTCGCTATCACAATCGTCGTCCATACAGCCTCGCTACAAGCACCGAGACCACATTCAATTTCCGCAGCCTCACGAGCGTCTTTATTATTACGTAGTGGACGAGTGAAAAGCTACAACCTGCGCTGATGACGTGCTGAGATGACTCACCACGATATTCTCTCTTTTTCCATCTCCAATTTCGAGTCACTTCATCACCTCGTTGCTGCCATGCATAGCTATACCTTCACATGTACATTAGGATGAAGTGAAAGATGGAAAATTAAATATGACTCGAATTTTGACAAAAATTTGTCATCGGTGAGGTAAATGTAATTTACATCGAGTGAGAAACCTTCCTTAAAAAACGTAAGCTCACTAACCTTAAGGAGGACGGAACTGAAAGTCTTTAAAGTGAGGCTACGTTTCATAAAACTCTGGAAATGCTACTTTCTTGAAAACTCCAGTCACCCCTTCCCCCCCAGATTTGAAAAATTACGATTTCACGTTCTACTTGCCCATGAATCGATGATCTCGCAATTGGATACAACTGTTCGCCCTCTACAAGGAGTCGAAAATTTGCAGTGGGAATTTGAATTTTTCCCGACACCTCGAAATCCGGTCACAAAATTTTTTAGCCTTCATAAATATATTTTGATGAAAATTTTATGAAAACTCGATTGAAATTTATTTTAAAGGCTGAAAAAATCGAAGCTTTTTCACTTCTCAGGTCATTCAATGAACAGCCTGAATTTTATAAAATTTAAGTAATTCATACCCCGGAATTTTTACAGCACATGCGGTGAAATTTTTCAGACACAATTTCATCGAAAATTATTCTGAGTGATCGAAAAAAAGTGGCTCGATTTTGAAGTGCTTTGAGTAAACGAAAATTCTAATGGAATAAAATAGCAAACATTTTCAAATTCACTACCTATCTGCAACTTTTCAATTTTTTCAAGGATGGAATAAAATGGTATCCAATTTCGAGATCAATGGTTCAGAAAAATGTAAAAACTTGAATCGCCCTTTTTCATAGGGAAGAGGACGACCGAGTCGCCCAAAAATGGCAAAAAATACAGTTTTTTAAAAGTGGCATCACTTTTTGTTGCCCTCGATCTCGGCCTCGTGTCGCGTCGTTGAATATTGGCGATTGTACGAAGGTTCAGATACCTGATTAGGTAGGTACCAATAATAATAAGTTACGATGCATTAATTTCCTAAGGTACCATCAGATAGGCTTTTTGAGATCGAGAGAGCTTGAGTAGCTGCCCACAAACTTTTTCCTCTCCCATCTGCCTCTGAACGTAATATTACGTACTTGTTTGTACCGCCAAGCCAAGTAATATATCTTATTTACAGTAAACGGTTCTTTGTCTGTGTTTTTCTGTTTTACTTTTAGTTTTGGAATTACCTTTTATATAAATTTATTCGTATTTCTGCTACAAATTGGATACATAAATAAGTGAGGAAGAATCTTACTGCGAGCGTAGGTAAAGGAAGTAAAATTGGTGACCACAATCCCAAAATCATTTAGTTACAACAACATAGTGATGTTTAGAATGAAATGACCATAGTAAGTATATCTCGGTGTATCTGGCGACTATCACCTTCTGAACGTCGAGTACCTACATCGGTAGCGACAAACCTACCAACTTTCTATTCGATTCGAATATCCTGCGATATCAAGTGCTATACTTACAATCAGCTAGGTAAAAGTACGTATCATGTAATAGGTATTTGGTAAATTTAGTAATTAGGGTTGCGGTTGTGGTTACTGAGATTGCGACCATGTTCTATGTGTTACGTACGGTACTGAGGTACATATATTGTGAATGTTTGTGTGGGTAGTGTTGAAAACATGTACATAAGTCGATATAGCTCTAAAAAAAATTGAACCTGACCAAAAATACTAAAAAAAGTTTTTTTTTGATGGAAATGGTCTAGAACCATGCCCTGAACAACAAATGAGAACCCAACCGTGTCAGACCTGGTGCTCCCCTCCCCGCGGACCTGGCCCTGTTCTACGGATTTCCGTGAGTGGTTTTTTTTTCAAAGTACGCTTGATTTTGCACAATAAATTTTCAAGGACTAAATTTGTTTCCTGCTACCACAATTTTTCAAGATTGAATTTTTTTCTCAAAATTCCTCAAACTTCAAATTATTTTAATGTCAATTTTCCAAGATTGAAATTTTTTCTCAAAATTTCTCAAACTTCAAATTTTTTAATGTCAATTTTTTAAGAAATCATCTTCAATCCGGAATTAACGAATGAGAGCCATGGGCCCAGTGACGTTCCGAAGGCGTAATGGGGGGAGGGGTGTGGAGAAGTGGCGGGGGGGGGGGGTAAATAAGTGAAGATCCCTTCAGAATTTCGATTTTCCCAACTACATACCTACATCAATAAACCTTATTTTACTCCCCCCCCCTCCCCGCGAGAATGATTTTTACTATGAACTTATCCTGGACTTCAAACTAACTACATTTTTTGTAAACAGTAGGTACAGCAAAAATAATTGAAAATTTTGAAAATCAAATTTATTTGGGTTTAAAAAAGATTGACTTTTTTTTGGGGGGGGGGCGGCCGAGGTAGATGGCACAAATTTTTCGATCGAACTAAATTTTGAAGGAGTATTTTTTATTTAAATTATAATATTCTCATTGATGTTGAAAATTCTTAAGAAATTGTTGTTGTGTCCCGAGCGAAGCGAGGGCGAAAAATTTCAAGAAATTCATAATTTTATAAATGAGATTTTGTAGTTTTATTGTGAAACCGAGTGAAGCTAGGGCAACAATTTTAGAACCCTCCAATTCAAGGTGTATAAGAAAACAATATTTTGAATTACTTATTAATAAACCTAAATGAAAAATCGGCCCCTTATACTTTAAAAATATCAATTTAATTTTCAAACATTGAGAATAAATTTTGAGAATAAAAAATATGTACAATAAAATTAGGTAATTGAAATAATTTTGAGGAAAAAACAAAAAAAAACTTGGTAAAAATTTCGATTATTTTAAAACTAGGTATGGAAGAAAAAATGCAATAAGGCCGAGCGCATCGAGGCTAAAGTTTTTGAAAATTTTTATTGCTCTTTTCTATATTTTTTGCTTTTTTAAACAACGAATTTGTATTTTTCTTGATTTTGAGGTAAACATTTACTTGGGAAAATCGAAATCACTGGGTGGAAAATTTGTTTCACTGGGTGGGAAATTTCCCAGAACTCGGCTGGCTGCTATCTTAGCGCTTTAAAAATCACAAAAAATCTGATAATTTCGTGGTTTTTTATTGACATTTGCCAAAAAACAAACTAGGTAGTAATACGATAAAGATCGCGAAAAACGCAAACATTCTGACAGCTCTAGCAGATGGTGAACAGATACTTCATCTCAATTATTTTTTACATTGTAAACAAACTAAATATATCAACCGACACAATAAAGAAGGTACCTATTTTTTTCTAGAGAATAATTTCCGCCTTTTTAAGTTTTCTTTTTACATTCGGAACTCTCGTCATTCCATCTGATAATGGTTTAACTAAGGCATCGACGATGTAATTTGAATAATAATCACCCCATGTAGCATACTTGAAAATGCTCACCTGTTGAATGGTAAATTAATTTCGACGAGTTTTTATCTATAAATCGTTACTATAAAGATCGAAATTAGATATTTTGAGGGTTGTAAATCAGCTCTGTACCTATCTAATTTTATTTATACCTAAAAGCACGTAGGTAGGAAATAACACAGACCATTGAACACACAATAAAGTTATGCTTTCGCAGAGGTTGTTATTTTCCATCGCTTGGAAGAGTCGGTCGTTTCAATTTCAAATAATTCTCGTTTCGTGTTTTCGTTTTCTGGATTTGGAAAAAATTCATTTCTTTGATTTTGGAATTTCAAAAATTTCAATTTTTTGCCAGTTTTGGATTTTTTTTTGCCTCAAACGAAATTTCGACGATTCAAGTACGAATTTATTCCAATTTCGAAGTTAAAATTTTTCAATTCCAAGTTTTTTAAATTTCTTTATTCTTTTTAATTTTTTTTTAAATTGTACCCAATTTCAAAAGTTTTATTTTCCAACAGTAAAATTATTTCAAACTTCCATTTTTTTCAGGGCTGCAAGAACAACAAAGAATTAAGAACAAAGAACCAACCAAAAAGAACCAAAAATTCAAGGAACGAGAACGAGCACGAACTTTCAAAGCGTTGAAAGAACAGAATCAATAAATCGATAACTTCCTTGTTGTTTTTTTTCGAAGTTTGCTTTTGTTTCGACTTCATTATTGCAACTAAATAATGAAACGAAACCAAATTCATTAATTCCATAAGACATCCCTTAGGAAATGACATAAGGAATAAGAATTCACGGGGTAATGGAGGGGGGGGGGGTAAAAATTTTAACTTTGGATAATATCTTGAAAAATGGCATGTTATTATGTAATTCAGATGGTCGATTAAAAATTTGACCCAGTTGTTTGATTTGAACTCCCCCCCCCCCCTTTGCTCCTAAGGATATGAAAATTCCAAGAAATTTAAGTTGGAAAAATTTTCAATGAATTTTTTTCAAAAACTTTGAACTTTGTGTATTTTATAATTTCTTCCCAAAATTTAATGTGAAAAAATATTTTTGATTAATAAAATGCAATTTATAATTTATTCGGGATTTTTGGAGAGAGCGCGTAACATTAAATTTCAACGTAATAAGTAATGTGAATTTTGAAAGTGGCGAAAAATACTACGCTGATTAAGTAAAAAAAAACAGCGTAAAACACCACCTATAATGTCAGACAGTGCGAGTCAAGGATGAAACATGTGAAATATAAAGCACGCAATTAATTTATTAAAAAGGGTTAGCACGCTGTCGACGCGTAAACCGTCTCATCGGTGGCGTCATTTTCCCCATTAAATAACTGTACAAACTAATCCCTTTACTGACGAAACCTTAGTAAGTTTAAAACGACGGTAAGTCATTACCCTGTGGTGCCTCACAGTAGACGTGACCGCTCGTGAATTTAAACGTGAAATTTCTTCAACGATGGGCAGCAAAGAAAATATTTGCAATGATGAACAGTGGAACGCTGATAATGCCAACGGAAACGCCGAAACCGAAGAGAAGAAAAATTCATCCAATGAGAAAAAAATGATCAGAATCCTGACAGTAATGGCATATTTGTTTTCGGTCTCGATGCCAGCAATTGTACTTTCATCTTATTACATTTTCATTTGGGAATCTAATAATAATAGCACGCTATCGAAGTCGGAGATGGGAAAACAGTGAATGTACGTACGAAATATGGTGAGTACCTACCTTTTTACCTATAACACATGTCGACGTTTTTAAACTTTTGAAATGATTTTTGAAATGTAATGAGTGATCATTATATTATTTTTCACTCTGATCATGAAAAAAAATATAATAAAAAATTTCATCAACCGAGGATTTTTCACAATTTGAATTTTTTTCTTGAACAGTTTTTCTATTTTTTATAACTTTTGGCACTTGGAGTCGATTTTATGAAAAAAGAATGGGCTCTACGAAAAAAATGAAGAGAACATAAATTGTAGAGTGTAAAATTTCCTTTCCGAAAAATTCAATTAGTTTTCCTAAGGAGGCTTGGCTTTTGAGATATTTTAGTTCAAAGTTTAACTTTTTTTAAAATTGTAAATATCTCAAAAACTAAGCTTAATATGAGAAAAACCAATTGGACTCTACAGATAAGAAATTCGACGATCTACAATTTATGTTCTTTTCATTTTTTTTTAGGCTCGATTTTCCCAGAAAATCGATTTTTTGTAATGAACCACATTTTCAACTAGTCCAAACCCATTAAAAGAAAAAGGAAAAAAAAAAAAAAACATTTCTTATGTCTAACAATGGAAATAATCAAAGGTCGTCAAATCAACATTTTTTTCATAATAATTGAGTCTGATTGGCGATTTTGACCTATTTTCTAGTGCTGAGTTCGATTGTGATTTCAGTTTCATTCCATCACGTCAGGATTTTTTATAATTGGCATTTTTTGTTGAAAATTCGTTTCATTATATTTTTTCATGTAAATTTTGACCCTCAAAGTCGATTTTCTGGCGAAAGAAAGGGCCCTACGAAAAAAATGTATGGAACCTAAATTGTAGAGCGTGAAACTTTCTATTTGTAGAATCCACTTGGTTAGTTCTTTCTTAGGAGGCTTAGTTTTTGAGATATTTCTAATTTTTTAGAAAAAAGTTGAACTTTAAACTTTGAACTAAAATAATTCGAAAGCGAAGCCTTCTAAGAAAAAACTAATTGAACTCTACTGATAGGAAATTTTACGCTATATATTTTATGTTCTGTCAATTGTTTTTGTAGAACCATTTATTTTCTCGGAAAATCGATTCTAAGTGTCAAAAGTTATCAAAAAAGGTGGAAAAACTATTGAACAAAAAATTCAAATTGTGAAAAATCCTCGAGTGATGGAATTTCTTCACTGTTTTTCTCGTAATCAGCAAGAAAAATACTATAAAAATCACCCATCAAACTTCAAACAGCATTTTCGACGTCGACCTGTGTAATTTTTCTCGGCGTAAAACGATACTGTCCATTCATTTTAGGAGTTGACCTCCCAAAAAGAAATCCTGTTTTTTTCGCGTTTTACGTTCGTAATGGTCCACTACACAACATACTAAAATGGACATCCCACAACCCTCCGCTACTCACAGGGGAGGGGTAAATGTCTACTAAATACCGGGTTTTCGTGAATATCTCCTCAAATAAGCCTCAAAATTGAAAAATAGTTATGAGCAATCTTGTTTTGCGTGTAATTTCCTATCAGACGATTTTTTTGTTTTTTCAAAAACACTCACTTCCTTGACCAAAAATTAAGGGTAAAAACACCTATTTTTCAACAATTTACAGCATTTTTGGAAAAAACCGAAACTTTTGTGAATATCTCCTCAAATAAGCCTCAAAATGAAAAAATGGTTATGAACAGTCATGTTCTACCTGTAATTTCCTATCAGGCAGGTTCGTTTTTTTTTCGAAAACATCCACTTCTCTGCCCAAACATTAAGGGTGAAAACGCCTATTTTTCCAATATTTACAGTATGTTTAGAAATGATGGAAATCCGAAGTTGAAAGTACCCAAAATTATACCAGTGAAGAGTAATTTTTTTTATCAATGCTGGTATTGCTGGTGGGGTATTCCAAAAAAAGTCACCGCAAGAATTTCAACCCCTACCAGGACGTTATTAGAGTATTCAATAACATCTCTTATAATTAACGGTAGGGGTTGGATTGCGATTACTTTTTTTGGATTAGGTACCCAACCAGAATGTATAAAAAAATTACTCTTCATTGCATAATTTTAGGTACTTCCAGCTTCGATTTTCCATCATTTCCAAAAATACTGTAAGTATTGGAAAAATAGGCGTTTTTCACCCGTAATTTTTGAGCAAAGAAGTGGGTGTTTTCGAAAAAAAACGAACCTGTCTGATAGGAAATTACACGTAGAACATGATTGTTCATGACCATTTTTCCATTTTAAGGCTTACTTGAGGAGATATTCACAAAAGTTTCGTTTTTTTCCAAAAATACTGTAAATTTTTGAAAAATAGGTGTTTTTACCCCTAATTTTTGGTCAAGGTAGTAAGTGTTTTTGAAAAAACAAAAAACCCTTCTGATAAGAAGTTACACTTGGAACAAGATTGTTCATAAATATTTTTCAATTTTGAGGCTTATTTGAGGAGATATTCACGAAAAACCGGTTTTTAGCAGACATTTACCCCTCTACTGTGGGTAGCGGAGGGTTGTGGGGGTGTCCATTTTAGCATGTTGTGTAGTGGACAACTACGAATGTAAAACGCGAAAAAAATCTGGATTCAATTTTTGGAGGGTTTGGAACATTTTTTCTCTTATTTGCCTGAACTTCTGTGTGATTGCTGAAAGATGTGTATGTCTACGTATAAATTTTGTCTCTAATTCCATGTTTCAAATTTTTTATTCAAGATAGACTGAATTCGACTCAAATGTAATTAAATTCTCGTCGTTTTATTTTGCAGAACGAAAACATCTTACTGATTTCGTTGCTGGACGACTTACGTGGCTTACAAGAGGCAGTCGCCAACGACGAGGATTAACCAGACCTCTAAACTTAACTCATATCAACTCGACTCTGCAACGTCTCAACCTATCACGTATAAAACGTAGATATAATGTAATCGTCGAATCTGTTTAATTCATTATTTCACTTTATCACAATCTATAAAAACTAAAGATTGAAGATTGTACAGTTTTGTTTTAAAAAATATCTGAAATAAATAATAAATTGAAAGATAAAAGGTCATGTTGAGCTGAGATCACTGATCAGGTACCATGTAGCTCTAGCTCTTTGTACACTAGTTTCAGCGTGGCTCATCCTCGAATTAGTCAAAAACGACACCTATCTCAATTTTTTTGAAAATCATCGGAAATCGAAAAATTTTTTGGGCCAAAAAATTTTTTGTCCTTGATCGACGTGCGAGGTGTCCAAGATAAGGTATTTGGACATGGCGAATTCAATGGTGGCATTAGTTTTTTCCAATCGGTCGCCATTTTCGAGAAAATGACAATTTTTAAGGTCAATTTTGGCCAAATTCAAAAGCGTCTTGAAAACTCGCGAGAGGTGTGTTTTTCGACTAATTCGGCGTCGCTGATTACGAATCTGAGGTTCGTTTGACGCGAGATCCACTCGTTTGTCCAGAAACCTCAATTTCGAGACGAAAATCGTCCATAACTCGAGAGGGAAAGGTCAGCGCGAAAATTGGACAGCGGATTCGGATTCAGCGACCTCGAATTAGTCGAAAACGACACTTATCTCAATTTTTTTGAAAATCATCATTTTTTTTGGACCAAACAAGTTTTTGTCCCCGATCGACGTACGAGGTGTTCAAGATAGGGTATTTGGACACGGCGAATTCAATGTTTGCATTAGTTTTTTCCAATCGGTCGCCATTTTTGAGAAAATGACAATTTTTAAGGCCAATTTTGGCCAAATTCAAAAGCGTCTTGAAAACTCGCGAAAGGTGTGTTTTTCGACTAATTCGGCGTCGCTGATTACGAATCTGAGGTTCGTTTGGTGCGACAGCCACTCGTTTGCCTGGAAACCCCTTTTCCAGACGAAAAACGGCCATAACTCGCGAAGAAAGCGCCAGCGCACAAAATGGACAGCGGATTCGGATTCAGCGACCTCGAATTAGTCGAAAACGATACTTATCTCAATTTTTTTGAAAATCATCGAAAATCGAAAAAAAGCATGAACTAACCCCTTCACATTTTTTTGGGCCAAAAAATTTTTTGTCCCCGATCGACGTGCGAGGTGTCCACGATAGGGTATTTAGACACGGCGAATTCAACGGTGACATTATTTTTTTCCAATCGGTCGCCATTTTCAAGAAAATTACAATTTTTAAGGCTAATTTTGGCCAAATACAAAAGCGTCTTGAAAACTCGCGAAAGGTGTGTTTTTCGACTGATTCGGTGACGCTGATTACGAATCTGAGGTTCGTTTGGCGCGAGATCCACTCGTTTGTCCAGAAAACGCATTTTTGAGGAGAAAATCGTCCATAACTTGAGAGGGAAAAGTCAGCGTGAAAATTGGACAGCGGATTCGGATTCAGCGACCTCGAATTAGTCGAAAACGACACTTATCTCGATTTTTTTGAAAATAATCGAAATTCGAAAAAAAACATACCTACTTAAACTGAGAATTTTTATTGGTACTCAACTCATAGAGATCAATTTTTTCCAATTTTCAAGTTTTGTTATGATTTTTTTAAATTTCTAAATGGGGTAACACTGATTTCGTCATCATATCAAATTGATTCTCCTTTCAATGTACATACAGGGTGTATAATTGAACCCCAGACACAAAAGCGAAAGAACTGAAATTTTTCGCTTTTGTGTCTTGGGTTCAATTATACACCCTGTACCTAGAACAAAATTTCAAAAATTCAAGTCCTCCATGTTGAGTTCAACCATGGTTATCTTTACTCATAATTTTCAGCTTACCATCACCTACTTTCGAAGTCTCAAAATTGCTCAAATAAAAAATCACCAAAGCCTTCATTTTGCGCCATATGTCTTTGTATGGTGGCCTCTGAAGAAAAAATCTGTGACCCACGGTGCAACTTTTGGGCAATTTGACGGAGAGAGACTAACTAGACTTATGCGTTATGCTAGGTATCGATCTTACCTTTTTTTTTTTTTTTTTTTTTTAATATAAATTAACCAAACAATATATACCAAATACTAAGTGCTCATTACAATATACTTATAAAGTTAGGTACTTACCTACAAATAATTATTCTTATCTAACGGGTTGATACCTCTAATGACCCGGTATAACAGCAGCATATCGGTAACCGCATAAGCCCAAACGCCGAAATATTACAGATTTGTAATTTGCATCAAACAATGACGGTTAATTTAAATAAGAGCAGCTGTATTCTGCATCTCCAAATATTGGAAACCATCGGGGCGATTTACCTTTAAAATGATTCATTGACCGATGTTGTTCTCTATTTATTGGTAGAATGTACAGGTAGCTTTAAAAATGTTTTGTATTGCATTGTTACATAGTTTACTCGTGTTTTACGTTATCTATAGTTCAACGTGTGATCAACTCTTCGAATCGAAAATCTCTATCGTGCAAAATATAACGAATTTGGTAAGAATACCTACCTATAACCACTACTTACTCATACCTACTTTATATGTACATACTTATCAGACCTGGTCAGGATTTTTTATAATTAGAAGATTTTTTGTTGAAAATTTGTTTTACACTTTGTATGTGATTTTTGACCCTTAAAGTCGATTTTCTGGTGAAAGAAAGGGCTCTACGAAAAAAATGAGTGGAACATAAATTGTAGAGTGTCAAATTTCCTAGTTGAGGAGTTCGATTAGTTTTTCCTTAGGAGGCTTAGTTTATGAGATACGAGTATTTTCAATTTTAAAAAAAATTGAACTTTGAACTTCAAGCTAAAATATCTCGAAAGGTAAGTCTTCTGAGAAAAAACTAATTGGACTTTACAGATAAGAAATTTGACGTTCTACAATTTATGTTTCATTCATTTTTTCGTAAAACCCTTCTTTTTCTCAAAAAATCGACTTGAAGTGTCAAAAGTTATCAAATAAAGTAAAAAAACCGTTCGACAAAAAATTCTAATTGTGAAAAATCCTTGGATGATGGAATTTTTTCCCTGTTTTTTTCATGATCAGCGCGAAAAATACTATAAAAGTCACCCATCAAAGCATTTCAAAAGTTTAAAAATGTCGACCTGTGTTATTGGTGAGGTTTTTTTTGCTGTACATGGAAAGAATCCAAGTTGCCGCCCCTGATAAGTACCTATAATACCTTAATGAATAAAAAATCGAAGTGTGTTCAATATTACATATTCTTAATCGAAGTATCTCCTGAAAAAATATCGATATCAATTTTTTTTGCTGTGGGGGGGGGGGGCAAATTTCTGACTCACCCGGCGAACATTTCCAATTGCTACGCCCCCCTGCTTTTGCATCTCTCTCCTAGAAGATCATTTTGGGTTTTGGGACTAACCCTCAAAATCTTCGTCAGCTTCATCAAAAACTATTTACCATACACTTAAAAACTGTGCTCACCTTGGCTCGCCTTTTTTCAAAAATCTTATGTTCGTTTTGAAAAATTACGAAAAATCTAGATTTTTTTATACTTACTTACTACAGTTGGAAGAACTGGAATATTTTCAAAAAATTGACTAATAAGCATTTTTTTGTTCAGAATTGTTTTAACTTTAACCCGAGTTGTTTGATATTTGAAAAAAAAAGAGTAATTTAAAATTGACCGTGTTTGGAAAAAAGAAAAAAATTTCCGAAGAGAAAAAATGTACCAACCCCCAAAAATTAAATCCTGATTTTTTTCGCGTTTTACGTTCGTAATGGTCCATTACACCACATACTAAAATGGACAACCCCAAAACCATCCGCTACCCCCAGGGGAGGGGTAAATGTCTGCCCAAAACCGGGTTTTCGTGAATATATCTCCTCAAATAAGCCTCAAAATTGAAAAATAATTATGTACAATCTTGTTCTACGTCTAATTTCCTATCAAAAAAATTTTTTATTTTTTCAAAAACACTCACTTCCTTGACCAAAAATCAAGGGTAAAAAACACATATTTTTCAACAATTCACAGCATTTTTGAAAAAAATCGAAACCTCTGTGAATATCTTCTCAAATAAGCCTTAATTTCCTATCAGACAGGTTCGTTTTTTTTCGAAAACATCCATTTCTTTGCCCAAAAATTAAGAGTGAAAACGCCTATTTTTCCAATATTCACAGTATTTTTGGAAATGATGGAAAATCGAAGTTGAAAGTACCCAAAATTATACCAGTGAAGAGTAATTTCTTTATACATGCTGGTACGGTATTCCAAAAAAAGTCACCACAAGAATTTCAACCCCTATCGTTAATTATAAGAGACGTTATTGAGTACTGCAATAACCTCGATCAGGATTTAATTTTTGGGGTCAACTCCTAAAATGACTGGACTGGTAGCCCCAGAAATGATAAGATCGACGTAAAATTTTGGATTAAGATAGGTTAGACATTGAAGAATACGATGCCTTGTATTTTTTAGATTAAGTACTTCGATTTTTCTTATTTTGGCGTACACTTTTCCAAATCGGACCACTGTGCAACGCAACATAACTTGACTCGATTTTTGGATATGATCTCTTTCCTTTCAAGGGGACGTGAATTTGGCTCGAAAAATGAATGGAATGAAAATTCTTTTGAAATGTTCATATTGTTCAATAGTTGAGCTTATCTAAGACTCAGAAATTTTGGGTCTTTTCATCTTCATAGAAAATCGTAAAAAAAACTTCCCTCTGTCTCCTATAGATGTTGGAGAAGAAATGATAGTAATTTTGCATTTTTTGGGGTACCTATACGAAAGTCCCTAAAAAAAATCTAGTTAAATTGGAAGACCAAACGTCAAAATCTGGGTGAAGCATGATGGAATAACCCCACACGTAGGTAAAATATAAATATTTCTTATGAACTGAATGTTGAATTGCAGAATATTCATAATTTTATGATCGATGAAGAGCTCCTGTTTTATTTCGGTACAACAGCTAGAAATCAAGTGCCACGTTATGAATTGATTAAATTGCCTCGTATTTTTAATGCTGAAAATTTACAATTCACGGTTTTCAACAGGTAGGTACCGCATATACGAGTAGAAATTAAACATTTTTATTTGTCACCTTATTATATTTGGAAATAGTTTGAAGCCGATTTTAAATTTATGTAAGTACCTAGTATCTACCTACTAATTAAATCGATTTTTTTATTTAGATATTACGATTTATATTTTGAAAGCAACGATAAGTTGCTTAGTCCTTATTTTCAATGGTTTGTTGTGGAAGATGATTATTATCAGTTGAAAGATGGTGACCAGAACGATTGTCATTATTTGCACAAGGAATCTGATCTGATTGTAGCATTTAGTTTTTGTGAAAAAAACGTGGTAAGTAGTAAGTTAAATACCTACGTGTACAAATTTTAAGCAATGGATGGATAAAATAGCTAAAGCGTTACTTAGGTCATCATAATTTTCGTTTGATCTGGTATCTTGCCCCTTTTACCTTGGTGAGAGCCCAAATATAAGCGTTTTATTTATATTCTTTTTTTTTTTTTACAGAATGGATTAATATTGCATGACAACGTTGCTTTGGAAGTTATTTCATTGAACGGTCGTTTGCATAGAATTTTAAATGGAAATAACAAAGATGAAATAATCAATATAGTTAAACCTGCGATTTTGGATGACCAATTTTCAAATTTTGACGACGATAATCATGGTCAGTTGGTACAGTACTCATTTTGTAACGTGTCATGTGTGCTTATTTTATCGTACTGACTTATCATAAAGTATGAAAGTATTACGGTGGATCGAAAAAATCCTGTTTGACTCATGGCAAGTTTTCAATACCATTCAACTCTTAACAACTATTTTTCAAGATTTTTTTCAACTTTAGAAATTTTTCAGTTCCAATGAATTTTTTCTTTCCTCTAATTTTTTTTCTCGGGTCAACAATTTTTTAACTCTGGTATTTTTTTCCAAGATACATATTTTTCAGCTCTAAACATTTTTTCTCAATTCGATTTTCAACACTAAAATTTTTTCTTGATTTTTCTTCAACTCATAGGATTTTTTCACAGACTTAATTTATGTCTTCCATCTTCCTCCTTTTTTTCAAAATTTCTTCATTTTCTAAAATTTTTTCAGCTTTGAAATTCTTACAATCTGAAATTTTTCTCAGTTTTGTCTGGATTTTTTTCAACTTATAAGATTTTTTTACATAAGTAATTTTTAATTTTTCAATCCCGAGAAATTAAAATTTCTTTCTCAATTTTTTTTAAAATTTCTTCATACTAAAATTTTTACAATGACTGAAATTTTTCTCAATTGACAACTCTAAAATTCCATAAATGTTTTCATCTTAATTAAGATGAAAATTCTTTTCCAACCAAATTTTTTCATTCTAAAAATTTTAGAGTTGAAAAATATTTTTTTTTTTAAATTGTAGAACCGAAAAATCAAATTCTAAGAAGAAATTTCCGAGTTGAGAAAAAAATTTAAAAAATTGAGAAAAAACTTTCTAGAGTTGAAAACGATTTTGAGACGAAATTTTACAATAAAGTGTAGACAAATTTTGAGAAATAATATCAATATTGTAAAAAAATTGAGGAAATGTTTGAAGAAAAAATTTTAGAATTGAGAAGAAAATCCATTGGCGTTGAAAACTAGATTGAAAAAAATGTCTAAAGTTGAAAGACTTATAGCGTTGAAAAAAATATTGGGAAAAATAAATACTTTTATTTTAGTTGAAAAAAAATTTGAAAATAAGTAATATGAACTTGGAAAAAATCGATTTGCGTGGTAATTTAAGACTCTCATGAGTCAAACAGAAAAAATCAATGGATTCGCAACATTCTTTATTTTTGTGCCTGATCTTATGCCGTGTAAAATTTTATGCAATTTTTCTGAAAACTTTCATTAAAAATTATTCTGGGTGAGTAAAGAAAATTTTTCGATCCATCCACTTACTCATACTTACATTCACTCAAGTTCAAAAATAAAATGATGAAATGTTTTTTTCAAATATTTATTTCAGTTCTGATTCAAGAAAATAGTTCCCCGTTCAAGAGATTCATGAGGCGTTCTTTCAATGATTATAGACAAGTAGGTGTAATTATTTTCCACTGTCTTAGGTGTCATATGTATAGGTACCTTCCTAGATCCTACCTCCCTACTTTATTTGTTTCATGTTCTTTTTTTTCATTGCAGGTCGAAAATGTATCGAGCAATAAATTGACATTGGAGGTGGCTGTATTTTTTGATGAAATAGCTTATAAGACATTCGCTCCTTATTTCGAATACGATGTGAACCAAATGAAAAATATGTTATTGGCTTACATGAATATGGTACAGAAAAAAAAGTTTTTCATAATATGTACACATTTTGTAATGCATTTTTTCACTTTTTACTTTTCTCGTGTTTAAAGGTGCAAGCATTATATTACGAACCCAGCTTAGGGACACCTTTAGATATTGTGTTAGTCCAATTGGAAATCTTCAAACAACAGCCTCAAGATTTACCCCATTACTATGGCGAACGAAGCCTGCTATTGGATTCCTTTTGCAATTATAATAAAAAGCATAATACTGCCAGCGACGATGACGTTAATCATTGGGACATTGGTCTATACGTATCTGGGTAATTTTCCTTTGTGGTGTATGTATTTGAAAGAAACGTACCTAATTTTATAACTTTCCCACGCAGACTCGATTTTTATGCTGTGGAAAATGGCGTCCGGAATGGAGGTACAATGGGTAATGAATTATGATAACTTAAGAAGAGGTTCCGTTGAGAATAAATTATTATCATACTCGATTAACGAGAGGAAAAATGTTTTTAAATTTTTAGGTTTAGCTACTGTGAGTGGAATCTGCAGTGAAAAATATTCATGCATAATTAGTGAATTTGGAGCCACAAACGAGTATGGAAAACCATATCCTTCTGCTGGATTTTCTTCAGTTTACATTTTAGCTCATGAAATTGGACACAAGTGTGTAAATATGTTTGAAATTAGTTTATTAGGTATACCTACCTAATTAAGTATGTGGCTCTATTATGATTTTAGCTTGGGAATGCATCACGATGGAACCTCGAATAACTGCCCAAAAGATGGTTATATCATGTCACCTTCACGAGGAGTTTACGGTGAAACAATTTGGTCCTCTTGTAGTGCGTCTGTTATGTACTCTTTAGGGTAAACTTGACCAACCCATTAAAATAGAATTTGTGTTCACTCGATTGGTAAAATTACATTTTTTTTTTCAAATATACCTTTTGGCAGTTCAACAGCACCTTGTTTATTGGATGTTACTTCTCGGAAGACGGATTACGATCACAGTAAATTTTCCTTGAAACCGGGCCAGTTCTGGAATGCCAAAAAACAATGCGAAATTTTACTCAAAGATGCAAACGCTTTCGTAATGAATTCCACTCAGGTATACTACGTCAATATTTTTCTATAATGGACATTTTTTTAAATGAGAAAATGAATTGAAAAAATGCCTTTTGTAGGATATGTGTACCAATTTGATGTGCCAGTCGACCCATACCTCTGGTTTTTATCACGCTGGGCCTGCTTTAGAAGGGACAAAATGTGATGAAAATAAGGTACCTAGATAAGTAGGTAATAGTAACCACCTATTTGACAGTTTCTTTTACTCATTATTTTTGTTTGTTTTTTTTTTGTCAGTGGTGTTCGAATGGAAATTGTGTTCAAATGAAAACAAGCCCGAATTTCAAAATCGTAAAAGGAGGATGGTCAGATTGGAAAAATTCGGGATGTAAAAGCCCTTGTATGGCGAAATCGAAAGGTAGAAGTAGTCAGGTCTCAATCGTACAAAAAAAGGATTCCGCGAGAAATTCCTGTTAAAATTGATTTTATAATTGATTCTTATTCTGGACACTAAAACAAAGAAATTAAGCCCGTATGCCCTTTTCCCCCATCACCCTTTCCCCAGAGTCCTACCCCCAACATTTCAAACGCGTGTATTGTCTTATCTATGGGTCGTAATGAAAAAATTTTCAAACAAAAGTTGTTCCTCAGCATCTAATATACATTTTCATTTCTCATAAAAATCCGTTTTGGAGCGACTCCTGCCCCCAAAATTTGAAAATAAAACAGTTTTCAGAAAACTTCAAAATCATGTTTTCTTCATTTTAAGCGAAAAGTTTCAGAGATACGGCAAAATTTGTAACCACAAAAAGTATTCAGAATTGAATTTCCTTTCCAATGAGCTCTATCACAACCATTTTCACCAAGTTCCCGACAGGGTGGATCTCTCCCCCCTCCCCCTGATCTCAAAAGTTGGACCCACGAAAAAAAAAATTGAACGATTTTTGTTCTTCGATATCTAATGCATAATTTCATTTATTACCGGAATTCATTTTGGAGCAGATTTTGTTCGTGGATCCAACTTTTGTGAAAACGAGGAAGGGGGAGAGGTCCACTCTGTCGAGAAAGGTTGGTGAAAATGGTTGTGATAGAGCTCATTGGAAAAGAAATTCAATTCTAAATACTTTTTGTGATTACAAATTTTGTCGCATCTTCGAAACTATTCGTTTAAAATGAAGAAAACGTGATTTTGACGTTTTCTCAAAAACATGTTTTGTTTCCAAACTGGGGGGGGGGCATAGGAGTTGCTCCAAAATGGATTTTGATGAGAAATGAAAATGTACATTAGGTGCTGAGGAACAACTTTTGTTTGAAATTTTTTTCATTACGGTCCATAGAAAAGAAGGCGATACACACGTTTGATATGTTGGGGTGGACCCTGGGGAAAGGGAGAGAGGGGAAAAAGGGCATATGGGTTTAATTTCTTTGTTGTAGTGTCCAGAATAAGAATCAATAATAAAATACATTTTAACAGGAATAGCGCGAGGGGGGACGATTGAAACCTGACTAGTTTTTTCTATTGAATATCTTTTTTGTCGCAGAAGATATGGACGTAAAAAATGGAAATATTTTAGTTGGATTTTTTTTTGAAAGGTGAGTGGGGGAAGATGTGTCAATAAGTAATAATTCAAAAAAAAAAAAAAAAAAACAGAATTACCTTCCTTCACTCCCAACTGAATCCTTAGTTCTTTGAAATTGTTCTTAAAATCTGACTGTTTTTCCTATGTCTAACAAAATGTCATTAGGTATGTCAGATCAAGTTTCCTTTCTTAAGAGAGAAAATCGTCACAATTTTGATATTCACTTCCAATATCTAATATTTTCCTGTGGTCTTAATTTTGAAAGGGTTCTTTTTTTCAATTCAAGGAGCGGAGTTGAAGATTAGATCAAGCGGATGAAATGTTTACCATTTCTTTTCAAGGTTTTTAGACACAACTTCCTGGCTATCTTTCTTTCTTTATTTCTGCCCCTCCCTCTCCCCATTCAACTTTTGACTAAAAGGTCAAAATGGTCCATTCTGATGCATCTACTCACTCATTGAATTTGAATTTTTTGATAGGTTATCAAAAAAAGACTCGAACTTGTACAAATCCGACTCCAATCAATACTGACGAAGGGTGTAGAGGTTTGGCAGAAGATGTTCAATTGTGTAACGATGATAAGGTGTTTTGTTAATAATCTCATCCAAGTTATTCCCTCATCTTCCATCGGACTCGAAATTAAACAATGAACTATTGCTTTTTCAGATTTGTAAAAAAGCTAAACGATTGAGCGCTGTTGATTACGCTGCTTATAAATGCAAAGAATTCAGTTCCCTTTTACCAATATTAGAGCCGAATGGAACTGGTATTCAAGCTCCTTACGAAGAAGGTATGCAACCTATTTAATGCATCAACTGTAATAAGTAATACCAAATTCAATTTTTTTCCTAAAAATTACAGAAAGATTATGGACTGCGTGTGCTATATTTTGCAAAAGAAAAAATTCAGATACATTTTATAGTCCACGTCTTGACCTCAATGATTTAAAAGTGGATCCATATTTTCCAGATGGTACGTGGTGTCATACCACTGGTAAACAAAATTACTATTGTTTACAACATTTGTGTCTTCCTGATGGCGTAAATATTTTACTGATTTTACTTGCTTAAAAAGTACCTATTTGATGAAATCCGACTTTAATAATACTCAAATAATTTTTGTTTAGGATTTACGTAAAAGTAAAAGTTTTTTTCCTTCGAATAGAGATTTATACATCCCTCAAGATGCGAACTTCGACATAAATTCTACTCCTGAAGAAATCCGTCGATATTTGAGTGTTGATATGAATGGTGCACCGCTACTAACAACTTTGAAACCTTTCAGTTATGTAATGCCAAATGAATGGAACGTAGATCTGAATTCTCTTTAAATGAGTTAATATCTGCAATGTCTTATTCCTGGAGAAATTGTAGAAAATGAATGCACGATGATCAATTTGGTGAAAATTCTCACATAAGATTATAGTTTGTAGGAGCAACATTCGAGTTTGTGTGATTTTTACAACAGAATAAATTTTTTTTCAATTTTGGAAGTCTTTTCTTAGGAACTTTATGTTGGTTTTTTCCAATAATACTGAGAATACCTCCCCAATATAGCTGTACATATTGTGTTAGCCATTGTACGAGTTGACCTCTTAAGAGCTCAAAACTTACTTGGACAGAGAAAGTTCAAGAGCATTTTGAGGGTTTAAAGAAGGAGATAGTAAATTAATTCAACATCACTCATATATCCTGATAGGTAAAAGGACTTTTATGGGTATAGTGATGCGTTGGAGACTGCTATTGCAGGAGTCCTGTTGCAGCAGCATGATGAGGAGGATGGCACAATGGAGTCAGGAGTCCAGGTTAAAGATCAATACTCTGGAGCCAAGTCGGAGTCTGGAGTCAAGGTAACAGGTTAAGCAGGAGTTAAGAGTCAGGTCTAAAATTGACTCCGGATTCATGGTGAAGTTAGGAATCAGGAGTTGAGGTGTGAAAGTGACTCTGGAGTCAAGGTGGAGTTAGGAGTCAAATTTTTGGATGACTCCTATTCCTCGGTAAAAATAGGTGATAACAATACAGGGTATTATTATAAAAATCATGAAGAGCTGTACCTTAATTTAAACTTCCTAGCAATGAGAAAATCCAACAGTCAAATTATTTATTGGAAAATCAAATAAATCAAATCACTCATTAAAAAACTCGATTTTTCATTTTTTTTTACGCATATTATAGGTTTGTTAATGGATATGTAAGTAATTTTTTGTTCTGTTTGCCATCTCAGCATATGAATATGTTTGGGAGCAGGTCTGTAGATATCAGATTCCTAGACAATCAATTCGTCTTGTTTGCAACTTCGAATTGGTGGAGGAAGAGGGTAGAGTATGTGAGTCGATGGTACATTTTCCCAATCACCAGGAAATCGTAAACCTGTGCTGGCATTGCATTGCATCGATAATGTCATATCGGTGAACACACTTTGTAAATCAGTGACTCTATCTTTATTCCAAATGAGATTCCCATAATTTGTGCTGATACCATATTTCATACTGGTGTTTTGATTTTCCCATCTGTATGATAATTAGAAAATATATATAAAATAATTTTTTTTCATAATTATAATAAATTACACTTATAAACTGATTCATCATTCAAAATATATAATTAAAATTCAATTATCTTGACTTTCTTAGTTTGTATAGGTATTCATTTTTTATTTTTTTAAAATTGAATATTGAGTTATATATATTTATTTTTAGAATTTTAACATTACATAATGACATGAGTATAACAGAAAGTTGAAATAAATCAGGTCTGAGATATTTATAAAATATAGATATCTCGGTATCCAGTGAAGTGAATTTGTGATAAGAAGTGTACAGTTTAAAGTAATTTTGAATTATGTGAATTTTTTTCTATAAAATTACACAAAATGGAATTTGTAGCATTAGTTTTGGTTTTGAGCATTATGGTAAATAAATTGCTCTTCTGTGTACCTATTATAGCAATTTCTTGTGCAAATGAATTTTTTGTTTTATATTTATTAAATTTTTTACAAAGATTAAAAAATTTATGGACATCAAACTATCACAAATACTGATGGAGGCATTTCAGCAAAAATGGAACATCCTGCTAACGCTATTGTAAAACAAAAAGATCAAAAAAGTAATGATCGTTCTCATGCTCGCCACAGCGGAGGAAAATGCATGTACAAAGAAGGCCAGAGATACAAAAACAGGATCCACAGAAGCAATACAAATATATGAATTTTTATCATTACTAATTATTTTATTTTCATGAATTTCAATGACCACTTTTTAGAATTACCAGGTGTAAATTTTCCAATGAAAATTAATAAATAAAAAAAAAAAAGTACCTGCTGTCTTAATTAACATTCTGGATCGTGTAAAATGGCAAAAATTATATTAATAAAATCACTACTTCTATTTACTCACTCTCTCATGTAACGGAAGTATGTGAATAATGTTTGGTAACTAATGGAACTTTTGCAAACTTCCAGCTCAATTTTTGGGTAATAATGGACATAATTTATACACATCTCATCTTTGATGGAAAATCCACCCAAAGTAATGTTATCTCTTTGTTCGGAATTATATCGACATGTTGTAATTAATGCATCTCCCTGAAAAAGAGAATCAGGTGTTGAACTTCTCCAATTCTCAATTTTTTTTCTCCTGTAAAAGTTACATATTTAAATCAAGAGGTTCAGATGTAGTTTTTGGTAAATTATCTGGAAATTTGCCTTGTTCATGAGGGTTTTTATTAGCAAGTTCAAAATTAAAGAAAATGAATATCTCATAACTCATACTTTAGAACTTACTGGTAAAATATTCACTGGCCTTTTGAGAAGTCTGATCTCTTGAAAATGTGTACTGTAATGATTATCTCGGTTTAGTTCGGGCAATTCTCTTCCATCTCGAATATGACGAGTCAAAACTTGTACCCCTGTTAAGTGGGTATGCAACTGAGATCCAAAAATTGTGATTCCTTGTGGAGGCAAGCTCTAAAAGATGGTTTTAACTTACTACTGAACTAAAATGAAAATATTGGCCTTAATCCAATAAGGTCATATTTAAGAGGACTAAACCCTTTCTCTCCTACAATTTAAAAAATGAGAAAATTTATAGTCCACCTAAAAATCGTCCTCTTTAAAAGGCCATCTGCTATGTACTTGGCTACCTTATGAATCTCATATGCGCTATTCGCTATTGATAAATAAATAAAGTGAAAACCTACAGCATCAAAAAAAAAAGTTTTCATAGAGCAGTCTACGACAAAAAGCATGAACTGAAGATAAAAAACGCTGTAATGTTTCACACTCTTTTTATACTAAGACAGCACTGCTGTCACCACTGTTGAGTAATAAGTCTACTACAACCTTTTGCAATTTCCTTTTTCAATTTAAAATTCAGAAACTCACCACAGCAGTACATTCTGATATACAATACCCAGATAAGAAAAATGATTCTTGTAGTGGTGGAATTGCCATCTTATCGGTGTACTCCAAACCTAATTCTATGACTCCAGCGTTGTATTTCCTCAGTGTTGGTGTCACAAATAATCGTACTCCTGAACTGTCCACATAGTCTATGAAAAAACAAATAATTGAGAAATGGTTGCCTAAAAAAGCAAAGTCCAAAAATCCCACATAAGATGAATAGAAAATGGACTGGGGTATAATTGGGTTGCAAATTATGAATTGGATATATATTATATTGGATTTAGTTTTTAAAAAATTATTAAGATTTGAACATCATAGTATTTTGGAAAAGCTTGATGCATGATTTTTTTCATGAAAACCGTAATGAAAATAAAATTTGTAATTTAGATTTTTTAGACTGTATTAAGTAAAGACAGTCATAAAGATCTGAAATGTTCACAACTTCACATCTCTTGAGTTACCACTAAATATCATTATTTTGAAGTAGAATTTTTACGTTGTTCTTTTTTCATCATGAAGAACAATATCAGAGGATGGCACCGTGAAATTTAAAAAAAAAAACTGTTACGTGGTTCGTGTAAATGTAGATATGTCGTATGTGTGGCTGCTTGTTAAATGGAAGGCGCGAGAGACCGAAAAAAACCTATGAGAATAATATGAACATACCTGCTTTCATTTCAGGATTATTGTAATGTACCTCTAACATAACATACGGGTTGAAACTATTTCCACCAATTGGTAAACCAGCTTCCTGACCCGGAAAAAAATATTTCAAATTATCAGATTTAAACATCCATTAAATAGGTATCGAAATTGATGAATTTTTCTTTTACTTTTGGATATAAAAATGGCGTAGCACCCATGGCCCAAGCAGCCAAAACTCTTTTACAAATTTCTGTATCCTTTGGTCTATCAACATGAGTACAAGGTCCATTGTAAAGAGAAATTTCCTGATCATGAGCTGCCTCGCAGTGAAATACTTCCATGTGATGCACCAGACCTTCATTTCCGCTTTGAATTACTGCTTCGAACTGGACGAAGAAAACAGAGATACCTACAGCATCGGCAATTTCCACTATTTACGTTGAGTGATTTTTTTATAACCAGATTACTTGAATTATGTGATGCATTTCGGATAAGAATTCGGGTATTTTTTGTACATAGCACCAATATGTGGTATCGTCGCCGGGAACATGGACATCATTGGCTCTAAATTCAACTGTCTTGGTATCTTGGGGAAATTTGATATTTTGTATTTCGGGATTTTTCAGCAACTGGGTTCGTTGCATTCCATATCTCGAAGCGTGATTTATGTTTAAACCTTCTAAATTATTTATCAAACCGGTTCCTTTCATCCATACTATGTGGGTTGTTCCATCCTACCATAATTGAAAAAAAATCAAAAATATACAGGGTGTCCAACAAAATTCGTTGAGCGAAAAGCTTGGCCTTTCGGAATAACTTTTTTTGAGGGTCATCCTAACGAAAAATTCTGTGCGTCTGTGTGCCTGGGGCTGCCCCCTTCCCCACCTTCACGTTTGTGTGTAAGTAGCTATTCGCAGACTCGAATTTTTTAAAATGGGGAAATTTATCGATCACTCGTATTGAAACTAGAAAACAAAATTTTTGCTTTTTTGTGCTAATTTTATGACTTGAAAAAACCATTAAATTTCTCAGTAACCCCCTCCCCTGCAAAAAATTGAAAATTTCATTCGAGATCCCCTTCAAGTCCTCTAAAAAATTAGAAGAATAAATTTTTTCCGTTTCAAAATATTAAATTGTCTGATTCATATCATAATTTTGAAGAAAAAGGATGTAAAAATCGCTGACAAGGGAGGTATCCCAACTCAAAGTAAAATTTCGAGCCCAAACAAAAAAAAATCGAAAGTACATCATAGTAGAACCACATATTAAAAATTCCAAGTGCTGAAGTTCATTTCACGAATTTTGGCGAATTTTTGAAATTTCAAAATTAACTCATCACCCAGCAAAATAAGTGAAAATTTGATCTAATATACTTACTTCCCCTATTTTCGACCTGCCGAATCGATATGAAACGGTTTCGAGACGCATCGGAGCCACCAGAAAAATTTGGAATTTTCCAGCGCTGGAGAAGAGCCCATAAAAATGGTCCATTTGTACTTCAGCACTTATAATCGTGGATTGCCCATATTGGTGACCTATTTAATCGATTAAAGCGCAATTTTCCAAAATTCGCCACTCTGAATTCAAATCCACATTTTTGGCAGAAAATGAAATTTTTTTCAGGAAAACTGTCGGCCAATAAAATAAGAATTTGAACTTGAAGTTGCGAATTTCATCGATGAATCGAATCGGCAGGTCGAAAATAGGGTATATACAACATATATGCCAAATTTAAGCTTTTTTCGTTGACTAGATAAAATTTTCATATCAGGCGAGTGATGAGGTAATTTTGAAATTTCAAAAATTCGTCAAAATTCGTGAAATGAACTTCAGCCCCTGAATTTTTGGATATGGGGTCCTATTTGAATGTACTTTTGATTTTTCTTTTATTTGGGCTAATAATTTTACTTTGAGTTGAGATACCCCTTGTGAGCCCGAGCAAAGCGAGAGCAAAAATTTTTGAAAAAACGAGCACCCAAAATCAGAAATTTTTTATTAAAATTTGTGTATTTTTTGTGCTATGTTTTGACTTCCAAACAAACGATATTTATGGGCTCATCACCAGATCTTCCAAAAAAATCAAAACATTTTTAAAAATTCCACTCCTGTTATAAATGAGGACAATTTTTTTCACTTGAAAATATTAATTGTCTGGGCTGAAGATAAAGAAGGTTCAAGCCATAATTTTGAGAATAAAATTGAGTTAATTCACTGGACCCGAGTGAAGCGATGACGAAAATTTTTGAAGAAAAATGTATTCAAAAAGTAAAATTTCTTCATTGTTTCAATCAATGTTTTAGTATTGAAAGGGAGGCGAAATCTTTAGCCCCTATCTCTGATTGGAAAAATGGATTTTCAAAAAATAAAACAAAAAAAATCAAGCCCAAAAACAAATATTATCTGAAAAACTTGTATTTTTTCATTTTCTTCAAAAAAATTATTTATTAGGGATAAATGAAAATTTTTTATTTTTGAAAAAAAGCTTGACCTCTCGAATAAATTGGAGTAAACTTGTCAAAAGTTCGACTTTTCAGGACCCGCATGACTTTTTTGAAAAAAGCTCGACTTATCAGATTCGTTAGACACCCTGATATATTTAAAAATATTGTATGAATACGTTCGTGTGTATGAAAACAGACGAATAAACTTGCCTCAATGATGTAATCAAATTGATCACAGGTGTCAAATTTTCTAGAAAATGTAAACTTGGTGGCATGCTCGTGAGATTCGATATCAAAATCTTCGCAATTTTGTTTCTCGTCTAAACGTATATCGCCTATTTCGTCCGTCCAAAAATCCTGCATTTTTTTAAAAAAGCAAATATATTATTTTTCAAGCTACAATTTCTCTATCATTTTTCATTCTAATAAAACATAAAGCTCACTTGAAATTCCGTATTCCACTTCCGATCGGTCCACAAAATACAGAAATCAGCTGGATACAATTCTCCATAATCGGAAAATCCAATCGCAAACCAGTCCCATTTACGTAAAGGTAAATGAATCTCAAACCGCACATATTTCTGATTATAGTCTAACGACCAATACATCGATGCATTGGCCGACGAATCCAACGAAATATAATACACCCCCTTTGGTAAACGTTTCATGCAATGCGAAAATCCAAAGAGCAAAATTAAAAAGAAACTCGCGAGATGCATTTTCGACGTTATGAGGAATATAAATGACAAAACGGTGTCGAGTTTTCCTTATATAACACCCCCGTTATAAACTGCACCCCGCTCAACGTGAACGACAATTACCAAATGCAGGTTTTTGAGCTAAATGTAATTCGTGGATTTATTAATTTAACGTAGTTTTCGGCAAACAAGGCAATGCGAGGGTTAATTCATTTCATTCCAGTAATTAGAAGCATTAGAGGGTTATTTTTAACCTCTGTTTTTAATTGGAAAATTAACACGAAATTGAGCTTGGAAATGAATTTCTGTGGAGAAATGGTTCATTAAAAATAATTATGAAGTGGGTCAGAACTAAGAAATTTTCAGTCGGAATTCACAATTACAAAAAAATTACAATACATGTTTTGTTTTTCAGTGAACTTTTTCCAAAATGATTTTTTCACAAGTTGTTTACAATGCGCGAAAATATCTCAGAATTTATCAGCAGAGATCAAATTCTGAATTTTATTTCAGAAAATGAATGTGGCGTTCGGCTAGCGTAGAGCCCATTTGGTCGGTACCTACCAAATTTCGGAGAAAAAGCAGTTTCAGTCAAGAATGGTAGAATTTAGAAATTTTTTGCAGATTTTTATTCCTCGGACTGTCCACCATCATGTGGAAAGGGTATGCAGCCGTACACGAACTCAACGTGGCAGAAAACAGAACTAACATTATTTGTGAAAAGGGCCCAGTTGGTCAATTTCACGTTTTTTCTTTTTTTTTCATGAAAGGGGATAGCCGAATAAAGGGTGTTTTTGGCCCCTGGCCCGATTTTCAATCTAATGCCCCCACTGTGTACCTTGATGAAAAAAAATGCTGGAAAAAATTTTGGCCCCCAAGCCCCCTCCCTTTCGGAGCTATTGCCATTTTATTGCATTATTTTCAAGAATTTTTAATTCCAACAGAAGTGAATGAAATTTTCTGTTATTTGGCACAAAGTTACATCTAGTAGAGGTTTATTTACGATAATTTTTTCATCAATTTTGGTGCACTCCTTCATGAAGTTTTGGCCATTTGAAATTTTCAACTGTGAAAAAGACCTTAACAGCGAAGTTCGACTAATTTTTGAAAATATCCTAAAAACGTGTTTTTTGACGTAGATTCACGTCACGTATTCAGTTTGCATAGAAAATATTGCAATTTTAGAATTTATTTAAAAAACTTTTAAGTCATTTTTCTTGCAATTTTGAACTTTCAAAATTTCTGAACTTCAAAATTACTTTTCTCGGCGAGATGTGCATCTTTTGAGCTCGGATCACTTTCATTCGATTACTCCGAGTCTATATTACTGTCCTATGGCAATAACTCAGTTTCAACCGCCACATATTCATTACTCTATTTTACAAAAAAATGGGTAAATATTTTTTTATTAAAAAAATGAAGCACATTTTCAATTGAGTAGTGTATAAATACCATATTTTTATATTTTAAATTTTTTACAAAAAATAATTCGGCTACCTATTGTATAGTTAGGTACCAAAAAAAAAATCACTCCAAATTTCTAACCTTTTTCTCTTTTTTTCGTAATCTTTTAGCTGTAAAAACGTATAAAGTAAAACGGCTATTAGTATTCATTGAGGGCTGTAACTAGAATTCGAGGAATTTAATTTAACGTTTGGAACATAGCGCCATTCTCGACACCAGTGTGAAACGATTACCGCGGTTTATGAAAAATATTTCGCATTCTTTTGAGTGGTTGAATTTTTTAATAAAACTTGTGTTTTTTTTCCTTTTCCTACTCAATATCGAAGGAAAGAAATTCGATTTCATTTCACTTTCTAAGTATTTATCAAAGGAAATTTCTCTGATCTGGTTTCACAATGAGACAGAAAATACTGTCGAAATTTTGGTATCTTAATCTCTTATTTTGGCAACACACCATGTATGGCATGTTGTTTTTGGGAAATTTCTTTAAAAAACTTTTTTTGCAATTCTCTTTCTACCAGGGGCAGTAAAATGTCTTTTAAAGACACCGGACCGGTAGCAAACTATTTTACCATGCTTACCTTCGCGGGGTATAGGCGAGGTAATGATCTGCCTCACAAAATACCCCACCACAAGAGCAATTTTAACCCATTTTGAGCCCTAAATTGTGTCAACTTTTGAGTATTTTCATAGAATTGACATCTGATCTATGAAAATGGGGCAGAATTTCGCCGGAAATTCAAAAATACTATCCAAATTTTTTTGAGCAACTTTTGAGAATTTTGAGCCTTAAATTGAGCCAATTTTTGATCAATCTAAAAAATTGACATGTGACTTTTGAAAGTGTGGTAGAATTTCGCCGGAAATCCAAAAATATCACCCAAAACTTTTTTGAGCAACTTTCGAGAATTTTGAGCCTTTGATTTAGTCAATTTTTAAATAAACTTATCAGTATGGACGGTACGGATTAAAATTTCATAGAGAACCCAAAAATCAAAATCGAATAATTTTCTGAATGAAATGAAACCCGTTTTTTTCTACTGAAGGTAATTGATTTGAATTTCTTATTCTCTTTTTTAATAGTTTAGATAGTTCATTTTTTCGCATTCCGAAAAAATATTTTGCGCTTAAAATTGCTCAAACTTGAAAGTTGCTTAAAAAAGTTATTTGAATCTCACCCTCCTTCCCCGGAATTCTGATATCGCCTATATGTAGTTGGGAATTTTGAAAATTTGAGTTGGGATTTTCACCTCTTCTCCCCCTCTCCCTGGGAAATGCCTTCAATACGTCATTGACTCTTTTTCGTATTACTCTGTAAGTAAGAAAGCAAAGTGGTTGAAATTTTTACCATGTATCAATGAATGTATGAGGAGTAATATGGCGGTTTGTTTAATCGATTCGATTATTCATTCCCAAATTATGGACTTCGTTTACAATTGGACAAGAATATTTACATTTACCCAACAATGCGGGGGTAGATGTGAATGCATACATTGGGCCCCATAAAAAAACGCATCCCTCGTTTTTTTTTTGCATCACTCGGAAAAAAATTATGCAGATTAAATATTTAAACGCATGGAAAAACTAACTTGTAAAAAAATGTAAAAAAAAAATCAAAGCCTAAAAAATGATATTTTGTGTTTAAATTAGTGATTCCCATTTAAAAATTAGGTAATCAACAATTGACTCCATTTGAGGCTCGAAATTCTCAAAAGTTGCTCAAAAAAATTGGGTGGTATTTTTGAATTTCTCGCGAAATTCTGCTCCACTTTCATAGATCACATGCCAATTTTTTAAAATTGATCAAAAATTGTCTCAAGTTGAGGCTCAAAATGCTCAAAAGTTGCTCAAAAAAATTTGGATGGTAATTTTGAATTTTTGCTGAAATTCTACCCCACTTTCATAAGTCACATGCCAATTCTATGAAAATACTCAAAAGTCGACATAATTTAGGGCTCAAAATGGGTTAAAATTGCTCAAATTTAATTTTCATCAATAATTTCGTTCTGCCCGCGAAATTCTAGCCCATTTTAATAGGTCACTAACCAAGATTCACTTTTTTTTTCAGAACTCTTTTTTAATGAAAGGGGGAGGAAATCGCGCGTTTTCAAAACTTTGAAATTCCACCACAAGGGATGTGACATATATTTGGTGTCAGGGGAGTGTCTGCTACCAGAATGTAGACAATTTTTTGGTCCAAAATCAAATTTGAAAATTGGGGAAAAGGAGGGTTTTCAGACCTCAGCTCCTCAATATTGTGCCAGGGCAAAAATCCAAAATACCGTTTTTTGGGACTACGAGACCCAAACCTAAAACAAATCAACTGATTTTTTTGTCAAGCGAAAATGCACGCTCAATGAACACTTTTTGCCTTTTATTTTAGTTTATGAAGAAATTCATTAAAAAACACGACATTTTCGTCAAAAAAATTATCAAAAGACCAAGAAAATAGGCAAAATGCTGTGTTTCTTAATGAATGTCTTCATAAACTGGAATAAAAATGAACCATCATTATTTCATTAAATCATGATCAAATGAAACGAAAAATAAGACAAATTAATTTTTCTTTTCCATGTTTCTGCTCTCTATAAAATCTCAGTTTTTTTATGATTATGATTGAAAAATCCAAATTTTTCAAGATTTCGCCTCATAAGTTGCATTACAACTATTATTCACTGAACTTGATTTTTAAAAGTTGGAATCTAGAAAGCTTAGGCTTTTTGTACTCGAAATATTTCAATTTAAAAATTCATCCCCCATCATCGGCATCATCTCACCACACGTCTACAATGTCTGCATATACTCAAAAATCAATTTCAATTTAATTCAAATCACTTTTTTGTTACTGTAATAGTAATACTGGTAAGAAAATTAAAAACAAAATTATTTATTTTAAAGATAATGAACGATAGTTGTTCGAATAGTATGAACAATGAACGATTCCGCACATAGAATAAGCGTGATTGCAGCCCACCGAAGTAGGGTTTGCTTATAGGGCTTCACTGACGTCACAATTGAACAGATGGAAAAATTTTTAATTTTCAAAGTATTTTTTTTTATAGCTACAAATTTTATTTTTTTCACAATATTGTCACAAAACTTCATTTTTTAGCAATGAATTTGATAAATTTATGAAAATTCCGTATAAATACGAACAAAATGTATGTTTTTTTTCCACCAGTTCATTACTTCTTTCAACAACCCTACATGCCGTTAGGCATATGAACGAATAAGACAAGAGATCATTATTTTGTCTCACAAGGGAGGTATCCCAACTCAAAGTACAATTTTGAGCACAAACAAAAATAAATCGAAAGTACATCATAAAAGAACACCATATTAAAAATTTCAAGTGCTGAAGTTAATTTCTAGAATTTTAGCGAATTTATAAAAATTTTAAATAAGATACATTCTTGCCCTGCAAAATCGTGTAAAAATGTGAAATTGTCAGATAGGTACCTACAAAAAAAAACAATAACAGCTTAGAATTCAATCATAAAACTAGATGGTCATTTCCATTGTTCCTAAATTAATATTTTTGTATAGTACTAACTAGTAAGAAATTGTTTGCGAGCCCTAAATATAGGTAAAATTTCCAAAAAATATATGTAAGAATAATTCGGAGTACAACGAAAAACGAGTCCCATGTCATAATTTAAAATATACCACTTTTGTAAAATTTTGTATTTTTTTAATAATTCAAGAATGATATTTTCTGATAATTTTTTTACCATTATAGAATAACAACTTTTTCTTTTTCGAAGTACTTTTTAATACATTTAATTTCATCCGATACAATTTTCCTTAAGAATTAATGGAATACAAAAAAAATAATAATTCACACACGCGGGTTCATTAAAGGGAAAAATCATTAAAATAAAGCGATACAATAGGATCACAGTTCAATATTATGTAAATAAAACTCGGTTTTGAACCATCAGACGACGAAAAAATAAAAATAAAATAACGTTGAAAAAAAAAAAGACACAAAATGCACATGTTCCGAAAATACGTAAATAAGTAAATCAAATCAATGATATTTCCGCCTCCACACCAAACATCGAATTAATAGTCATAAAACACCCAAACTTATACATCAATTGCCAACGACCCGAAACATACCTACTCTGATCACATTTAATAAACATACAAAACGGATGTTGACCGTAAAGATTGATACAAAAGAATGAAAAGATAACACCAAGAACTCAAAATTAGCGAATTTAGAAAAGCAAACAAACACATCCAAAAAATAGAAGTAACGTTATTCTTTCAACATAGAATTTTATCAATCGATCGAAAAATCTTGACCGAATATCAATGTTACGTGATCACATAACTCTTATTACTTTCAGCTAAACGAGAACTAACTGAAATTTACAACCTCAACAATAATTTATCGTGATCGGAGAATGGAAGTTGAGAACGAATTTTCTTCACCACATTTTTAATCACTATGTACCAAAATAGTATTCCCATATCGCCTGCTTTGGTACTGGGCCATCCAACAACGCCGTTGAAAGGTGTTAGCCATTGAGGATCCATGTGTAAAAGCGGCGAGTTCATATTACTATAAATTACATAGAAACAGATACCATTCTGCGGAAGAAAATAATGAAATTAGTTACAATCGGTTCATTATTTGGCAGAAAAATTGTCAAAAATATACCCAAAATAAGTCCACAGCGAATTGCGTAATATATTTCATGCTGTTGAATAATTCTTTGCTTTCGTTGCCTAAAGAAAGGAAAATACGATAAAAACAACCTCTAACGAGATAATGGGCTTTGATAAATATTTCGGGGCTCACTTTCGTTTTTCAGATCCTCTTGCAAACGATTCAATCTTCTTTGAAGTTTAGCATACTTGGCGAATTCATCGACCATCGATATACCATCCATTGCTCTCTTCACAGCAGTTATTTCTCTTTCTAAATCATTCTCTAACTGCGACTTTTTACAAAAAAATGCCAAAGCCTGAAAACCGAAATCAATTATGAATTGTTTGAAGGAAATTAGTATCAAAAACAATTGAAATTACCTTTACGAGGATATCTGTCGAAAATTCGCCGATAAGAACGAAAACTGAAATGATCAGGAACATATTCCAATCGATCATTACTGTATCTTCTGAAATCGTCATGATTATGGATGTGTGATATACGTTGTTTTACGATATAAATTTTGAGTAAAATGCACAACAATCTATGTACTTCAACATTTCAAATTTTAGAAATTAAAGGGGTGTCAGGCACTGCCGACGGGCTATGGCATCTACTTTTTAATTTTTTGGTGCATTGCAAAATTACGTAGGCATTTAATTTTCTTTCATTCGTATTTCTATTTTTCAATTTTCACTTTTCAGGGCTGGTAAGCCAATCAATAAAACTTAAACTTAAGCTTAAAACTTAAAATGAATTTTTAAAAATAAAACTTAAACTTACACTTAAAACTCAAAGCCAAATTTTTTAACACCCAAACTTAAACTTGAAACTGAACGGCCAAAAATCATTGACTTACCGCTTAAAGCTTAAGGCTTAAGCTTAAAGTTAAAGCTTGAATCCATTTCTTATCATTTTTCTTGTCCCTGGGGGGGGGAGGGGTGAGAGACGTTCGAAACGAGATTAATTTTTCACCTTTTTTTTACGATCAGAAAATTGATTGTATTAAAATTTGAATTAAATTAAAATGAAGAAAATAAATAAATTCAAGTTTTTTCTCTAAATTTTTTCAAGCTGCCAAATTTTCTTCTCGAAATGTTTACAAACCAAATTTTTCCCCTAAAATATTTTTAAACCGAAAATTATTGCTGAATTCTGAAACTTTTTCAAACTCGATTTCCTATCTTAAAATTTTTTCAACTCTGATTTTTTTCTCAACAATTTTTCTCAAAGTTTTCAACTTCTTTTCAACATTTTTTTCAACACAATTTTTGTATCCAATCCTGATATTTTTCCATCCTCTGAATTTTGGAATTCAAACGTATTATGTAAAATAATATCTCCATGAAATTGTTTCTCATTTATTTCAATTTTTTTGGAGAATGAAAAAATTATAAGTAAGTACATACCTATATGTGTAAAAATCAGATTTATAAAAAATGTCAACAAATTGTAAACTGGAAAAAAATTAGTGTTGGAAACCGATTGAAAAGCAAGTTGATAAAATATTCAAGGAAATTTGAGATTGAAAAAATTTCAAGAAAAATTTCAGGGCCGAAAATAATTTGAGTTTTAAAAAAATACTTCATTTCGAAGGGAAGAAAAAAAATGGGAAAAAATTCTAAAATTTTAAATAAGTTTAAGTATGTTGGAAAGAAATTGGGAAAAAATTTTCAATCAAAAAAAATTTTAAAATTCAATGAAAATGGAAAGATGGAGCAAAAAATTCCAGTTTTAAGCTCAAAAAATATAAAACTTGAAATTTTAAAAATAAAGCTTAGGCCTAAAGCTTAGGCTTATTCCTGAAAAAATCATCGGCTTAACGGCTTAAAGCTTAAGGCTGACTTACCAGCCCTGGTATTTTTCAATTATCCAGTTTGCGTTCATCACAATGTCATTTTTTCATATCGAAATATTCGTTAAAGGGTTTATTCTCTGTCAAATTTTCTGGGTAGCGAAAAATCAAAAATTCCTAAAAAATCAACATTCATGAAATGATCCATCGCGAGGTGGTCTTGTTACCATGGTGACCCGCGAAACTTCGCGATTTAAATGAAAACTGGTTCGTGGGGGTCTGTCTAATGTCTATTCTCACACGGAATGAACAACAAAATGTAAATCGTTCGCTCGACTCGCAACTTTGCCACCTGTCCCGTAAGATAGCAGGAATGGAGATTTGAAGATTTTGCTAAAAAGTCGATCAAATTTTTAGCTTTTGGTTTGAAAATTTGAAACCGAAATCAACATATTTTTCAACCCAATTTTTTTTCGATTCTCAAAAATAGTTTCAATTCTTAATTTCCTCTTCTCCAGATATTTTTCAACTCTGAAAATTTTTCCTCAAAATATTTTTCAACTCTAAAATTTTGTCATCTGGAATAAAATTTTTACCCACTCTGAAATTTTTTCCTTCATTTTTTTTCAGGTAGGTATAAAAATATTTCAACTCCGGCATTTTTTCCAAAAATACGTAGTTTTCATTTTTCAACACTAGAAATTTTTTTCTCAAAATTCTATTTTTTTAGCTCAAAATCAATGTTTTTCTCAAATCATTTTCCAGCTCTGAAATTTTTAGAATAACAAAATTGAAAAAATTCGGGTTGAAAAACATTTCAAGAAATATGTGAGAAAAAATCGAGAGAATGTCGGGTTTTTAAAATTTTTAAGATCAAAGAATAGGATTTTACAGTTGATAATTTAGATAAATATTATTTGACCTGTGTAAGTTGAAAGAATTTGAAATGTTTGTAATTTTCTACAGCTACAATTCAACTAATAACCCTACATGGAATACTAGCACCCGGCCGAAAAACGGGTAGAAAGTCTAGCAATTAAATAGTTTGAAACGGAAAAAATTTGTCTCTTTTCTTTATCAAGGGATTTGATGGCATTCTCGAAGGGAATATTCAAAAATTATTCAATTTTTTAGAAGGTACTGCTCATTAAGGAATTATTTTTTAAAGGTCAAAAAAATAGCTCGAAAAAGCACAAATTTTTGTTTTCTATGTTCAATACGACTGATCAGCAAATTTCCATTCAATTTGAGTCAGAAAATTTCTCTTTTTTAATAATATTGGTCAGCAAATTTTCCATTTTCACCATCGAGATTTTTGTCCAAGTTTCGTCCCAGATTCTTACCCTCACAATTTTCAAATATGTAGGTACTTATTACTGATGGTTTTCACATTTATTGCATATTTTTGTCCCGGGGGGGAGGGTATCTGGGTAGGAAAAAAATTGTAAAAACATCAATTTTCCAATTCGGGCAGCTCGGAAAAATTTTTAGAATACACACTGACAGGGGGAAAAAATCACAGAATTATCAACTCTCGAATAACACCCATAAGGCGCACACTCCTTAAAATCGATTTTTTTTTGTCAGTTTTCTCTGAAACGCAACAATAGGTATAGCGTTAATTTCTTGTTTATCTGTGTTCGCCTAAATATTTTTGTGATATTTTTCAACCTCAAAATGACTTGATTTTTAATAATTAGCTTTATTTTTTAAAAATAAGATGCGTTTCGAAGAAATATTTTATTTCAAGGGTTCAGCTGGTGCATAAATACGAGAAGAATGTCGGCATGTTGTCATAATTTCAGAAGTTTATTGTGGCAGATGGGAAGCGAAGGAGATGATTTGTGTAGTCAATTCAGTCGATATATTTCTCCAGCATATCATCACGATAAATGCGAAAGGTACTTTTTAAAAAAAATCGTATACACTGAAAATTTGATTAGGTAAATTCCTATCGTGGGTAATTACTTTTCTGCGTTATGTTTCTTTGTTTCATGCCTAGATGCGTTCAGATGAGATTGTATTCTATGAATAAAGGTGAAATTACATTTGTATATTTTATATTCATCATATTACTGTTACTTGCTTTAATAATCGGATTATCTGGTGAGGGCTTTACGTTTACCTAATTCTATTATAGTGGTCAATATGGAACTTATTGTGAAAGAACCTATATCTTACAGGGCCTCCAATCGAATATACCAGCTATAAAAACATCTCAGAATCAACCACTTCGGTGATATTTGGTAAAAATGGACTCGAACATGGCGGTCCATTCAATCTAACAACGCCGCCTCTGAATCGATACCACAAACAGCTATGGCTATTTGCTATTTTACATACAGAAAATGTGGATGGTAGGTATAATTTGATGTAAAAGTGATACCCTTATACCTACTACCTCTGTTGTTTAAAATTAACGAAAATTATTCTGCGATATTTTTCTTCTCAGATGAAGTATACGCTGAAAATATGTTACTGAGTGTTTCGGCTATCGGATTACGTTCGTCGCAAGATGATCGAAGCATATCTGGTAAAAATCAAAGTGATCCCTCGGCTATTTTCCAGAAATATACTTTCAAGAATAGGTAATTTTACTTAGATCCTTATAACGAAATTAGTACTTTTTTTGATTATAAGGATCTGTTATTTTAATAATGTATCTTTGGTGTTTTAGAACCAGGCACATACAATGTAACAAACGTATTTGTGATCCTATCATGGTAGCTCACTTGGGATATATCAAATTCATCAGGTACAGGTTTTACGTGAAATTTCATCATTTAGAAAGCTTCCACAGAAAGTATACCATTAAACAAGTTACATTTGTGGTAAGTCGCTGATGAAATTCCAGCTATGTTCGCAGTGGAATCGATGGTAGATTTTTCAAAGATGCTTTTTGATTGCAGTTTAGAAGTTATACTCCGGAATATACCCAGATTGAAATGTCTTTTCGAATTATCTACGTGATTATGACATTCTTTGCTACGGTAGGTGTCCATTTATTTCTGAAAAAATATGTGAATAATCAAAAAAATCGCAGATCCCACTTTCCACTTTGTGAACGAACTGACATGGAATAACCCAGCAGGACAATATGTCCCGGTAGGACTGCATGTCCTCATACGAGAATATAACTGAGTAGGACAGTATGGCCCAGCAGAACAGTATGTTCCGATAGGACAGTATGTCCCGGCAGGACAGAATGTCCCAATCGGACAGTATATCTCAATAGGACAGTATGTCCCAAAAGGGCAGCATGTCCTCAAGTGAGAATATTTCTGAGTAGGACAGTGTGTCCCAGTAGAACACAATGTCCTATATGGACAGTGTGTCCCAGCAAGACAGAACGTCCAATATGGACAGTACGACCCAGCAGGACGGTATGTCGCAATAGGTCAGTATATCTCAATAGGACAGTATTACCCAAAATGGGCAGCTTGTCCTCATAAGGCAGTATGTCCCAATAGGACAGTATGTCCAAAAAGGACCCAATAGAACGGCATTTGCTCATAAGACAGTATGTGCCAATAGGATAGTATGTCCCAGCAGGACAGCATGTCCCAAATGGGCAGCATGCCCTCATAGGACATTATATCTGAGTAGGACATTATGTCCCGGCAGGACAGTATGTCTCCAAAGGACAACATTTCCTCATAGGCAAGCATTTCCCAATATGACATTGTGTCCCAATAGGACATTGTGTCCCATCGGACAGTAAATCTCAGTAGGACAGTAAATCTCAATAGGACAGGTAATCTCAATAGGACAGTATGTCCCAACAAGACAGTATATCTCAATAGGACAGTATGTCCCAGCAAGACAATAATCTCAATAAAGGACAAGATGTCCTCATTGGACGGCATGCCTCAATAGGACATAATAACCTATAAGGACATGGTGTCCTATGGGGACATGGTGTCCTACTCAGTTATATTGTCCTATGAGGATATTCTGATCTAAAGGGACATCCTGACCTACTCAGTTATATCGTCCTATGAGGATATTCTGTCCAGTCGGGACGTCCTGTCCCATGCCGAGACATGGTGTCCTATGAGGACATGGTGTCCTATGAGGACATGGTGTCCTATGAGGACATGGTGTCCTATGGGGACATGGTGTCCTGTGGGGACATGGTGTCCTGTGGGGACATGGTGTCCTGTGGGGACATGGTGTCCTGTGGGGACATGGTGTCCTGTGGGGACATGGTGTCCTGTGGGGACATGGTGTCCTGTGGGGACATGGTGTCCTGTGGGGACATGGTGTCCTGTGGGGACATGGTGTCCTGTGGGGACATGGTGTCCTGTGGGGACATGGTGTCCTGTGGGGACATGTTGTCCTGTGGGGACATGTTGTCCTGTGGGGACATGGTGTCCTGTGGGGACATGGTGTCCTGTGGGGACATGGTGTCCTGTGGGGACATGGTGTCCTGTGGGTACATGGTGTCCTGTGGGGACATGGTGTCCTGTGAGGACATGGTGTCTCATGGGGACATGGTGTCCTACTCAGTTATATTGTCCTATGAGGATATTCTGACCAAATGGGACATACTGTCCTACTCAGTTATATTGTGCTATGGGGATATTCTGTCCTGCCAGGACATACTGTCCCACACTGGGACATGTTGTCCCACTTTGTAATATTGACCCGATGTAAGGACATGTTTTCCCAATTTTGTAATATTTGCCCGATTTAGGGACATACTGTCCTATGGGGACATACTGTCCTATGGGGACATACTGTCCTATGGGGACATGGATAGGGACATGGTGTCCTATGGGGACATGGTGTCCTATGGAGACATGGTGTCCTATGGGGACATGGTGTCCCACTCAGTTATATTGTCCTATGAGGATATTCTGACCAAATGGGACACACTGTCCTACTCAGTTATATTGTGCTATGGGGATATTCTGTTCTGCCAGGACATACTGTCCCACACTGGGACATGTTGTCCCACTCTGTAATATTGACCCGATGTAAGGACATGTTTTCCCAATTTTGTAATATTTGCCCGATTTAGGGACATACTGTCCTATGGGAACATACTGTCCTATGGGGACATACTGTCCTATGGGGACATACTGTCCTATGGGGACATGGTGTCCTACTCAGTTATATTGTCCTATGAGAATATTATGACCAAATGGGACATACTGTCCTACTCAGTTATATTGTGCTATGGGGATATTCTGTCCTGCCAGGACATACTGTCCCACACTGGGACATGTTGTCCCACTTTGTAATATTGGCCCGATGTAGGGACATGTTTTCCCAATTTTGTAATATTTGCCCGATTTAGGGACATACTGTCTTATGGGGACATGGTGTCCTATGGGGACATGGTGTCCTATGGGGACATGGTGTCCTATGGAGACATGATGTCCTATGAGGACATGGTGTCCTATGAGGATATTCTGTCCTGCCGGGACATACTGTTCCACACTGGGACATGTTGTCCCACTTTGTAATATTGGCCCGATGTAGGGACATGTTTTCCCAATTTTGTAATATTGGCCCGGTTTAGGGACATGCTGTCCTATGAGGACATGGTGTCATATGGGGACATGGTGTCATATGGGGACATGGTGTCCTATGGGGACATGGTGTCCTATGGGGACATGGTGTCCTATGGGGACATGGTGTCCTATGGGGACATGGTGTCCTATGGGGACATGGTGTCCTATGGGGACATGGTGTCCTATGGGGACATGGTGTCCTATGGGGACATTGTGTCCTATGGGGACATGATGTCAGGACATGGTGTCCTATGAGGACATGGTGTCCTATGAGGACATGGTGTCCTATGAGGACATGGTGTCCTATGAGGACATGGTGTCCTATGAGGACATGGTGTCCTATGGGGACATGGTGTCCTATGGGGACATGGTGTCCTATGGGGACATGGTGTCCTACTCAGTTATATTGTCCTATGAGGATATTATGACCAAATGGGACATACTGTCCCACACTGGGACATGTTGTCCCACTTTGTAATATTGGCCCGATGTAGGGACATGTTTTCCCAATTTTGTAATATTGGCCCGATTTAGGGACATACTGTCCTATGGGGACGTAGTGTCCTATGGGGACATGGTGTCCCATGGGGACATGGTGTCCTATGGGGACATGGTGTCCTATGGAGACATGATGTCCTATGAGGACATGGTGTCCTATGAGGATATTCTGTCCTGCCGGGACATACTGTCCTACACTGGGGCATGTTGTACCACTTTGTAATATTGGCGCGATGTAGGGACATGTTGTCCCAATTTTGTAATATTGGCCCGATGTAGGGACATGGTGTCCTATAGGGATAAACTGTCCTATAGAGATAAACTGTCCTATAGAGACATTCGTTGGGTTTTTTTTCTGTTTTAATCTCGGAATTTTAAAATTCGTTGCGCTTAAATTTTGGGTGCGAGGAGACAAAAATTGAGTGAAATGGAACCTGAGCATTTGAATTTTTAAAATTTGCAATAAATCTGGGATACAATGAAAAAATTTGATGGGCAGAGATCTCGAATTTCCAAATGCGAAAAAAAGTTCATTTTGAAATTTTAATCATAAAATACATACAAGAAAAATATGAAATTAACAAATTAGTAAATTTTCAAAATTTGAAAGCCTCGGCCCCCTTTGCTCCTATTTCGGTCCACTTACATCCTAAATTTATTCACACCTCTCTAAGCTTTCTAAAAATTGCAGTCAGGTTTCCAATCAAAGGCATATATCTCAAGTGGTTCCCTTTCTGGTTTGAAATCACTGTGATAGAAAATTTAAAACACTTTGTATTTTTCAGTTGTGGTTTGGAAATTCTTTGCGTAAATATGCGATTAGTGATTGGGCCTATGAGCAAAAGTGGCTGATGATCTTATTACCTTCGTTATTGTTATACGATGGTAAGGATTTTTGGACAAATTATTTTTTAGATTCAATTGCCTATTATCTCTTCGATTGTATATTTCAGGTCCAACGTATTCAATGACTACACTTTGTGATCATTGGTTAATCGGTCTCATCGATAGTGTTTCTCAAATTACATTTTTAGCTGGAACAACTTTATTCAATCTATGCATCTACCATGCATTCAGACAGGTAGGTATTCTACACCGAATTTAAATGAACGAGGGAAAATAATCATTTTTTTACATGGCTTATGTTTTTGTTGCAGAATGAAAGACGATTTATCCCATTTTATTTGGAAAAGGTTGTGATTGTTTTTGTTTTATGGGTGCTGTCGGTCACAATCGCTTATTACCAAAAAGTATACGAATATTTGGACTACAGTTTCAGTTTCAAATTGGATTCAGTCGTTTATCAGGTCCCTATTTTACACTGAGATACTTTGAATTATTTAAATATTATAACCCATGTCAAATTTAAAGCACGAATATTATTTTTCTGCAGACAATTACTAAATGGTGGGTTTTATTCGTGGTATTTTACATGATTTACCTACTCTTATCCATGCTAAAAGCCTACACCGATCTCCGAACGATGCCATTTTTCGGTAAGATTGTAAAATCGCCGATTGAATCGTTGAATTCCAAATCCACGATTATAACCAATTTAAATGAATCATTTCAGATAAACGACTGAGATTTGCAACAACAAACGTGGCAGTACTGGGAACAATCTGGTACGGTACATGGAGCCTCGATTATGGGATCACCGGTATCCTAGAAGATCAATATACCGCTGACATAAAAGACAAACAATCCCATTCTACGTCAGTTACATTCATGGCATTATATGCTTCGCTTAATTTCTACGTTTACCTAATGGTTTACGTTTATTCTCCGGCACAAAAATCAATATTCGGTAAGTATCGCATTTTTCTTCTCAACTTTCGCCCCGCATATTTGAAAAAATACGTATTTTTGTTCAGAAAACGTCGTAATGAAAGATAATCCAACATTTTCAATGATAAATGATTCCGATGAAGATGAAATTACCACAACCATATCTTCTAAAACAAGAACAATTACAGATAAACTGTCTTTGTACGCATCCGAAGACGATGAAGACGAAGACAGTCTTTGTCCATTGAATAGGGCCACAGCACAGAACCGAACCGACGAAAGTGATTGAATTATTTTTTACATTTATAGAATTTTTTAAGGTGTATCGAGAAGTGCTGGGTGGTGTGTTTTGTATTTTCTTAAATTTATTCTCTTTCTGTTTGTACGATGTGATTTTATAATTCTGACAATTATAACAAATATATATTAAAGCTTATAAACGATCTAGAAAGTTGAAAATCGTATAATGAGTATTTTGGTAAACAAATCGTAAATGAAAAAGAAAATTTCGAGTCTATAAAAAACTACCAGTATAATATTTGGTAAGGTTTCAACTCACACAAAATATTCACTACAACTAGGTACTGCCTATTAAAACCAGTGATTGAAACGATGCCATGTTAATTTGAATTTTTCATTGAAAAATATCATTGACGACGATTTGTTAGGATACATAGAACAGTAACTTATCATTTTTATGCACGACAATTTTTTGCTAATATAGAAAAATTATTATTGAAAAAACTTTAATTGGGATCTTCCAAGGAAACCTCGTCCACCCTTCAGAGTTCAGGTTTCAGTTTTGATGAAATTTCAATTTTTGAAAAGAAATTTTAAAATGACCTCCAGAGTTGAATTTTCAAGTGTCCTAATTAATTTATTGATTTTTAGCGATTTTTTTTTTTAAATTCACAGCAAAAAATCACGTACCAATTCTCCGGTTGAAATTCGCTAAAATTATGGATTTTATTCGACTACATTTTTGAAAGTAAATGGGTGCCAAATTTTTCACCACTCGAGGGAGGCATATTTTCGTGAGCTGAAGGAATCGATTTCTCGCTGGAGGCTTCAAAATGATCGAAAAATTCTTTATACTCGTATGGAGTTGAGAGAAAGATGGGGTGTGCTTACGTGACAGAAAAATAATTTTCCTATACCTACTTGTAAGAAGTCTCGATTTTACGACTTGAAATTTCTCTTTCTTTAATTGCAACAAAAAATTACGTGTGAATCTGAAATTGGCTGATTTTATGCACGAGACTACCTATTCAAAAATAGACCGATACAAAGTTGTTATTTATCCAAACTGATTTCTACTCGTTCTGGATGTACAGGGAATCCAGTAAATTTTAAAAATTAGAGATCATTGATAAAATTGGTGATTCATTTCTCGATTTTTGGCGAATTTTCGAAATTTCAAAATTACTTGATCGTCCTAAAAAGTATGAAAAGATCTAATCAACGAAAAAATCTGAAATTTGGTATCCACCCTATTTTTGACCTCCCAAATCGATTGGAAGTGATTTCGAGACGTTTCGAAGTCACCAGAAAATTTTGCAATTTTCCAGCGCTGCAGAAAAGTCCATAAAAATGGCCTATGTGCACTTCAGCTCCTATAATCGCAGATTATGCATATTGATTACTTATTCGATCGATTAAAACACAATTTTCCAGAATTCGTAACTTTGAGTTCAAATTCGCATTTTTGGGCAAACATTTTTTCAATTTTTTCCAGAAAAATTTCTTGCCCAAAAATGCGAATTTGAACTCAAGGTTACGAATTTCGGAAAATTGTGTTTTACACATAGGTCACCAATATGGATAATCCGCGATTATTGGTTCTGAAGTGCATAGGGCCATTTTTATGGACTTTTCTCCAGCGCTGGAAAATTCCAAAATTTTCTGGTGGCTCTGAAAAGTCTTAAAACTGCTTCCAATCGATTTGTGAGGTCAAAAATAGGGTATATACCAAATTTCAGTTTTTTTCGTCGATTAGATCAAATTTTTATATTTTTTAGGACGATTTTAAAATTTCAAAAATTCGCCAAAAATCGGGAAATGAACTTCAGCACCTGAAATTTTGGATACGAGGTCCTGTTATGATGTACTTTCGATTTTTTTTTTGTTTGGGCTCAAAATTTTACTTCGAGTCGGGATACCTCCCTAGTTTTCCGTGCATAAAAATTCGAGCTCTATTTATCATCATTTACTAGGTTTAAAATCTTTTTTTTTAAGCGAAGTTGTATTGAATAAATGATGTCTCACAATAGAACTGAACTGTTTTTAAATCATAAAAATCTGTTATAACTTAAGGAGCATGATATCAAAATGAGACATAAGCCTGTGACACTCTACGACAAAATGGACCTTATGTGTCAGAAAAAAATTTCTAATTTTCTTCACAGATTTTGTTCTCCAACAGTTAGAGGACAAGAAATAGAAAAAAAATTCTGACACATAAGGTCCATTTTGTCGTAGAGTGTCACAGGCTTATGTCCCACTTTGATACCAAGCTCCTCACTTATAACCAGCTGACATCTAGCCATCGACTTGCTTATTTAAAAAAAATAAAAAAATGAACAATCAACTAGCACTATCTACTGCTCAAAAAATGCACTATGTAAAAAGAATCTACAAAATCATACCTTATGTCCGGCACATTTATATACACCTTAAGGTATTAACAGAACAATGTCTGTGTGCTTCACTATAAAAAATAGCTCATAAATCATTTTGAATCACTTGGGATTTCGAATTCCTATGATCTAAATTCAAAATTTTTCATACCTATGTAAATATATTGAAAAAATGTAAGAGTATACTCAGGGGCGTAGCGAATGGGGGGCTAGGGGGGGCGACTCGCCCCCCCACATACAATGCTAGTAGAAAAAGTTGGCAAATTCGTCTCAAAATGAGAAAAGTTGGCAAATTTGACCAAAAATAATAAAATTTTTGGGGTAAACATCGCTTTTTCAGAAATTACCAACTCTGAAATTATACCTCCCAATTCTAAAATTTTCAAAAACTTTGGCCTCGCTGCGCTCGGCTTTATTGTATGTATTTCATCTACATCATGCAAAAGTGATTTTGTTCATATTTTTTCTCAAAATTATTTCTATTCACCTAATTTTATTGTATTTTTTTCTCCTCAAAACTCATTTTCGATGTTTGAAAATAAAATGTTTTAAACGCTTTGGCCTCGCTGCGCTCGGCCTCATCACATTTCTCCCTCAATAATTTCAAAGTTAAAGTGGTGAATTTTTTACTTAAGTTTATTAATCTAAAACGTTGTTTTATTTCGCCCTGAACTTGAGGTTTTATAAAATTTTCGCCCTCGCATCGTTCGGGCCAAATTCATTTCGCTCGCATTTCCATTGAAATTACAAAATTTTTAAAATAAATTATAATTTTTCTCGAACTTTTCCACCCTTACTTTGTTAGGGACAAATTGACCATTTTCACTGATTTTTTCAACTTCGAGTAGATACATAGATACATTGAAATTACACAGGGAAACGCTATGAATAATTGAATGAGAGGGAGAAGCGGTCAAAAAATTTAGTTCAGTCTGAAAATTTGTGCCATCCATCCCCGCCCCCAAAAAGTCAGTCTGTTTCGTGCTTAAATAAATTGGTGTTCAAAATTTTTCAAAAATCAAGCCAGAAATTCTGAGATTTTGCCCCCTCAATTCAATATTCAGACTTCGGTACGTCACTGCACACTTTGCAACACCATTTTATGAAACCTAGATTTTACTTCAATATTTCATTTCGTTCATAAGGCGCACCCAACGAGTTGGCACAAAGGGCTCGAGCTCCCCCCCCCCCCAGCTCGGAAAGGAGATTTTTTATAAAAATGTGAAAAAAGTGCATTTTTTTTGGTACCTATTCAAACATGATTTTTCGAAAAAATGTCGCCCTCGCTTCGCTCGGGCAATATTTTAATCATATTTTCTCAAGTGAATCTGCATCAGTCTTCAATGAAATTCTGCCTTTGAGAATCAGTGAAACGATTTTCTTTGAAAATTAATGATTTTTCATTGATTTCTCAATCAGTTCCCATTTGTCAGGAAAAATCAATATTTATTTTGACTCGACTGAAAGATCGGTAAAAAATCACTGATTCTCAGTTAAAGTCATTCCACTGATTCAAACAGGTAAATTTTACCAATTCAGGTTTCAGGAGTTGATTGTTTGTTCCTAAAAATTCCGCAATTATCAAATTTTTTCTTTGCTCAAATCCGTTTATCCCCCTATTTTTCCTCGATTCTCAGCCCTTCCCTAAAATAATTTCTGGGCACGCTTATGATTTAATCTCTAAAGTTGGCAAATTTCAGTTTCAAAGTTGGAAAAATCGAGAACGTCACCCCCCCAGAAAAAACACTTCGCTACGCCACTGAGTATACTCTTACATTTTTCCAAATTCTCCAACTAGTTTTTCAAAGCTTTATCTAACTTTAAAATTTATTCATCGATAAAGTTTCTTAATATTTATCCAACTTGGATTTTGAAACATTTTTTTTGATTTCATATTTTGAGTTGGAATGGAATTTTGAAAAACATGAAGTTGAAAATTTATTTTTAAACTCCAAGTAGCGAAAATTCGTAATGAATTTTCAATTGGAACAATTTCAGAGTTGGAAATAATTTTAAAACATAGGTATAAAGTAGAAAAAAAATTTAAGAAACATGAGTTGATTTTTTTCAATTTTGAAATTTGCTCCTACTGTAAATTTTTTTCAATTGAAATATTCACAAAATTTTTTCAACTTACATTTTTCAATTTTTTTCAACTTCTCATTTTTTCCATCTTGAAAATTTAATTTTTTCTAATAATTTCAAAATTTTCCTCAATTTTTTTTTGATTTTGGAATTTTTTTCAACTAAATACTGGGAAGTACCAAATGAAGAATGGAATTTGAAAAAGGCCCAAGTCCCATTTTTTTCAAAAATCGTTTTTTCCTTTTATTTTGTGGAGAATTCTGAGGGCCATTTACTGGTAAAAAAATTAAACTATGAAATTCCCATTTTCCCTCCTAAAAACTTGACCAAAAGTCGGTGAGGTCGTAACTCCAATGTAAACAATCTTTTGAAAGGGGCCTAACTCCATTTCATCATTTAATATAGAATTAAAATTTTGGAGTTGCACCTTCATTTTCCAGTCAAAGGCGAGTTAGGACCCAGATCCAATTCAATATGCTGGAGTTAGGACCCTGACATATAATACATAGGAGTTATGACCTAATCATCAACATTTTCTGCTATGGAGCATTGAAAATGGTGATCAGCAAAAATAATACCTTGTACCCAAAGACAAGGTTGCCAATATGCCAAATAAATTTTAAAAAATCCCAAAATTTCTACTTAATATGACAGCTTTTTGTGTTTCCTACGAAATTAACAAATTTGAAGTTAGGCCATTTTTCAAATTCCATGCTTCAAATGTGGATCAGGGTCCGGTTGTGGATCAAGCCACATAACAAGGAGTTGGGTAAAAAAAAAAATTAGGCGTGTGTATGAACCACCAGATTGCCCATTACATATCTTCAATTGATGTTTTTTTTTCTTACAAAGCAGAAAAAAATTGAATGATTTTAAAGGCATTTTTTGACGCGAAAAATGGTTGTTCTAGGAAAAAGTCACAGTCAGTATTTTTTAAATGAAATCCATAATATTGATGTAGAGGGAAGTGACTTTCCATAGGATTTTTTTTCTGAAAAATTATAATCTTCTGAAAATGGTTTGATCCACCAATGGGACACCCTGAAAAATTCGAAAAAATGGAGGTTTCGGGAAAAAATTCCCACAAGCAAAGGACTCATGGCAAAAATCTGATGGTACTTCGCTGTAATTATTGGGAAGAAATTTTCAAAAATATAACAATATTCTTAAACTTAAATTATATAAATTTTTACATAACTTGAAAATTGAAGGGGCTACAAAAAATTTTGTTCGAAAAAAGTTCTAAAAAAACAAACTTAATCAAAGGAATGGATAGTATGTTGAAAAATGAACAAATTTTGTTCTACAGACTTTTTGATCAACATCAAAAATGAAGGGGCTACGGGTCATTTAAAAAAGTGGGCTTCAAAAAATTTTTTAATTTTCTCAATTTTGGATGACCCTTGGCTCCTTCATTTTTGATGTTAGGCAAAAAGCCTGTGGAACAAAATTTGTTCATTTTTCAACATACTATCCATTCACTTGATTAGTTTTTTTTTTTGGAACTTTTTTCGAACAAAATTTTTTGCAGCCCCTTCTATTTTCAAGTTATGCAAAAAGTCATATAATGAAAATTTATTCAGTTTTCAAAGTACTATCCATTTCCTTGTTTGAAAAAAAATTACGTAATTTTTAAAAAACATTCGTTTACCCCTTCAATTTTCAAGATATGCAAATTGTTAATCAAACGTGTTTTTTTTCAGTGGTACCCGTTTTTATCTAAAAATTAAGTATGGCAGACCGCTTACCGGGCACTCTGTATAGAAAAAAAAATACGTTTGGCAGGCGATTCATGGAACACCCTGTAGAAGTGTAGATAAAAAAAAAAGGAGAAAAAAATCTATAGATAAGCATTTAGTGCCCTGTTCCCATCGCAATAAAATCACAGCCGATGAAAATCACGAAAAAGAATCAATTGAAATTTCACTCGAGCAGAAAATTTGTCCTCCTATTCATCGTTCATTTGTGAACTTAGGTATATAACGTAAGTATGCCAGTTTTAGGAATAAAAAACGAATTTTTATACGCTTCCGTTAATGTAAAAGCTCAATTTGTGAAACTGTACCGTAATTACCTAGTATGACTTGTTATACTACTTCCGTCACTCGTCGCGTTAAATACGTGAACTTTAATTCGAGTAATTCAAGGTGAAATATTGGCCACATTGTATATCTGGTTTTTGTAAATTACCAAAAAATATCATATTAAGAAAAACGGGTCATTTCATAGGGGCTAAAGCAAATTCGTGTATAAAAACTTACAAAATAATAAAAGAAAATAACCAGTTTTGTTACTTGAACTTGAAACGATAATCGAATTTGCAGATTTTCTTCGATGATTGAAATTTCTCGAAAAATGTACGTATTATTAAAGGCTGGGCTATTCGGTACATACTAAAACAGACCAAAAATGAAGTTGGGTGTTTCGATTTCACTCAATTTTTTATTACGAGTTCCCCTTGGTGATCTATTTACAAAACCACGATCATTTTTTTTTCTAACCCTCAATGGGGCGGGGAGGTGGGCCTCAAAATTTTTATGCAATTGCGATTTTTTTGCCAAATTACCCAACTTTGAAGGCTAATATCTCGAGATAGGTTGTACTTGGGGAAAAATGTTTGTGGGGTCTGAAAGATAATTAATAGGAAATTCAAAAACTGTAGTCATATTTTGAAAAGCTCAAAGTTGAACTTTGGTGGTGAAAGTTCAACATTCATGATAAGAACAAAAGATGAAAGCTACCATTTAAAAATCTGAATAAATTACAGTGAAAAACCCTTTTCACCCTTTTTTCGACCACCAAATTTTCAAGATGGGATCTCCAGACCCCTGGGGGGTAGAGGGGTCCCCAATTTTGACCAAAATTCAAAAAAATCGAAAAAGTAAAGTAACACATCGATTAATACTGATTCGAAAGCGCTGATTTCGAATATGTACTCAGTTTTTTCATTCGACCCTCCCCCCTGAACCCCCCTATTATCCTCCTTGATAGTGTCAAAATTCAAAAAAATGAAAAATAACGTGCGATCTGTCGTTTGTTAGGTTTTTGAGAGCGCTGAGTTCGAAAATTTGCTGATTTTTTGGATTTTACTCTTTAGTGCCACTTCAGCCCCCTCCCAATTTTGGGTAAAGCTATGTTGAGAAACGAAAATATCGTGTTGCATATCGATTCCAACTAATTTGAGGGCGAAGAATTCGAATATCGACTTACTTTTTAATCCGCCCCCTTCCCCGTGCTTCAACTGACCCCTTCCTCCAGTCATCGATGATCAATATGGAATTGAATATTTAAAAAAAATTACAGGGTGTGGGTCAAATCAAAAAGTAAGTCAATATTCGAATTCTACGCTCTCAAATTATTGAAATCTAGGTTTTCGAAGACGCTGATTTCAAAAACGTTATCGATTCTGGAAATGAAGCAAAAGGGTGAGCAGGGGTGAGCCTATTTAGGGAGATGGGTAACATTTTTACAAAAAAATCCGTCTTTCAAAACCTATGCAGATTTCAATATAATATCTATATCGATACGATAATAAAAAAATATTCAGTCATTACAACCTTACATATTGTGAGTAATTCTACTTAATTAAAAAGAAGCTTCAAAACATTAAACATGATACAAAATTTACTTTTCAATTTTTAGACGTTTCATTTCATTTTAACACAATTCGTACTGAATATTAAAGTTTTATTCGTTTTCAGATATGACACAGAAAAAAAACATCGAATGTATCAGGTCATTTTCTGATTAACACTTTTTTCGCCATCGTTTTACTTCAAGTCTCGAAATTCATTTTTTTCATGACAAATCAGTGAAAAAAATGGATTTTGAAATTTTAATCAAAACTATTGCGAAAATGATGTTTATCGGGATATTTTGACCTGCTGAATACGAATATGAAATTGGTTTTCTTATTTGGTCATTTCTTTCGGTATAAAAGGCTCAAAAATTGAATAATCTGTTGAAATAACAACATTTCTGTGCGGCTTTTCGCAATTTTCGGCCCTTAGTTCAAAGAAATCGCCAAAATCAAATACACAGCAAAATTCTACACAAAAAAACGTATTTTTTAGAAATTTTTCCAGGGTGGTCGCTCTTCGCTCAAATGGTATTTTTCACGATTGAAAACTTCAAATGTCCGAAAAAACGACAAGGAGTACACCAAAATTGTTGAAAAAATTATCATAAATACACCTCTACGAGATATAACTTTGTGCCGAAGAACAGAAAATTTCCTTCACTTCCGTTTAAATTAAAAATTCTTAAAAATGGTGCAATAAAACGGCCATAGCTCCGAAAGAGAGGGGGTGGGGTCCAAAATTTTGTAAAAAATTATTTCTAGTCAATATACACGACTTGAGGTGTTTAGGAGCCCAAAAGCGCCAAGGGCTAAATTCACCCCTTATCCGGTCATACCCTTTGAATCTCCTTTCAATTCTCTAGAAAACTTCATAAACAGATTCATCTTGGGCTTAGCCGATCTCAAGATATGAGCCTTCAAAGTTGAGTCATTTCGCAAAAAATCCCAATCATACGAAAATTACAATGGCCACCCCCCCTCCCTGAAGGATTAGAATCGAAATGACCGTGATTCCTTCATTAGACCATCGAAGGGAACCCGTAAAAAAATTTTGAGCCAAATCGGAAGACCCGAGGTCAAAACCTGGTCGAGTTGACATGGAATGAGCCTAAAAGGATATCATTATAGAAAAAATAAAAAAATGCCATTATGCATAGGTTTTCGAGTGCCGTACCTTGGAAGGTAATATTCTTACGTAGAATAGGTAATTACGTTTATACAGGTATCTGTAAAATGGGATAATTTTTTTGAAACGTAAAAAAATACTCATTTACATATTTTATGTTTTTAAGTCGATATTTATTAGTTCTAAATTTTTCCTCGTTTATGACATTTAATGTTTTGGATACCTATTACCTTCCTACTTAAAGTCACTACTCAATTAAACATAAATAGAGCAGGAAAAAATCGTTTCCTGGTGCATCGCTAATTTCTAAATTTTTATCATTTAGAATCAAGCAGAATACGATAAGAGGTTTACAACGTAGATTAAATTGGCTACAATATGGATTTTTTTTTTTTTAAAAAGAGCAACAGGAAGAAATTTTTATTTACGATGTATAGGTAGGAATATTCGATAAACTTACAGTTGCAATTGGACCATGATGACTTCAAGGGCGGAAATGTATAACATCGGTACAAAATATTCTACATCTTAAAAACGCCATCTTATCGTAATCGTATCGTGGCACATTCATACAGGGTCAACGAGTTGATGTAAAATTCAAACAAAATCTCGATCTTTGCGATGCAATAAAGAAACCTCAAGTTCTTAGTTCTCCAAATCTTAATAGATATTTATCGTTCTTGCTAACGGTAAGCAAGTGATGGAATTAGTAAAAACCGCAATGAGGTATTAAAATTATAAGAACGAAATGAGTAATTTTCAACTTCCGAAAAATTTCCAGAATCATTTCTTTATCAAATAGTCAGTTCTCAATTCTACAAAAATAGGCTTCCACGCGGGATTCCTGTTAAAATTGATTTTATGATTGATTCTTATTCTAGACAGTAAAACAAATAAATTTCGCTCGGATACCTATTTTTCCTATCTCCCCTTTTCACAGAGTCCACCACTCAACATTTCAAACGTGTGTGCCGCCTAATCTATGGGTCGTAACGAAAAAATGTTCAAACAAAATTTGTTCCTTAACACCTAATGTAGATTTTCATTCCTCATCAAAATCAATTTTGGAGAAACTCCTGCCTCCCAAATTCGGAAATGAAGTTTCTTGAGAAAACTTCAAAATCACGTTTTCTTCATTTTCAATGAAAAGTGTCGGAGATACGGAAAAATTTGTAATCACCAAAAGTATTTAGAATTGAATTTCCTTTCCAATGAACTGTTTCACGACCATTTTCCTCAACTTTTCCTGACACAGTGGACCTCTCCCCTCCCCCGTATCTCAAAAGTTGGACACTTGGAAAAAAAACCTTGAACGATTTTTGTTCTTCAATATGTGGTGTACAATTTCACTTGGTATCTGAATTCATTTTGGGGCAAATTTTTTTGGTGGGTCTAACTTTTGAGATGAGGGGGAGGGGGAGGGGTCCACTCTGTCAGGAAAAGTTGAGGAAAATGGTCGTGAAACAGTTCATTGGAAAGAAAATTTAATTCTGAATATTCTGAACCCACAAAAAAAAAATCTGAATATTTTGGTGGTTACAAATTTTTTCGTATCTCCAAACCTTTTCGTCAAAAATGAAGAAAACGTGATTCTGAAGTTTTCTCTAAAAACTTTCATTTCCAAATTTGGGCGGCAGGAGTTGCTCCAAAATGGATTTTTATGAAGAATAAAAATGTACATTAGGTGTTGAGGAACAACTTTTACTTGAACATTTTTTTCATTACGGCCCATAGATTAGGCGAAACACTAAAGATTCAAAAACAAGTGAAAAAAATAATATTTAAAAAATCATGAGAAAATTGTAGTTTGAAAAAGGTTACTGCTTTTAAAAATTTCTTTAATCATTGGGTTGGAAGAAAATTTGAAAAACATGAAGTTGATTTTTTTAAATTCAATGCTTATTTTTAAAAAAAATGAGAAAAGATTAAAAATTTTTGTAAAAATTTACGAATTAAAGGAAATTTATATACTTAAAATTGAAAAAATTGATAAATTCAAAGCTGGAAAATTGTTTAGAAAATTTAAATGAAGGGTCATTCCACGTCCGTTCGTACGCAAAGTGGTGTGGGGCGGAGATTTTTTCAATTTTTTTCATGCGGGTAGACCTCGATGAGAGATGACGAATGCCGCAAACCGCAGCTCTCAAAGTCTTTTTGCAGGGCTGCCACGAGCATTTAAAGTTTTGTGGTAAAGTTGGATATGGTAAATTTGGGGCGTGGATAACTCGAAAACCATGATGGGTCAAAAGTTGAAACTTTTTCTAATGTGTGGGGCCTTTGAAGAGCTTTTTGAAGATTTTTTGAAAATCAGTGTTGTCACTTTTTTTAACACGGAAAATTAGCTGTGAAAGTTGAAAAATTACATTTTCCTATGATGTCAATTGCCAAAAATTCTGAAAAAAATCTGTAAAGTACAACTTTACATGCTGATTAATATATTAAAAAATTGAGATGACGTTATTTCGTATTTTCGAGAAAAAAAATTCCAAAGATTGGAAGAAAATACAATTTTTTTCAAAGGTCAAAATTGTGTAAATTGATATTTTTTCGTTAATTCTACAACATATTCAAAGAAAAAGTCGGTAAAAGCATTCACAATTTTGACCTTTGAAAAAAATTGTATTTTCTTCCAATCTTTGGAATTTTTTTTCTCAAAAATACGAAATAACGTCACCTCAATTTTTTAATATATTATTCAACATGTAAAGTTGCACTTTACAGATTTTTTTCAGAACTTTTGGCAATTGACATCATAGGGAAGTGTCATTTTTCAACTTTCACAGCTAATTTTCCGTGTAAAAAATAGTGGCAACACTGATTTTCAAAAAATCGTCAGAAATCTCTTCAAAGGCCCTACACATTAGAAAAAGTTTCAACTTTCAACCCATCATGGTTTTCGAATTATCCACGCCCCAAATTTACCATATCCAACTTTACCTCAAAACTTTAAATGCTTGTGGCAGCTCTCCAAAAAGTCTTTGAGAGCTGCGGTTTGCGGCATTCGTCATGTCTCATCGAGGTCTACCCACATGAATTTTTTTAAAAATCGCCACCCCCCACCCCCACCACCACTTTGCGTACGAACTAACATGTAATGACTCTTAAATAAATATTATAATTGGAAGAAAATTCAGTAAAAAAAAACAAAATTTAAAAAATCTTGAAAAAAAGGTTCAAAAAATGCTACTGCTGGAATTTTTTTTTGAAAAATTCAAAGTGGAAAAAATTTTATGGTTGAAAAAAAAATAGAGGAAACGCGAGCTTGGTATAGAAGAAATAACCACGATTTTGAACCATCTACCAATGGTGACGGAGAAAGTAATAATTTCCGCGGGCAACAAAAACACCAGAAATCCCAAGGAGACAATCGAGCACCTAGAACTGTTTTCCCGGAAACTGCTGAACAAATTGCACGAAAAAGGGGCTAGACACGTCAAATTCTTTCCTCATGTGCATTGATTCATATGACGAAAAGTTACGTGTACTATACATTAATTTAGTTTCCCTGAAATTTTTCATTTTGCATTATTTCAATCTAAGCGACGGAATGTGAGCACGATTTTCAATCGGAAAAATGAGCCAATTATTTGATATTTTCAACAGTTTTTTCATAGTTATAAATCAATTCTAAAAAATCAACCCTCTGAAAATTTTTTAATTTTCTCGAATGAATCTCCAGAATATACGCCAATTTCTTTCAACCGAGTAAATGTATTTTCCAAGAATAATGAACTCGAATATGGTAAAAAATTTGCCGATCTCTGATTGCAAAATTTTATCGAATTCATCAAGGTTGAAAATACCCACCTGTGCCACTACGAGCGACTTTTTTTTCACAGAATTTTCACGGTTGTTTTATAACACGTAACGAGCGTTTGATGAAATTCTTACGCTGCGTTATTATTTATACACGTAAGTTCGAAATAATGAGTAATTTTTCAACATTTAAAATTTTTTCGAATTAATCACTTTGTCGACACAAAATTAGCGAGACTGAATTTTTAATCAAACCAGTACCTATAATACGATTAAAAAAATTACATTAACAACGCAGAATCTAGACTTTTTTTTATCAATTTTGACACGAGTATTAGATGGAGCTATTTTTTAGACTTTATGAGCGCGTTAGCAGCCTTGATTCGTTTTCAAGATCATTTCAAAAACCAGCATCAACAATAAATATGAGGTGTTTGGTTCAGATTTTATTTTGGCAATAAAATTGGTGAGATTTTTGAGAAAAATCGATGGACGTGAAGCAAGCAATAAAATATTCGTAATTGATGAAGTTGACAACATATCCACCCGGTAGGCTGCATAAGTACATAAAATCCCATTACCGCGTATAAAAATAGAGGTACCGTATGCGTTTTATGTGGAAATTTTGGCTTGATAAAAATCACCAATGAGTAGGAAATAATTCCGATTTTCACCGCCGCCGTCACCAATCGTCACTGAGGTAATGAAAATACATTGAACCAGTGAGCAATATCATATTCCAATGCGTCAAATAGTCGCCGACATCGAGAATACGTTTTGCATAGGTACAATCCAACGGTGTAACCGCAAATCCGCAGGTATAATTTTTTTAAGACAGCGAAAGAAAACAATCGAAACTGGTTTGATTAAATGATACTTTTTTACGAAGTATTAAACGTACGACGACGTAGGTATAGGTTTAGGTAAGAGGTGCCTGAATGGTGACGATGAAATGACAAATCAGGTGGATTATTCATTGTGTATTCTTGGCGTTTTTCCCCAATTTATAATTTTTTTACTGAAACGAGAGCATTTTATGGAAAATTTGAAGATAAATTATAAAATATCCCAAAAAATTCTCAATTCTGACTTTTTCTTAATCTGATATTTTTAAAAATTTCTTTCAATTATTGGCTAGGAAGAAATTTTAAAAAACATAATTATAGTTGATTTTTTTAATACAAAATTGAGAAAAATTGAGAAAAAATTTTCAAATTAGAAAAAATCTAAAAAATATACTTTTACATACTTACTGAAGTTAAAAAAATAGATAAATTCAAAGTTTGAAATTTTTTAGAATTTAAATTGAATAAATTTTACGATTGGAAGAAATTTAGTACCCGATAGAAATTTTTTCCAAATTTAATTTCTTTAAATTTCTTTGAATTTCCTATTTTTAAAAAAAATTTTCCGACTCGAAAATTGTTTCCATAAATTTAAAACTGTTCCCTCTATTTTTTCCCACCATAAAATTTTTCTTCCCACTTTGAATTTTTCAAAAAAAATTCCAACCTCGTGTTTTCAAAATTTCTTCCAACTCAATAAGTAATTAGAAGAAATTCTAAAAAGTAATAAAAATATTAAATCGAAAAAAAAATTGAAATAAAAATTTTGAGTAAATTTAAATTCAAAAGAAAATGTTACTGATGGAAAAATTTCCAAATTGGATAGTTTTAAAAAAAATTGAAATTAAAGAAATTGTTTCGAACCAATTTACCTGCACTCGCCATCGTTTTTACCTTTATTCTGAAAAATTGAATTTTTTCAATTGCGATATTGTAAAAAATTAAAAAAGAAATCATCAAAATATTCCCAGATATGTACTTAGTATTAATGCTTAGTCATGAAGAGCACGCCGTTATATTTTCTTACGTAACATTTCATCCATTCATAAATATCATTAATGAAATGAATCAGATCCTAATTGCGTTTTACACTCGCTACCTAATGCTTTAAACTTCATTTGAAGAGTTCAATTGTATCAGTACGAATCTAAATTTGTTCCTAGGTAGGTACATATGAAAGAATATTCAGTAAGTGAGTACATTTGGTAGGTGAAAGTAACGACATCTCGTAACAAAGAGAAATAGAATTTCTTGGGTATAGAACATAAATCTAAATTGATAGGCTTTTCGTGATCGTTTTACCTACTTGAAGTTTGGAAATTCACTTTTTCTTATCATGAAAAACCAGTGAAAAAAGTAGATTTTGAGACTTTCAGTACACCGATCGCAAAAGGGGTATTTATCGGAATATTTTGACCCACTGAACACAAATCCGACGTTGGTTTCTTCATTTCGTCATTTCTTTCCGTATAAAACGCTCAAAATTCAAAAAACCTGCTAAAATAACATTTCTGTACAGTTTTTCGCAATTTTCAGCCCTTTGTTCGAAGAAACGGCCAAAACCAAATATGCAACAAAAATCTTATTAAGAAATGATTTTTTTAGTAATTTTTTTCAAGGAGAACGTTCTTCACTTACTTACATGACGGTTTTCTCGTTAAAAAACTTCAAATGACCGAAAAAACGGGAGGAAGTGTACCAAAATTGATGAAAAATTTATCGTACATATGTACATTGTACAAATGTACATACACCTCAAAGAACAAAAAATATCATTCACTTTGTTGAAATTAAAAATTATTGAAAACAGTACAATCAAATGTCCATAATTTCAAAAGGAGGGGGAGGGGTCAAAAATTTGCCTAGAATTTTTTTTACATTAAGGGACCCCATCTAGGGGTTTAGAATGAAAATCGAATCTGGGGCTGATTTCATCTGTCTTATTCGGTTAGACCCCTTATATTAAAAGAAGCTTGTTTTCTCAAAAATGCACTGTATCGAGGGCTGAATTTTTTTTCGATTTTGAAAAATAGAAGAGGATGAGGTGAAGGTTATCGCAATCACGATTTATTGGGTAAAAAATATTCATATTGATATATTTTTTTATCGAATATTTAAAATAGTCCAGGCAAATAAGAGAAAAATGTAATACCCCCCCTCCCCCCAAAAAATTAAATCCTGATTTTTTCGCGTTTTACGTTCGTAATGGTCCACTACACAACCTACTAAAATGGACACCCCCACAACCCTCTGATACTCCCAGGGAAGGGGTAAATGTCTGCTAAAAACCGGTATTTCGTAAATATCTCCTCAAATAAGCCTCAAAATTGAAAAATAGTTATGAACAATTTTGTTCTGCATGTAATTTCCTATCCGTAGGTTTTTTGTTTTTTCAAAAACCCTTACTTCCTAGACCAAAAATTAAAGGTAAAAAACACCTATTTTTCAACAATTTACAGAATTTTTTGAAAAAATCGAAAATTTTGTGAATATCTTCTCAAATAAGCCTCAAAATGGAAAAATTGTTATGAACAAACATGTTCTACGTGTAATTTCTCATCAGACCCTGCCAGAATGTATAAAAAAATTACTCTTCACTGGTATAATTTTGGGTACTTTCAACTTCGTATTTCCATCATTTCCAAAAATACAGTAAATATTGGGAAAATAGGCGTTTTCATCCTTAATTTTTGGGGCAAAGAAGTGGGTGTTTTCGAAAAAAAATGAACTTATCTGATAGAAAATTACACGTAGAACATTTTTGTTCATAACAATTTTTCCATTTTAAGGCTTATTTGAGGAGATATTCACAAAAGTTTCAATTTTTTCCAAAAATTCTGTAAATTGTTGAAAAATTGGTGTTTTTACCCTTAATTTTTGGTCAAGGAATTGAGTGTTTTTGAAAAAACAAGAAACCTTTTGATAGAAAATTGCACGTAGAACAAAATTGTTCATAATTATTTTTCAATTTTGAGGCTTATTTGAGGAGATATTCACGAAAAACCAGTGTTTAGCAAACATTTACCCCTCCCCTGGTGCCAGCGGAGGGTTGTGGGGTGTCCATTCTAGTATGTTATGTAGTGGACCATTACAAACGCGAAACGCGAAAAAAAATCAGGATTTAATTTTTTTGTGGGGGGGGGGGGGCTGGAACATTTTTTCTCTCATTTGCCTGGACTATTTTAAATATTCGATAAAAAAAATCAGGATTTAATTTTTGGTGGGTCAACTCCTAAAATGACTGGACTAAAAAGGAACATGAAAAAAATATATTAAATTTTTTGTCAATTTTTTTCCAAGTTTTTGGTTCAATTTTTACTCATTTTTTGATCAGATTAAATGAAATTATTGGTCTTTTTCTTTGGAACTTTACTGCCAACGTTTTTCAATTTTTTGAAAATTTAAAAAAACATTTCGAACACCGTCGGATTTTAAGGGTAGCTTTACGATCGAGTCGAAAAAGTTAAATTTTTAGGTGGTCGTTTCAAGTCTCATCAACCCAACTTCAGTGTCAACTCTCCTCCCCTCTGTTCATTTTTTTCGGGATTTTTTGTCCAATTAATCTGCCAAATTTGAAAAAATCTATTCATCAAATTAAATCTGAAATTACATGCAAATTTTCTTCAATTTTAGTAAAATTTCCAAAATTTTGCGAATATAATTGGATTTTTAGACTTCTTTTAATCGATTATCAATATTTGAAAGATGAAAATACAGTTTCAATATCATTGTTTTGCAATAATAAATCATATTTTTTTTATAATATGCCCCCTTTTTGAAATTCCATCAAGCAACCACTGCAGATGGTCACTTTTTTAAAAACAAACTTCAATTTTCGGGCAATACATCGCAATGGAATAACCTAGGTAAATACTTTTTATGCACATTGACGATAAATCTGACATTATACTAACAATAATAGGTAACGTATTTTATAACTAGCACATGGCTATTTTTCAGCATAAAACCGTACAAATATTCGTCGTACAGATATTACAATTCCATCATACAAGAAAAAAAAATTATTGTAATTAGAAATAATTGGTGGGTAATTGATTACTAAAAGTGCACTCTGGGCATATAGGAAAAAGTTAACCTGTTACAAAACAAAGCATCAGAAGATTCTTATGGGTGGATTTATTTCACACGAATGTCACTCGACATGATGCATTATTGCCTACACTGAAAAAACACTCAAAGAAATAAAAAATAGAACGTGTTACAAAAAAAATGATTAATTTTATCCAAAAAAAATTTAAATCAAAAAAATAAATTTATTCAAAAAAATAAATTTTATCCAAAAAAATAATAACGGGACACCATAAAAATAAATTTTACCCAATTTCGCAATAAATATCATTTTTTCAAAATAAATTTCACCAATTTTGTAAATGGTGTCCCGTTATTATTTTTTTTTGGATAAAATTTATTATTATTTTGAGTGCAAGTGGCAAAAAAGTCACCTTTAAATGCTTTGAAATTTTTTTTAACGAGATAAAAATACAGCTCGAGTGATTGAGAATAAATAAAAGCCGAAAAAATTCACCAATAAATAAATCTGCTTAGAATTAGAAATTTTATAACGTGTGAACTTTACCTCTCTCACTCTTCATGCCACAAAAAAATACGAAAGTGATTGAAAAATCATCGATTAGCTCTCCCTCCAGGAAATCCACGTCGATGTGTAATATTAAGGCAACCTTTATAAAAAATTATTAACACCGAAAAAAAATCGTTAATATTGAACTTGTACAATATAAAACGACCTTAACGTGCGTTAACCAGATTACAGGTATTGTTTACATCTCCAGACTGGATTAATTAATACCCAACTGGCCGTATCTCGTAGGTAAAAATCTTTATCAGTTATCCAAGCGTCGTTTCACGCGTTACTTTCAGTTCGCGTTTCTTTCTCGCGGATAATACTGTGAAGTAGATCTTAAGTACTCGCATTTCGCTGGTAATACGTGAATTAAAAACTGCTGGTTCGCGGAGTGCGGCATATTCGATATTTTGTTCGAGTTCAAATGGATGTTTAATTTTTATATATTTTTCAAGTTTCGAAAATAATTTCGGTTTTTCACAATTACGGATAATTCGATTAAATAGTAAGTGTGAAATTTTTTTTCCTGATCATTGATTTTTTTTTCAATTTGAAATCGCGTTGTTTTCCCAGTTCGAAGTTCTGTTCCCTCAAAAATAATGTTAAAATCTAAATTTACCGAGTTATGTCTCTGGATGCGGAATCAACGAATGTGAAATTTTCCATAAATCGATAAAGTGTTTTTGTTTTAATTATCCTTGAATACCGACCAGGTTTTTCTTCATTTCTGGATGATCGGAAAGTGCCTTAGTTGAAACCGTACGTTTAAAAAATGGCAAGATTTCGGATTCGTGAAATAGTCCCTGCGGTTAGCTCGGGCATAATGCACTTTTTGAACACTGGTTGAAATGTGGTTTTTATTTTAGTATGACCCAGAAGAAAATTTTCGAGAAGTGGAGACGTCAAAAATTTCCCTTAGGAGTGGAGGGAGGGGGAGTTTTAGGGAGGGTTTTACCCCTATTTTTTCATATGAAGGGGTTGTGGTAAATTTGGTGTCATTTTCATATAATTCGACCCTTCTGAACTCGAATCTGCTGTTAGTTTTCCGATCTGAAGCGTAAAATTCGCACAATCGTATGATTTGTGCCCCGAAAAGAGGCCAATTTTGAGGAAAAAGAGGTAAAATTGCGATTTTTTTTCATCTTGAGACGAAAGATGTGCTTCAAGTGAGGTTTGAAACCAGTTTTTTATATAATTCAAACCTTCTGAATTCGAATTTGTTATTGGTTTCACCATAGGAAGTGAAATAGCTTCTTGATCGTCGCTTTTTGGTAGTAAAAAACAGCCAATTTTTGCTAAAATCTACTCAAATTCGAAATTTTCCATCTTCTCAACCCAATACCTCGAACAATCCTGGTATGAAACCATTTTTAGACGTAATTCGAACCTCCTGAACAAGAATTTATCGTTAGTTTCCCGATTGGAAGTAGAGAATTTTCTCAATTGTGAAATTAGTGTAACGCAAAACGCCCAATTTTCGCCAAAACAGAATGAAATTGCGATTTTTAGTTTTTCCAAACACCACACGTCCTCCAAATTGTGGTCTAAAATCATTTTTTGGTCCAATTCGAACTTTTTGGACCCATAGAAAGCACCAACAAAATTTTTAGCTTCTTGGGACTCCGGGGGGCTGAGCCATGGCTTCTCAAAGTAGGGACTTCTTTAAAAAAAATTGATTCAGCCCATTCAAGTCGCATGGAGCAAAAAAAAATGTTTGGAACATTCTCAACTAATCAGTTACAACTTTCTTTAGTTTTAACGAAAGTGGAGCTTTTTTTCGTATTTTCTATGTGTAAAATCCATTGGCCCGTGAACGCCGTACTTTCCACGAGAGCGTCGTGGAAAATTTGACGCATCTACAAGGGTTTAATACGACCAGTGGTCAGTTTTAATTTTTTCCAACAATTCGGGAAATTAATCAAAAAAATCGTAATAAGGAGGTCCAAATTATGTCTAAAAATGGTTTCATACCAGGATTGGTTCGAGGTATTGGGTTGAGAAGATGGGAAATTTTGAATTTGAGTAGATTTTAGCAAAAATTGGCTGTTTTTTACTACCGAAAAGCGACGATCAAGAAGCTATTTCACTTCCTATGAGGAAACCAATAAAAAATTCAAATTCAGAAGGTTCGAATTATATAAAAAACTGGTTTCAAACCTTACTTGAACCACATCACTGGTCTCAAGATGAGAAAAATCGCAATTTTACCTCTTTTCTCTCAAAATTGGCCTCTTTTAGGGACACAAATCATACAAACGTGCGAATTCTACACTTCAGATCGGAAAACTAATAGCAGATTCGAGTTCAGAAGGGTCGAATTATATGGAAATGACACCAAATTTACCACAATCCCTTCATGTGAAAAAATAGGGGTAAAACCCTCCCTAAAACTCCCCCTCCCTCCACTCCTAAGGGAAATTTTTGACGTCTCCACTTCTCGAAAATTTTCTTTTGGGTCGTACTAAAATAAAAACCACATTTCAACCCGTGTTCAAAAATTGCAGTATGTCCGAGCTATTCTGAGGATGATTTTTCTCAAGGTTTTCCCAAACTCGAGTATATTTTGATAATTATCCGAATAACTGAATTTCATATGCAGCTCGTTAGAGGTACTTGAAAAACATCCAGAAAGGTTATTTGCCTCGGATTCTAGAACTCGAAATGTAATTACGATAGACGAAAATAATTAGTTCGAACCGTGAGATCGTAGCGTTGTTGAACTTGAAGCTGTAATATGAATTTTGTACGTTCGTGTTGGAAATTTTGAAACGAATGGGGAAAAAAAAGGGGGTTGGACGTAGCTTAAGATGAATTTTCTATCGGTTGTGTATCCAGACCTACGTATAATTTGTATCGAGTTAAACAATATTCCGATATTGAACTGATTAAAAATGATGCCAAGGTTGTACGTTTAAAAGTTCGAGTGAAAAAAAAATCTTGTTCATTCCAATAAAAAGTAAAACAAGCGACGATAAGTTGCTGCAGTGAAACTAATTCTGTATAGAAAAAAATAGCCACTTCCTTGGACATATTTGTTGTCTCAAGGCACTTTCGTAGTCTCAGACTTGGACGTGAATTTGCGCGATAATTTATTGCAATTTTTTAGCACGTGTAAAGTATTTGTTGCGTTTTGCAATGTGAGAGTTTTTTGATTCGAGTCCCGAGGGTGAAATGATGTGATACGCGGTTAATGGTTTCCACAGGTGTGAAATAATTACTGTTTTTTGATTAGTTCTATTTTTCGGCGAGTACTTTGTGCTAATTTTCGATTTGTGTGGGACGACCGTGAATTTACCTTACAGTAAAATACAGAAATGCTAAAGAAATCAGGGTGAGAACAAACGACCGTTAAGATTACATTGAGCACATAACAAAATACCTATCATCAATTTTACGCTTCAATAGTGCAAAAATTCTTCGATTCGAGGTTCAATTACATAATCGATATATTGTATCGAAATATAATACCACGAATGGAAAATTTTCCAAACAATATTGGAACACGAGTAATTATTATAAAATACGTATATAGGAAAGGTAGTCACCACAAAACACGTGAAACCGTTACATGTTCTCTTACGAGAATGGCCTATTCGCTTTACACATACGGTAAGTACATTTCCACTCGTCTGGATATCTCCAGGCAATACAACAGGGTTTCTAACAAAATTTGTTGAGCAGAAAGCTTGACTTAGCTTGACCTATTTTCACGACTTTTTCGACTTTTTTGTGGCCCCCTCCCCCCACCAAAATTATTTTTACGAAAAATTTCAAATAAAATTAGTTATTAAGGGTGAATGGAGTTTTTTATGGCGAATGAAAATTTTTCTCCAATTTTTGAAAAAAATTTGGCCTGACTTTTCACGAGTTATGACCTCTTGCTCAAAAGCTTGACTTATCTTGACCAGCTTGACTTACTTAGCATGATCATTAGACACCCTGACTGAACACTTGATTAAATCGAAAAAATCCCTGTAGAGAGTACAGTACACTCTAGAATTCGCGAAATGTGAGAGCAGTGAACGTGCATGAATGACCAGGCCAAAAAGGGGTAATGGTAAGGGGCAACTTGCTTCACAATATCTGAAAATTTTTACGTTTTATTAGAAAAATCCCTAGTCCCAAAAGTTACAATTTATTTTTTTAAAAAGTAAAATTGTTGAAATTCACTTTCCTAAAAGATTCCAAAATGCATTTCATGAAAAAATTCTAAAACCAACTTTTCATAAAATTTTTAAATTGATGTTTTGAAAATGTTCTCAAATTTTTTCAACAAATCTTCATAAGGTCACTTTTTCAATACAAATTATTTCAAAATTGATTTTTCAGATGTCTAAAAATTATTTTTCAAAAGATTTTCAAATTTTTTTAGAAAACTTTTAATGAAATTATTTTTTTTTAAAAACTGTAAAATCAATATTTTGTGGAAATTAATTATTTTAAAAACTTCTAAAATTGGTTTTTTGTTCAAATTTCTTTTAAAATTACCTATCTCTTCAAAAAACAAAACCAATTATTTTGGAAATTTATTTTTCAAAAAAAAGTTGTAAAACCAATTTTTTGGGAAACTCCTACAATATTTTTTTTTGGGGGGGGGGGGGGTTGGGAGGTAATTTACCTCCTTGAGATTTTTCAGCATTCAGTTGACAAAATTTATTATTTTTATCCTAAAGTTGAAAAAATTTACAATTTATACTCAAATTTTTTCAACTTGAGAAAATATGAGAACAAACTGGTGAATTTTCCGAGCTTGATTAAATATGTTTTTCCAAGTTGATGAATTTTCATGTTTTCCTAAGTTGGGAAAATTTACCATTTATACACTTATTATTCTAAATTGGGAAAGTTGAACATTTGTACTTTCATAGCTTTTTTTAATGAGAACGCAGAATTAGGTAAATGATCATTTTTTAGGGGAAAATTTATCATATCCATATTTTCCCCAAGTTGGAAAAATTGAACAGTTTTGTGGTTTCGTGTTTTTTTTTTTTTCATACAAAAAAACGGAATTTTTTTAAAACTTTAGCCTTGCTGCGCTCGTCCTTATGGATATTTTTCCCTCCATAGTTTTAAAATACCTAATCCAAACGGGGCCCCTTTGAAGAAAATTTGAGGGCCCTTTATAAATTCTGCCACACCATTTTTCCAACTCCTGGGCACACCTGTCTTCATGAAATACTCAAGTCAAAAATCGATTATACATTGAAATCAAAAAATTATCCCATTATTTGTTGTTGAAAAATCAATTTATGAATCAAGGTCGATAAATTAATAAATTTATTGATAAAAATGAAGAAACCAGAGTTATTTATCACTGGAGCTCAGATTTTTATGCACGAAAACCTTCAAAATATGCAATTATATTGGGCGAAATATGCAAAAATGCATTTATGAGCGAAATATTCATAAATATGCAATAAAATATTCGATATAATACCTAATTAATTTAAATTATCAATTATAAGTTTTTAAGATCGTTTATAAATCATAATAACCACTATCATTGTATTTATTCATTTTTCCGACGAAATTTTTTTTTGAGATTTTTTTCTTCAAATTTCGTTAGATTTTTTTTCGGGTTACTTTTTGTTTGAAAATCGGTGGGGGAAAATACGAAATTTGGAACGTTTTGGCCAAAATATGCAGTAAAGCGCAGAAATGAGCAAATAAATCGCAAAGATCTGCTCAATTATTCATTACTGAAAAATTTTCCAACAAAAACAAAATCAATTCATCACTAGAAATCGGTCAGTTGCTTATTTGAATCAAAAAAGTCATTTTCAGTTGTAGGCAATAATATTCAAAAATGAACTGTCTAATCAATGATTACGATCTTTTCGAATCGATCGATTCCAAAAATAAAAATTCAAATTCATAAATCGATTGATTAATCGTTCAATTCAAAAATTTGATTTTATTCGTAACTAAAAATTTCTAAAAACGAATTCATCAACTGAATTGTGATTTTAAAAAAAATTGATTGATTTCAAAATAGACAAATTTATCGTTAATCGATTTATGATCTTAAAGATAAAAATCAATTGATTCATAAAAAATGAACGACCAACCATAAAACTGTAAAAAAAAATCGATTGAAAAATTGAAAATAAGAAATTAATTGATCAATCGTCATTTCATTGAAATACCTAATGGTCGATTATTCGCAATAGGACAAAAATCGTGTTCCATCAGTAAAATGAAAAAAAAAAATGATTGAATTGAAAAATAATTGACAAAGTGATCCAGGGTGTATTAACAAAATTTGTTGAGCAAAAAGCTTGCCTTAGCTTGACCTGCATGACTTTTCCGAGCACCCCCCCCCCTTCAAGTTATGAGTCTGTACGATTTTTAGAAAATAAAAATTTTAACAAACACATTAAATTCAAAAAAACGTAATTTTTGAGAGCTATATTTTTGAAAAAAGGTCGCCTTTTTGAGTAAATCAGGGTAAATTGATCAAAAAATTCGACTTTTCAGGACCGGCATGACCTTTTTGAAAAAAGCTTGACTCATCAGGACAGCTTGACCTGTTAGGACACTCTGTAAAATACCTACCAGATGGGAAGAAAATCCCCAAGTTTTCCGGTATTAAAATGATTCACCTTGTTGGAATGTATTTAGGTAGACTTCTGCATCAAAAATTTTCAAAATTATAGATACCTTAGGAATCTGGATTTTTTTTTGGTAAACGATAGAAATATACCGATGTAGATATAATTTTCGATGTATTAATGTCGTATACACACGATTACATAAACAAGAGTGCAATAGTTCCCTGACATGTATTTTTTCCCCTCTAGCGCCGGTAAAAACAGGTTCTGATGTTTAGAAAATTTTCCACGAGCGTAAATTCACAATATTTGGCGGCGAGACGATCGAATAACAGTGGTTTTTTTCAGTCTCATTTGTGTTGTTTAAAATCACGAATGGGGTGAGAAATAAAATTATTGGGAATTTTATGGTGTTATTTATCTTTCAACGTATTCGATGTACCTGGCTATGTTTTGAATGTGAGTGCGAATGTAGAAAAATATTCCTATCGAAAAAACAACATTTGGTGGTTACAACCGAACTTGAGTATTATTTGACGATGATACATGATTTTCAGATTTTCCCATGTGCATAGGTGAAGCCTCAGCAGAGCATGAAATTTTAATTGCCAATGTGGAAAAAAAAGCGATAGATGCATAGCTATTTAATACTTCTGTTTACCTAATTATCGAACTGAATGGTTGCATTATTCATTGAAATATTGAAATATCTCACCGCTGGTATTCAGTGAAGATTGGGCATAGGATTGCAAGAAAATTATCAAGGGTATCGAAAAATGGAGAGGGCAGGCATCAAACACAGATTTTGGGTGAAAATTGTGACTTTAGTGACTTTTCATGAGGCAAAAGTGACTTTTTCGAAAAAGTGACCAATTTTTCAATTTTTTTCTCATAAATAAATACACCCCCTTTTTTTTCCTCAAACTGTATTTCTCTCTGCGATAGTGCTGAAAAAACTTTTTTTCTGAAAAATTTTTCTATTAATAAATCTTTACTTGAAATTACGAGTTTACGAATAAGCTTCAAGTAACTGAAAAAAGAATACATTTTTTCAATAATATCTACGCACAACTACTTTCAAGCACAACACAATACATTCATAATTATTATAACATCTATCTAAAATAAGCTTTTACTGAAATTTTTTTTGATTTTATGCAAAAGAGGTAGGCCGTTTGAACAAAAAAAAGTGACTTCATAATGAAAAAAGTGACTTTTAGTGACCTTTTGGCAAAAAAGTGACTTTTAGTGACCTTTTGGCAAAAAAGTGACTTTTAGTGACCTTTTGGCAAAAAAGTGACTTTTAGTGACCTTTTGGCAAAAAAGTGACTTTTAGTGACCTTTTGGCAAAAAAAGGTGACTTTTAGTGACCTTTTGGCAAAAAAGTGACTTTCAGTGACGTTTTGGCAAAAAAGTGACTTTCAGTGACGTTTTGGCAAAAAAGTGACTTTTAGTGACCTTTTGGCAAAAAAAGTTACTTTTAGTGACCAACCTTGAAAATAGGAGACAAGTCACCAAAAAAAGGTGACTCTGTTTAATGCCTGAAATTAAGTTCTTGTAAAGTATGTACTTTTAAACAATGTTGATATTTTTTCAAAGTATTCTTGGATTTTTCTTCGAACATTTTTAAAAAATATGAATTTTGTGTAATTTGTTCCCAAATTTGAAAAAAGAGACAATTTTTTCGTATTATTGGTAACATTCTGGTATCAGATTGTAAAAATGTGATCGATTATTATTATGAAAATTAAACTAAGTACGTAATATTTGCCAAATCAAAAATGGAATGTGTCACAACAAAAAAGGCATAACTCAGCATATGTCCTTTTTGATGCGAAAAGCGATTCGTATTCTCTGAAGTTTTCTCTATCCAATGAGCCCCCTCCCACCTTCCAAGAAGTTTTCCTCGAAGAGTTATGGCGTTTTTAAAATGCGAAGTTCGCAATTTCGGTACCTACATTACATGTTTGATTTTCGAGAATTTGCGTAATGTTTAATTTTTTCACTGTGCAGATGATTGTAAAATTTTAAAATTTCAATGAAATGTTTTTTTAGTTAATTTTTCGTCATAAATTTGAAAAAATAATAAAATTCGTCCAAAATGTATTTTTAGCATTTTTTTGTAATCAAGAAAATGAAAAAAAAATTGTCATTTTTCAAAGCGTGATATATCCGCTCCCTGAAGAGATAATTTGAAATTTTTTCACGAAAATGTTCCTTTTTTCATTCTCTTTAACTTTTGTATGAAGATTTTTTTTTTAATTTTCACTTCCGGAAAAATTATACGTCATCAAACGTAGAAGGGTGGAAATGAAATTTTGTCACAACAAAAAGGACGTATAACTCAACCTTTTGTTTTCAATATAGAAAAAAATACAAAAGATATCAAGTGATGGGCGAGCTGTTTTCTTGTAGCAAAAAGATGAAATTTTAAGGTAAAATTTTTTTCCCATCTCAATTCCTTAATTTAGTATTTAAAAAAGTATACTCAAACTTCAATCGCGATTACTCAAAAACGCCATTTTTTTCTATTGTCCTTTTTGCTGCGACACGTTCAATTATTCTCTTGAATTTTTTTTAAAAAGTATGCAATGACAATATTTTGATATATTACTCCTCTCAAAAAAATAATGATCTATTGGTGAAGATTTTTCAGAATTTGAACTCATGAAGGGCGTACTTTTCCAACTGTCATTTTTAAAACAATTTTTTACATCGTCAAACTTGGCAACACAAATTTTATCATTTTTGGTCAGTTTCGCTTCGAATTCAACACAAAACGAAAAATTCAAGGTCTTCAAATTTATTAAAGTTTTGGATATCATAGCACCATTCCTGTATCCCCATTGCTATTTTGAAGTTTCGCGGATTCCGCCAAGAAAAACAGTAAAATTCTCCATTTTGCGCGATTCGTCATTGTTTAATAACCTTTTCGCGTGAACAACTTGTAAAAATTGGTAGCCCGTCGTGCAATTGTTGGTCTGGCTGACGTGGAAATTGGAAAGTTCCATTAAATGTAATACTAACTCGTAAGTTCAAAATTTATCGCCATCATTTCTTTGAAATAAGACTTTCTGTTCCAAATATCACGCGCAGGCCGTTTTCAAAACGAAACACGTTCCTAAAATACCTACTGAGCTTTAAATTCCAGTCAAGGCTACAGATGAAATAACTATCTCTATATGTGAAGCGTGTTCATAAATTATTAATAAACTAATTTACGTATTTTTCAAAATCCATCCTCTGTTTCTGCTATTAATAGGTATTTGAAGACATCAAAAATTGGCTGTTTTTAAATTCTCTTCCCAGTCTGAAATTTTAATAGCTTGAAATTAACAGTATGGCCCCCTTTTTAAAAATTGGATATGTATACGTGATCTTTCTCACTATTGACATTTTTAACAAAAAAATTATCTCAAAAAAGTACCTATATCGTTTATTAGACAGGTCGACATTTTCAAACTTTTGAAATGCTGTTCGAGGTTTGATGGGTGATTTTTTTAGTATTTTTCGCGCTGATCACGAAAAAAGTAGAGAAAAAATTCCATCGCTCTTCAAGTATTTTTCACAATTTGAATTTTTCGTTCAACGGGTTTACTACTTTTTTTGATAACTTATGACACTTCGAGACGATTTTCTGAGAATAGGAAGCCGATTAAATGGGTACCTATTTTAAACAACTCTTTATTTTTCGGTACTCTTACTCTGAATGACGCGATGTCTGTCTCCATCTTTGTCTAACTTTAAATCCATGCTAGATAGTGATGCCTAAGATGACACATGTCACATTCCGGAAGGGGTGAAAAAACGAAATACATGGCAGGAAGTCGAAGTACCTACAGAATTAACTTGTTGAGTGTAAAAGTACATAAAAGTCAAAATTTTGATGCATTATAAAAAACCTGACCAAATTAACTAATACGAGTGTCTTTTCAAGGGCCGAAATTTATTGATTCATCATTCGTTGACATGAAATACACACACTTCGCCAAATTTCAACTGTGAAAAGAAAAATCTACGAATCAATCATTGATGAAAAATAATCCTTTCCACGTCATTGAACGCAACTAGTGGCAAATAATTATTAGGCATACGTGGCCATAAAAATACGATATTTGTTCGATAATTGTCAACAGTAAAAAACAAATAGATATACAAACGTGAGAATCGAAATGATATCTATAAATGTTTACACCATTGCGAAAACAATCGATAATATAAACATTTCTTCTCCTGTAAGTAATTTCATTTATAACAATAAACATTCGACACGAGGGGAAAAAAATGAAAGCACATCATAAAAGAACCTCGTAGGTATTCAAAATTTCAGGCACTGAAGTTAATTTCTCGAATTTTGGCGAATTTTTGAAATTTCAAAATTACCTCATTGCTCAGCAAATATGAAAATTTGATTTAATCAATGAAAAAATCTGAAATTTGGTATACCTATTTTATAGTCCAGGAATAATAGCAAAATTTTTACGCGAACCTTGGAATCGTTGAGGGAAAGCTGAATTTTACATTATTTGTACATAAACGCCTACCAAACCTACTCCTGAAAGTTGCACCCCCCTCCCCCCAACTCGCCGGCTACCACCGTAAGAGGTCAATAACCTTTGCGAATATATGTTTTTTGACTGTAGCGCCGAAATGAAGGGTCGGAGAGGGAAAAGTGATGAAATAAAAAATGTTCTACGTAAAATTTCCTACAAACTTAATCAGTTCAGTTGTTCTCAAAATTGCAACATTCAATTTACAATGGAGGTTAAACTTTTCTTACTTGGAAAAAAAATTGAAAAATTGGTAATTTTATGTGTTTATACGGGGTTGGCTCACAAGTTGCCGGATGCAACTTTTGATAGTATATTTTTCAGCCCATTTCAATTTAAAATTACACATAAAATTACCAATTTTTTCAAATTTTTTCAAATTTGGAAAAGTTTAACCCCCACTGTAAGTTGAATGTCACAATTTTGAGAACAACTAAACTGGTCAAGTTTGAAGGAAATTTCACGTGGAACATTTTTTTTTCAGCACTTTTTCCTCTCCGACACTTCCTTTCGGCGCTACAGTCAAAAACTTATATCCGCAGGGGTTATTGACCTCATACGGGGGTTGCTCACAAGTTGCCGAATGCCACTTTTGACAGTATATTTTTGAGCCCATTCTAATTCAAAATTATACATAAAATTACCAATTTTTTCAAATTTTTTCTGGAAAAATTGAACCCCCACTGTAAGTTAAATGTCGCAATTTTGAGAACAACTGAATCAGTCAAGTTTGTAGGAAATTTTACGTAGATTCGGCCCTTGCGCCACCTCAATCACCAAAACTGAATACATGACGTGAATCTACGTCAAAAAACACATTTTTAGGATATTTTCAAAAATTAGTCGAACTTCGCTGTTAAGGTATTTTTTACAGTTGAAAATTTCAAATGACGAAAACCTCATGAAGGAGTTCGCCAAAATTGATGAAAAAATTATCGTAAATATGTAGAACTCTACGAATATCAAATGAAGTGCGATACAGTATACCTAAACCTATGTACTTATGCCCTGAAAAAAACACTCAAACAAATAAAAAATAGAACGTGTTACAAAAAAATATAAATTTTATCCAAAAAAATCCCCAAAAAATTAATTTCATCCAAAAAAAATAAATTTATCCAAAAAAATAATAACGGGGCACCATTTGCAAAATTGGTAAATCTTATTCCAAAAAAAAATTATTGCGAAATTGGGTAAAATTTATTGCATAAACATAAATTTTTCCCAATTTCGCGAATTTTTTTTTTTTTGGAATAAATTCTACCAATTTTGTAAATAGTGCCCCGTTTTTATTTTTTTGGATAAAATTTATTATTTTATTGTTGCAGTACATAAAATAAATATTTATTCTTACAGGTTCCTAATGGCATTACTCGGAGCGACGAATCAACAAAAAATAAAAATTTTCGAAGAGATTAACGAAACACATCCGAATAAATTAGAAGATAATAAAGCAATCATTGAGAAATGGATAAGTTCGCAACCACATATGCCGAAAAATTATGGTAATTATGCGTAGACGACATTATCAACGTACAACATTAAAAGTAAACTTTACCATAGAAAAATTTCATAAAAATCAACCATCCAATCATGCCCGAGGTTTATGCTAAATCAAAAATTGTACAAATGTGAATTGTTCGTTCGGTAGGATTATTCTGAAAGCGAGAGTAAAGAAGTACAAAGATGACTAATTTTTTTTTCGTCAAAAGTACAATTGATGAGGTGTTGTCAGAGTGTACAGATTTCAATTTCATTTCTAGACTCAGTTATTATATGTAACTCTTCTTAAAGGAATTGAAAATCTGACTATTAAAAAATTGATGAATTGGCAAAGAGTTTTCACCAAAAATGGATTTGGAACCAGCAATTTGTATCGATGTTCTTATACGAATATATATTAATACCTAATTTTTACCTTAATACCCTCATTTTTCAAAAGTCCAATCTCAAGACTTTTTTTTCATGATTCTATATTCAAGAAAAAATACTAGGGTGGTCCTTATTTATACTTGATGAAAAAAATTTTTTCGAATTTTTCTCGTACCCCCCCCCCCCCTCAAAGTTGTTCCTTTTTATGAGAAAATAATTCCTTGAAATTTTTGGCCCCCAAAGTTAATATTAACTCGTGCCTGTAAGCCCCCCAAAATTCCAAAATTTAAGAAAATTGAAAAATACAGCGAAATTACTAAAATTTTAAATTTTTGTGCCAAACTCATTTTTACTACTTACCTTTTCATGAAAATTGGTTTTAGAAAATTTTTGATCCCCTTCTCTTACAAATAAGTGGTACCGGTATGGTATTCAAACGAGCTAAACAATCGATAGGAGGACGTAACCCGGCGAAAAATGACATTACAGGCCTTTTTTGCTGAAAATGGTCTAAGACCAAGTCCTGGGCACAATATAATCACCCAACCATCCCAAACCTGTTTCTATCCCCCTACGGTGGATCAAAGCCCCCCAAAATGGGTTTTTGCTGCACCCTCCTCAGATTTTAATTTTTGAGTAAAATTAGTTCAGTAGCTTTTCAATCTGCACCACAATACCTACAAAACGCATGTTTACAAATTTTTTTAGCAAGGGAGCCAAACTTCTAACCATCTTTTGGGGCATGACGTGAAATATGTGGATAAATTTTACCCGCGTTTTTACCACCACTGGAAACACTTTTTCCATGCGGTGAAATATGTGTTTAATTTTTCATCCATGGATTTACCACAACTGGAAACACTTTTTCTATGAGGTGAAAGATGTAAATAAATTTTATCCACGTTTTTACCGACACTGAAAACACTTTTTCCTTGTGGTGAAATATGTGGAGAAATTTTATCCACGTTTTCACCCTTCCCTGAAATGATTTTTTTATGTGGTGAAGTTTGTGGATAATTCTTATCCACGTTTTTACCACCACTGGAAACACTTCTTCTTTGCGGTGAAATATGTGGGTAAATTTTATCCATGATTTTACCACAACTGGAAACACTTTTCCCTTGTGGTGAAATATGTGGTTAATTTTTCATCCATGGATTTACCACAATTGGAAACACATTTTCCATGTGGTGAAATATGTGGATAAATTTTATCCACGTTTTTACCACCACTGGAAACACATTTTCCATGTGGTGAAATATGTGGATAAATTTTATCCACGTTTTTACCGACACTGAAAAAACTTTTTCCTTGTGGTGAAATATGTGGATATATTTTATCCACGTTTTCATCCTTCTCTGAAATGATTTTTTTCATGTGGTGATATATGTGGATAATTCTTATCCACGTTTTTACCACCACTGGAAACACATTTTCAATGTGGTGAAATATTTGGATAAATTTTATCCATGGTTTTACCACCACTGGAAACACTTCTTCTTTTCGGTGAAATATGTGGATAATTCTTATCCGCGTTTTTACCACCACTGGAAACACTTTGTCCTTGTGGTGAAATATGTGGATAATTCTTATCCACGTTTTTACCACCACTGGAAACACTTTTTACTTGTGATGAAATATGTGGATAAATTTTATCCACGGTGTTACCTCCACTTTAAACACTTTTTCCATGTGGTGAAATATGCGGATAAATTTTTTCCACCGTTTTACCACAACTGGAAACACATTTTCCATGTGGTGAAATATGTGGATAAATTTTACCCACGTTTTTACCACAACTGGAAACACTTTTTCCTTGTGGTGAAATATGTGGATATATTTTATCCACGTTTTCATCCTTCTCTGAAATGATTTTTTTTATGTGGTGATATATGTGGATAATTTTTATCCGCGGTGTTACCACCACTGGAAACACTTTTCCCTTGTGGTGAAATATGTGGATAAATTTTATCCACGGTTTTACCACAACTGCAAACACATTTTCCTTTTCATGAATAATAAATTACTTGGAGAAGTTTGGCCACAAAAATTAAAATTTTAAAAATTTTTGATAAAAATTGGTATTTTTCATATTATTTTGAATAATGAGGGGCATTGAGGGGCTTACAGGCACGTGTTAATTTCAAAAAAATGAAAAATAAAAAAATAGGGAATTATTTTCACATAAAAAGGAACAACTTTGAGGGGGGGGGTACGCAAAATTTCTCAAACTTGAAAATAAGGACCACCCTAAAAAATACATTAAAATTGGAAAAAAAATTCCCCAAAATATTAGTAGTTACTTACTACCAAGGTATAAATATTTTGACAAATAAGAATCAACAGCAGTGATTTTCCATTATCGTCGTCCTTCCCACCATTCAAACAATTTTTTCACAACAAAGAAAAACGCATTGTATCATGTTTTTTCAAAAAAAAAAAAAAAAATAGAAAACCGTGCGAAAATTGCCTACCCAATCGCTGGATTCTAATTTTTCAAAAATTGGTATCAACAGAGATGTTTTTATCCAAAAGTGTCACCAATACCCATACTATTCACCTCCATTCTTTTCTCCAAAGATAACTACACAGAGATACTGTGATATAATGAGTAAGTAGGTACTGTAACGAATTTTCGATACAGTACCTACGAACAGGTAATTTAAAAATAGATTCTAGCCAACGCCCAAGCTGCACTCTCTTCCCCCTTTTCGCCATCGTGAGGTTTGACTTGCATCGTAGCAATGCATTTTATCGTCATTCGTTTTCTATTCGTAGTAACGAATCCAAGTCCGTTTATTTTTCGCCATGTGATCTGTGTAATGCAAGATGTAATATGTCCGATTTTCGTGAACGGTTATTCGATTTAGTTAATCAAATTCATGTATATCCTTACGTAGATGATATACTTATTTCTCCGCCGATTAATTACGCGTATTATTTGAATGAATGTCGAGTCGTAAGTTTACGTTATGTCATGTTTGTACTTGTGACTGTAAATTACGATGATGATTCGTACTCGATTTCTACGTGTATCCGCGTTATTAAATAAACTACTTTGTTCAAACTCTTTGATTTCGCGTATCTTCAGAATGCTGGTTAAAGAGGTAATCGTGAGTTTTCTACATTGTATAATTAGCGTGATGTCTGGCTAGGCCTAGACAGGTGTAGGACGGACAACGTGGTAATGGGCTGAAGTAGGTAGTTTTCATCTTTCGCAGGTTACAGCTTCGCCCACAGAGACAATCGTGTCCGGGGCTATATTATCAGACTGGTAATCCGATATATACGCAGGTAGAGCCTATTCGTAAGTGAATAGGTAGTCGCCTATCTACGGCCTAAAACCTTTCCGGTAGCCTAGTTAATCTCACGTTAATCTTGATAGGTCAATAGTTTATCCAGGAACCAAGCCTACTCTTGTGCTACGTAGTTAGCTTTGTTGCTTAGGGTTTTAGCCTAGGTATTTGGTATATCCCAGCACGTGTACAAATAGGTAACTTTCCGGTGGCCTATTTGTCTCGTCTAAATTTAATCTATTTTTGATATCCGAGTTTCCATTTGCTTTCGTGTTATGTGTTTGTGGGTACACACGTGTATTTCCCCCTCACGGTTCTGAGTTGTCTCCAGCCGGACAAAACCCCTCGTAGCTGGATAGGTATCTACCTAGTTACGAGCCCCAAAATTTTTATCCCAGTACCTGGTTATCCGAACACAGCACAATACTTGGGAAAATTACTTTTTTTTGCCTTGAGTTCATTTTTTCAATATTCTTTTAACGAACTTGATGCGATACTTTTTCCTAAGAAATCATATTTTTCAAACACCAGGAAAAAGCATCCTTATCTGTGGCTCAGATTTTTTGAAAATTGACTATTGATGACTTTTTGGGGTAAATGAGACCCATTCTAAGATTTTTTACCAACAAATCTCGTCTTTGTACAGAAAATTTCAAAAATCTAAAAACAACTTTTGCAGATAGGTACCTACTGAAAAGTAAAAAATGAAATCGAAGATGAAAAGCAGAAACCAATAAATTTTTTTTAGAGTTTATACACATCTAACTACTTATTTATACCATTTTTTGGCAACATTTTTCCAAATGTCCGATTTTCAGGGCAGTTAAACGGAGATAAAGGCTAAGTCGTGGTTAGAGAGGTAAAATTTCATCAGATCTTTTCAAGGTCTAGACACAATTAATGAAAAAAAAATCACAATCGTAATTCCATTCAGTTCCCCTCCCCCCCCCCCCTATAAAAATTTGAAAATTTTCAGTGTATTTTTTTGTTTTACAAGTTTTTTGACTAGATTTTGTTGAGATGTTTGAGTATGGGCAATTTAAATCTAGTAAAATCAATAAAATTTCCATTTTTTCAACTCCCTGGTCCTTGGAGGACAAAATGTAGTATTGGTTTCGAGATCAATAATTCAGATGGGTGATCGAGGTTCCCAGCACGTGGCACTATCCGGAAATGGCAAGAATTGGGTTTTCGAAAAAAAAATTGGATTGTTCGATCGAGTGAAATAAATTAATCAATTTTTGGAAATTGTGAAATGAATTCGAATTATAAAGTAACGAAGATTTGTTATTTCTTTAGCGAGGGCTGAAAAAAATTCAATTACCTACTCGAATGGAAAAATATGATGAAAATTTTTCATTTTCAAACTTTATGAGATAATTGAATACCGGTACCTGCCTACATAAAATTTCACGAGAACTGAGAAGTGAGCAAGTATGTGTAAAAAAAAATGGTAAAACTATTTTACACTGATATAGGTATTAATAAAAGTGTTGGCGTTCCTTTATACATATTACGCGAATAGATTACTTGCCACTTGGTCTACGATTATCCAAGCATTAATTACGCATAACCTACTTAATGAAAGTGATACGACCAGTTTAATTGGATAGTCACGTCGGTCATTCGAGTTTTTTTTTTCTTAATTTGCATCGATTCGAAATATAAGAGTCGAGTAGATTTTTTTTCATCATTCATAACCATAATATTAAATAACTTTGAAAAATTCATTCTCGAATGAATGAAGGGATGAGGAATTACCATATTATATTGATAAATTCGTGATGTAATTTCAGATGAAAGAATACTCGCCACGTTCATCAGAGGATGTAAACACGATGCTGAAAGAGTGCAACGAAAACTAGATCACTATTTCTCGTATCGTTCGATCATGCCAGATTTATTCGTAAACAGAGATCCCACTGCTCCTGATATTAAAAATTTGAAAACACAATTGTAAGTACGCGCAGACACAACACGATATTGGATATTGTCTACTCTCTCATTTCGAATCAGTGAAAAATCACTGATAAACAGTCAGAATTGCAGCACAGGGAAAATCTGTGAAATTCACTGATTATTCAAAGAATTCCACAGATTTTTCAGTGAATTTCAAAAATATCACTGAGTTTTCAGTGAATTTTCACTGATTTCCAGTGATTTTCTTTCACTAATTTGTCTTCAGTGAAAAAATTTTCACTGATTTTCTCCTGTGCTGCAATTCTGACTGTTTCTCAGTGATTTTCGGTAATTTTCACTGATTTATAATTGAGAGAGTATTTAGCGTAGGCAAATTAGACAAAAAACAACATTTCCGGCCAGCAAAGCATTTACAGACATCAAAGTCAAAATTTGAAAAAAAGTGACTTTAGGACCCTCTGACAGTCGGAAAAGTAACCAAAAAAGTTCAAGAAAGTAACCTTTTTTTTCAAATTTTAATTCATGATTTCACCTAGAAAACGTAAAAAAGTCAATCGAATATTTACTTGGAGAGTTCGTAATACTAAAATGCCATCGTATACTTTTTCAAATCATTTTTTAAAGCAATTTTTGATTTTTTTTTAACAATTTTTTTTAACTAAAAAAATTGATTTTTTGCTCAAATTTTTGAAAAAAGTAGGTAACTTTTTTGAATGAAAAGTAACCAATAGTAACTTTTGAGTACAAAAAGTAACTAATAGTGACTTTCCTTGAAAAAAGTAACGAAGTTACTTTAAAAGTAACCTACTGGGATGCCCGCTTTTACAGGGTGTCCACTATATTTCAGAAATGATTTTCCCTGACTTTTCCAGGTTTTCCAGACTAATTTTTCGAATTTTTCCAGACCTTTTAAATGTGATATTTGTAAAACAAGGGAGGGGAGAGAGAGGGTAATTTTTCACGTGATGTACTTACATCCCCAAATTTTACATAAGAATGATATAAAATGCGTGGGGTCCAACGATTTTTTTTCAAAACCACTAGATACTTTTAACGAGATAAATTTAGATGCTCCACTTCGGGCTAAAAAAAGATTCAAATTCAATATGAAAATTTTCGAACCTACCCAATTCCCCATCACCACAAAAATTTGAAAATTTGAAGTCATTACCTAAAGAAAAAATTTCAAATAAAAAGGAAAAACTTGGTACCTATTCCAACGCAAAATTAAGTTTTGAAAAATGAAACCAATTATGCCAGGGTGTCTTCCAAATCAAGCTAATTAAAATTCGAATTTTTCGGGGCTGAAAATTCAAAAATTTCATTCCACCTCCCCCAATGAAAAACCATGCCTCAAATTTATAAATTCACGCAATATCCCTGCAATCCTTTCAGCTCGTACCAGTAAATAAAAAAATCAATGAGGAAGTAAATTATGGATCATTTTATGGAAACATATGCGAGGACGAAAATTTTTGCGAAAAAAGATCTTCAAAATATGAAAATTCACCACTTTTCCCTCATTCATGTTTTCCAAAATATGGCCAATAATTCCGAATTCTATAAGTTTCACCACTTTTCCCCTCATTCGTGTTTTCCAAAACATGGCCAATAATTTCGAATTCTGTAAGTTTCATTTCCTCTCCTTTTTTTCACCATTGTGGTCAAGGGCATAATGGCATTTCTTTCTCATCACAGCTTGTTAAAAAATAAATTTCCAATAAATAAATGTTTATTTAAATTCTCAAGTTTTTTGGAAATTTATTTTTTAATAAGCTGTGATGAGAAAGAAATGCCATGATGCCCTTGACCACAATGGTGAAAAAAAGGAGAAAAAATGAATTTTTTTTTGAGTACATTAATTTTATGGTTTATTACGGTCAACGATGAATAAAAAAATCAGATAAAAGATGTAATAATTTGCCTCGAGCGGAGCGAGGGCGAAATTTTTTGAAAAATTTATAATAAAATAAGCAAAGAAACACTTTTAAAAATGATTTATCCTTTTATTGAATTTTCGAAAAATTCCAGAGAAAATTCAAAAATTTCCTGACTTTTCCAGACCACCAAAATCCCCTGACTTTTCCCGGTTTTCCAGAAAATGGACACCCTGTTTTATTGCGGAAAACTGTTGAGAGAGGTCCCCTGAGTAACCCCTAAGAGTTACCACACCCCAGATCCCTTCTAATTCATTTATGGGGGTTCCACACCCCAAACAGTTTTTCGCTTCTATCTCCTTCGGATTTGATTTTGGGGTAAAAATAGTTCAGTACTTTTTTATTCTACAGTCAAATTCCAATATTTTTTGTATGAAACATTTTTTCGTACGACCATTAGCAGAGGAGATAGAGAGTTCTGAAAGAAGGGGATTATGGGGAAAATACTATCATTTGAAAACGTAATAATACTTTGGTATAAAATCGTTCTAAACTGTGTGTTTCGGTCAAGAAATTAGTAGTATTATGTAAATTGGTGGTATTAATACTCACTTGGCCCCCTCCCCTACCTATGTGCCCACCCCACCTTACCCATTTGTTTTTATTCAACAGTGGCAATATGAGGGGTGAACTGGAGTGGACACATACGAGGAGGAAAAGGTTCGAAAATGGATCTTGACCCCCCCCACGTGTCCACCACACCTCACCCCTCAATCAAATATTGCCACTGCTAAATAAAAACAAATGGGTGATGTGGGGTGGGCACATAGAAAGGGGAGAGGTCAAGTGAGAATGCCACCAGTTTACATAATATGTACCTACTATACTATGTTCATGATCGAAACACACAGTTTAGACTTAGAACGATTTTATTATCACTTTTTCAAAGATGGTATTTTCCCCATAACCCCCTTCTTTCAGGACTCTCTATCTCCTCTGCTAATGGTCGTACAAAAAAATTTTTCATACAAAAAATATTGGAAATCTAATTCAAAAGAGATAGAAGCGAAAAACTGTTTTTTAGAGGGGTAGACCCCATAAAAAAATTAGCAAGGGGTCTGGGGGGTGTGGTAACTCTTAGGAGTTACTCAGGAGACCTCTCTCGACAGTTTTTCGCAATAAAATCTTTGCTGGCCAGAAATGTTGTTTTTCGTCTAATTTGCCTACACCAATTGTAAAAAAATTACATAATCGAATAATTTGTATTACAGTATTGCATTTCCTTTACCCGAATTAACAACCGAAGGATGTCGGGTAACATTTCATCGTATAAATAACACCGGATCAAACGAAATCGATGTAAAAGCACTTGTAAAATATTTACTAATGATAGGAGAAATTCGTTTACTAGAAGAAGGTCCCATCGCTGGTGACGTTTGCATTTTCGACGTTTCCGGTGCTACGGCGGGCATGGTGTCTAAATTAATTAATCCAGTCGTTAAAAGAGGAATTATGTGTTCGCAGGTGAGATTTCATGCATTTAGCTACCCGTCGTGTCGGTCATATAAATCCGTAACGATGGATAAGTACTTTTTTTATTCGATATTTTCACGAGCGCGACTCGGACCGTCGAGCGTCATAAGTATGTTCATGCCGAGAAATAGGCATTTATTTGTTTCATCTCGGTGCGTTATTTTCTTACAATCGATCCGCCAATTACATCACTTTGGTCGAACTCTTTCTTCATCTTCATGGTTTATGTTATGTTTAGCAAGAAATGCATTACTTAGATATTATAGTTCTTCTGGACAACATTCTCGTGTAATTTTGCCATAATAACAATACCTAATTATTGCAAATCGAACGTAATCTCAGTTTGAAATAACATATCGAGAGATTTTAACTATTATATACTTACCTACCTAAGTAGAAATAAGAAAACACTAATTCTTGACATTTTTTTTCAATTTTTTATAGAATGCTTTACCGCAAAGATTAAAAGAAATTCACATTGTAAACGCGCCATCTTTCATGGATACTGCCCTCAACATAATCAAAATGTTTGTTAAGCAAAAAATTAAAGATAGAGTAAGTATACCTACTTCATGCATTATCAAATTATTATTTTGCTAAAAAAAAAGATTAAAAAATTTCACCTCAATTTTTCTCCTTCAAAAAAAAACATGAAGAAATGAGCTGAGAAAAACGCAAAAAACTGTTTTAGTGTATTTGCAGAACATCAGGAGTGATAAAAATATTTTATATTGTCAAGTAGGACCTAATACCAATAGAATTCCCTGAAAAAATGATTTTTTTCGAACACCTGCTTTGCTTAAAATGGAGGGGGAAGAATGGCAAGTGTGAGTTCTGTCTCAAACCTGTATTTTTTTGCATTTTTTTTACAGCTACAAAAAATTTCGTGGAACCAAATTTGTAGAGCTTGAAAAAAGAAATATTTTCTGTCTCTTGACATTTTTCACCTAGTTCAATCGTTTTCGAGTTATGAACCAGTTTCGAAAATTTCGAAGTGAATTAATTTTAGAATACAATTTTAAAACTGGTTCGTAACTCGAAGACAATTGAATTAGGGCGAAAATGTCAAGAGACAAAAACTGCTTTTTTCAAGATCTACAAGTTTGGTTCTACGAAATTTGTTTGTAGATGGAAAATGTGAGTTTTTATTCTAGGCATTGTTTTTGACGGTGATTTTAGCCTTGAAAACGTGAATTGAAGAAAAAATCGTTCATGCCAAATTGTAGAACGTTAAATTATAATATATCAGAATCAGTCATAAAATCAATTATCGATTTATATGGCAAGTGTGAACTTCGATCAAAAGATATTTGAATTTTAGCAAAATTGATCAATATTTTTTCCAAAAATACATAGTTTTCATTTTTCAATTCTACAATTTTTTTCTCGAAATTAAATTTTCTCTCAAATTTCTTCGCTCACGAAATTTTTTCTCAGAAGCTCTACTTTTGCAGCTTTTGACATTTTTTCAGCTCAAATGTTTTTCTCTAATTATTTTCCAGCTCTGAAATTTTTAGAATAAAAAAATTAAAAAAAGTAGTTTCCCTGGAGCAGAGGACAATTTTCCTATTTCTCTCTCACCTCTTTTTACCAAAAAGAAATGGAGTCGACAGATCTTAGATTGTCGTGAGATAACGTTGAATTACTAAATTACCTATGTTATTCAGTGACGTTAATTTCAGAAAATTTGAGAACCCTTGAAAAGGAAAATCATACCAGGGAGGTCGTATTGTGTCCATCTAGAGTGAAAAGCAATCCCCTAATATAGATCAAACCTTATGTTCTGAATTAAAAAAAGAAAAAAAATCCGAATTATCTTCACTCTTCAAAAATTAGTGCAACTGAAGTGGTCCCTCAGTCATCCCCCCTCCCTGGAAAAAATTAAATTCTCACACTCCCTTGACCCATCAATTTTGAAAAAAAATTGCCGCTCATTTTTATTCCCCCGCGCAAAATGGTTGAAAATTTTCAGATCACAAAATTTAAGATTTCTTGATTTTTACTAAACGCTCGTTTTATCACCTCAAAATTAAACTAAAAATTTTTTCGTTCGGTAAGAATGATAAAATGTTTCAAAAATAATTATGGAGTACTATCAAGGACACGATGTTTATAAAATTTCAGTCGAGAACACTAATACAAAAATTCTCAAAAAAAGTGATCATTTTTTATTTTTATGATCATAAAAATTTTAGCAGCACATTTCTCAAGCCATCGAATGAAAGAAACTTGAACTTTTCAGAAATTGCATAAATCGTAATAGAATTGGCATCCATGAAATTTTTCGAAAAATGTCATCAAAATTATCGGACTACTTATTCTATTCCTTCGTGGGGCTAAAGAGCCCAAACTTTTTTGGGGGATCCCTCTCTCACGGAGTCGGTGAGAGCGAGAAAGGGTCCGGCGCAGAAAAATTTTTGGAGTCCTCCCCTCCTCCAAAAAACGTTGAAAATCAATTTTTCATCCCTTTTTCATTTCTTTTGATTTCAGCCCTTTCACTTTCCCTTATTGATGGTAAAAATTGCAATTTTACCCAAAAAAATGGAACTTTTGTTTTTTTAAAGCATACCCGATTGGCAAGACAGTCAGAATGGCAGTCAGAAATTTCTGACTGCAAAAACGGAACTAATGTTACAGGCGATATGACTGTTGATATGACTGCTCATTTCCCGTGTTTTTCATAACCAACCAATCAGGAAGCGCTCCAACCGAACTTTCAAGCTGTCTCAGAACCGCAGTCATTTCGCCACTCATATTTTTCTCTTCTGACTGCACTGCGTCGACGAAAATGAGCAGTCAGAATAACTATCATATTGGCTATCACCATATTAGTTCCGTTTTTGCAGTCACAGTCAAAAAATAATTTTCTGACTGCCGAAATTCGTGTTATTGCCAATCGGGTATTTCCTAGAAATGAAGAAAAAAATGGAAATTTTGGGCTTCTTACCAGTTCTTTAAAAAATTCGGGCTTGATTCAAATGCCATTTAAGTAAACTACGCCACAATTTTTTTCTCAAGATTCATTTTTTTTGGTCGGTAGCTATAGGTATTATAAGTATTTTCCTATCCAAATACACAAATAACGAATCCTTAGATGTTGGAAAAATTGCTTCTGAATTTTCAAGATAAGAAATTTCGTCATAGAATTGAGGGGCTTGGTTCCAAAACTCACTTTTGCCACGAAAATTTACTACGTTTTCTTTGCGGATTTGGGTTCCGTTCTTAATGCTTCACGACTCTACAATCTCCATTTTCATGTTAACGCTTCGACTTTGCTATAATAGACGTAAGAAAAGTAACTTTGGTGTCGAAACTCACTTTTGTCTAATCGTTTTCCGTTGTTTTCTCAAAAAGTATCTTTTTGGCAAAAGTGAGTTTTGGAACCAAGCCCCTCAATTGTTCAACGCTTTAGTCAGGTCTCAATCGTACAAAAAAAGGGATCCGCGCGAAATTCTTGCTAAAATTGATTTTATGATTGATTCTTGTTCTGGACACTAAAACACAGAAATTAGGCCCGTATGCCCTTTTTTCCCCTCTCCCTTTCCCCAGGATCCACCCCCAACATTTCAAACACGTGTATTGCCTTATCTATGGGTTCTAATGAAAAAATTTTCAAATAAAAGTTGTTCCTCTGTACTCAATGTACATTTTCATTTCTCATCAAAATCCATTTTGGAGCAACTCCTGCACCTAAAATTTGAAAATGAAAGTTTTCAGAAAACTTCAAAATCACGTTTTCTTAATTTTAAGCGAAAAGTTTCAGAGATACGCCAAAATTTGTAATCACAAAAAGTATTCAGAATTGAATTTTCTTTCCAATTAGCTCTATTACGACCATTTTCACCAACTTTTTCCAACAGGGTGGATCTTTCCCCCCTCCTCCTTATTTCAAAAGTTGGACCCACGAAAAAAAATTGAACGATTTTTGTTTTCCGATATCTAATGCATAATTTCATTTATTATCGGAATTCATTTTGAAGCAAATTTTGATTGAGGGTCCAACTTATTCATTTTGTTTTTATTTTCGACCACGTATTTGAATTTTGACCACAAAAAAAAGATTATCTTTGAAAACACGTATATTGCAAGTGCAGATATAAGTAGGTACCCGATAATTTAGGTTGAATTACCCGATCTGGTCTTATATCCGTCATTCACGACGTTCGAAATCGCATTTGAATAATTTTAAAAATTCTTTCCGACAGTTTCACGTGTACCCAGACATACAAGGCTTGTATAAGTACGTTCCACGAGATTCATTACCATCGGATTACGGCGGAAAAGAAAAATCCAGTGATGCCTTACAAAGTAAGTTTAATATGGGCTCGGTTAATGGATAATTCGCAGACAAATGCGTCTGTTCGTCTGTTGCGAAATTCTACGTGAGCTCGTAATTTTTAATAACTTGTCGAAATGGTTTGTTTATCTCTCAGGTATCGTTGATACCAATTTTCACTATATCTGCATGCAACATTTTAGCAATCTGTATTTGTATCTAGGTACCTACTTAATTTGAATCAATTGATTCGACCAGATTTTCGAAATCGAGAAGTTTTATGGAGAATTTTTGGTGTACCCTACGTTGAAAAAAAATGAAAACTTATAAGTATTCAGAGTCAAAAAATCATGAAAGTCTAAAATTAGGTATAAATTTTTCGCTTCCCAAAATGTCATTTTGGTCATTTTTTCCTGTCAAATTATTAAAAATTTTTAGGCGATAAAGGCAATTTTTCTGTGCAAAATGTGAATTTTGGTCGAATAAAAAAACAAGTACCCAAAATGAACTTCAGAATTTCGATCACAATAAATCAAAAATTTGCCAAAAATTCTCCCAAATCAAAAATTAATAAAAATGTATTAGGAAAATACCTGGGTAGTTTTTGACAGACCGTCGATCACGAATTTCATGTTCGTTTTGAACGATAATCCTTAGTACCTCGAAAATCAAATTTTTGTCGGAAGAATTACCGATTACTTAAGAATGGAGCTCGAGAATTAAAAACGTTCGAAATCGGCGATACTGAAGACAGAAAACTAGGTCGTTTTATTTTTTAATATACACTCAAAAATTGACAAATTTGTGAGAAAATTAAGTAATTATTTATTTTCAGTTGAAAATATAATCAGAGAACATTTTGATTTTTCACTTCAGAGTACCTACTTCCGCAATTACTCTTTTAAAAAGTCAATTTTTTAGTGTTTTTTCTTCGGGAACAATTATTCTCGAGAAACATTTTCATTAAAATTATATTAATAATTGCAAAACAAGTTTTTCTTAAAAAAAAATCAATGACAATTTTTTACCTTTGCGATCGTAAGCTGTTTGTTTTCAATTTTTTTTCATTTTTCATTTTTTTTTGTTTAATCAAACTTTGGGCTAAAATCATTTCTTCAATAACAGATTTTTATTTAATGAATTTTTACCATTCAACTTCTCAGTTGCGTTTGATTTTTTTCATAAACATGAAATTGAATGGTCGTAAAACTGAATATTTTATCAACATAAATATTTACGTTCTGCATTTCCAATTAGTGATTACTAAACTGAGAAAAGTTCCGAGTATGTGCATATGCATATAAATACTTTGAAAAATATCACAATGTAATGTAAGAATACAAGAAATAACAACTTGAATTTTTTTTCGATAATTTTGAAGCGGAAGTAGATACTTAATGTATTATGAAATTAATGTCGTTTCATTTCTCATGCATAGGTAGGTGTAGACAGGTGTACTAATTAATTAAAATTTCGGCTAAATTATTGATACAATCAACGATACCCCAGGCCACGTACAAAAAAATAATAATCGAAGGTTCAAACCACGAGTTATTAAAAATTTCGTTGTTCAACTTGTCTTTACACCGATACGTAAAAAAAAATTGTAAAACTGGAAATTTTTTTAACGTAAAAAGTTGTCAACAAATTAATTTTAATTATTTTCGAAGGCGAATGGAACAAGAAACTAGAAAGCTACCGGTCATATTTCGAAGAACAAGAGAATATCTGCACAGACGAGTCAAAAAGAATGAATTCATCAGAGCCGACAAACAAAGAATATAATGACCTTTTCGGTACGACTGGATCCTTCCATAAATTATCGATCGACTAATGTAGCTTAATTTTTGCAAAACTCGATAGTTTTGTGAAATATTTCGTGAAATGTATATTTTTAAAAGTAGCGATGTCCGTTTTCATAATTTGTTTTTTTTTTTGAAATTGAGTTAAGCTTTTATATAAAAATTTTTACCATCGCTTGACTTTTTTGGTGCGCGTAAGTTTGTAGGCAATAAAATGTAAAGAAAGAATAAAAAAAGAACTTTCCATGTTATATAATAAAAGTTGTTTACGAATTCAACACCTACTGAATTTCTATGTTGGATTATTGCACATGATTCGATCCTCCGGAGCTCCGAATAATTAATTGATGTAAGTTATGACAGGTCCATATTAACAGAAAAATGATTTATGACGGTACCATTAGGAGGTATCGTTATTTTTATCACATGTATATCGACACGTCGTCTTATCTGACTACTTATTGTTTTAATACCACAAGTTTAATGTTTTCTGCTCAACTTGGTTCAAATCCGTGTAATCATGATTCATTTTTATTAAATTGAAATTCTTGTTGACATAACTCGAAGTACTCTTTGTAATTATATTGCGCATTCGACGATTCATTTTTTCATCAAATGAAAAGAATGATGAAGCATTTTAATAAATACGTAAAAGAAATTTTCTCATTTTTAAAAAAAATTTTAATGAAGTAGTCACTCGATGAAATAGAGCCCTGTTTCTAAAAAATGAGTTTTGGACGTTGGTAGCTTCATTTTTTCACGAAATGGGCTGATACATGATGTTCAAAATATTTCAGGGATGATTTTCCCTGACTTTTCCAGGTTATCTAGACCAATTTTTCGAAATTTTCCAGACCTTTTAAATGATATTAATGAACCATTAGGGAGTAATTTTTCATGCGATGAGCTTACATCCCGAAATTTTGCAAAAGAATGATGTGAAATGCATAGGATCAGGACCCTGATAGGATTTAACGATTTATTCTTTCAAAATAATTCTTTGGATAAAAAAAAGATTCAAATTAAATTCTGAAAATTTTTGAATTCACTCAACTAACCCTCACTACGAAATTTGAAAATTAAAATTTACTTACCGCAGAAAAAATTTCAAATAAAGAGAAAAAACTACTTCAAAGCAAAATTAAAGTTTTTAAAAAATTAACGAAGTACGTCAGGGTGTCTACCAAATCGAGCAAAAGAAAATTCGGGGTTTCCTATCTGAAAATTTTTAAAAAATCACAAGGAATATTTCAAGAAGAAATGCAAAATAAAGAGTTCGAAAATAAATCGCCTTTATACCATCACACGCAACCAAACTAGCAGACAACACAAATTGTATATCCCTAAAACGCCGGCGATAACTCTACTTACTCTACAACAACATTACGTACAAAAACAAGTGCATACATCCTGGCTCACAGTCACACGTAGCCGAAAATTATACAGGGTGTCCAGAAAATGTCAGAAATTATTTTCCACGACTTTCCTAGGATTCTCAGACTAATTTCCCCGATTTTGGCAGTAATTCTTCGTATGTCTCACGAATTTTTCTTCAAAAACGAATTCTTCAAAAATATTTTTAGATGATCCTTTATCGGCCAAAAAATTCCTCGAATTCAATCAAAAATTTCTGACCCCCCCCCAAAAAAAAAAATCGAGAATTTGAATTTACTACTGTTACGAACTCAAATAAAACAGAAACCCTCAGTTTAGAAGAAAAATGTTCGGGATCGAAAAACCAAATATTTTTAGACCATCATAAATAGTCTACAGTCCAAGAGGCCAAAAGTGTTCATTGAGCGAGCATTTTCGCTGGGCAAAAAAATCAGTTGACTTATTGTAGGTATGGGTCCCGTAGCCCCAAAAAACCCATATTTTGGATTTTTGATCTGGCACAATAGGGAACTCAGGCTTGAAAACCCCCCTTTTTCCCAATTTTTAAATTTGACCCTGGACAAAATTGTTTTTCACATTCTGGTAGCAGACACTCCCCCAACTCCAAATATATGTCACATCCTTTGGGTCACGAGCACAATGGGGTGCTGGGCCTCAATGTGCGATTTTTTGCCAAATTCTATCATTTTTAGCAAAATAATGCCTCTGTAGGCGTCATGCGGTATGCTGGATAAAAAAAATCAAACGCAATGTATTCTTGGGTTCATTCCGCGTCCAATGGGCTAAAGTTTGAGGAAAACTGTTTGCACAATAGGCCGAGGTGGAATTTCAAAGTTTTGAAAATGCGCGAGTTCCTCTCCCTTTCATTAAAAAATACATAAGTAATGAAAAAAAATCTGAAACTTTGGTTGCGACCTATCAAAATGGGTTAAACTTTCACGAGCAGAACGAAATTATTGATAAAAATTATATTTGAGCAATTTTAACCTATTTTGAGTCCCAAATAGGGTCAATTTTTGAGTATTTTCAATGAATTGACATGTGACCTATGAAAGTAGGGTGAAAAGTCGTCAGAAATTCAAAAATACCATCCAAAATTTTTTTGAGCAACTTTTGAGAATTTTGAGCCTTAAAATGAGTCAATTTCGTATTCATTTCAAACAATTGGCATGTGACCTATGTAAGTGGGGGAGAATTTAGCCAGAAATTCAAAAATACCATGCAAATTCTTTTTGAGGAACTTTTCAGAATTTTGAGCTATTGATTTAGTAGATTTTTAGATAGACCTATCAGTAAAATTTCATAGAGAAACCAAAAATCGAAATCGAATCCTGTTTTTTTTTCAACTGAATGTCATTGATTTGAATTTTTTATTTTCCTTTTTATTAATTTACTTTGTTTATTTTTTTCGCATTCTAATAATATATTTTGCGCTTAACATTACTCAAACATGAAAGTTGTTTGAAAAAGTGTTGGATTACATTTTAAAATATTTGGCGAAATTTTATCCCTTTTTCGTATCAAGTCGCATGCCAATTTTCGAAATTAATCAAAAATAGACTCAAAATTCTCAAAAGTTTCTAAAAAAAATTTGTATCGTATTTTTAAATTTCTGGCTGAATTTTACCCCACTTACATAGATCACATGCCAATTGTTTGAAATGAATAAGTAATTGACTCATTTTAAGGCTCAAAATTCTCAAAAAGTGCTCAAAAAATTTTTGGATGGCATTTTTGAATTTCTGACGAAATTTTACCCCCACTTTCATAGGTCACATATCAATTCATTGAAAATACTCAAAAATTGACCCTATTTGGGGCTCAAAATGGGTTAAAATTGCTCAAATATAACTTTCATCAATAATTTCGTTCTGCTCGTGAAATTTTAACCCATTTTGATAGGTCGCAACCCAAGTTTCAGATTTTTTTTCATTACTTATGTATTTTTTAATGAGAGGGGGAGGAACTCACGCGTTTTCAAAACTTTGAAATTCCACCTCGGCCTATTGTGCCAACAGTTTTCCTCAAACTTTGGCCCATTGGACGCGGAATGAACCCAAGAATACATTGCGTTTGATTTTTTTATCCAGCATACCGCATGACGCCTACAGAGGCATTATTTTGCCAAAAATGATAGAATCTGGCAAAAAATCGCCTTTTAGGAGGCCCAGCACACCATTGTGTCCGTGACCCAAGGGATGTGACATAAATTTGGAGTCGGGGGAGTGTCTGCTACCAGAATGTTAAAAAAATTTTGTCTAAGGTCAAATTTAAAAATTGGGGGTTTTCAGGCCTCAGCTCCCTATTGTGCCAGAGCGAAAATCCAAAATACTGTTTTTTGGGACTACGGGACCCATACCTACAATAAACCATCTGATTTTTTTATCCAGCAAAAATGCACACTAATTTCGATTTTTAGAGCACTTTTTGCCTCTTGGAATGTAGACTAGTAGTAGGTATTATTTTAGATGTTTCATCTCCGAAGATGACCGCGAGTAAATTATCCATTTGTCGGTATTTCATAACATTTCGAAAAATTAACTCGAACCGACACATGCCACAGTCACGAAACGAAGCGCAAACTCCATTTAACATTACAATAGAACTTTATTATGTTGTCGTCTTCATTATGGTAGTTGAACGTGTTAAAATTAAATGTTAGAAAAGTTTATTATTTCGTCTCGAGCGTTTGTATATTTGTACTGCTCAATTAAACAGATTAACCGTGTATGCTACTGTTTCGTGTGAACGTACCAAAGCACGTACCAAAGCACAGATACTTCAGGTCGGAGGCATTGAAAAGTCACCAGGAATTTTGCACACCTTAATGATAAAGTATTTACAATCATATTTCATCAATTATGACCATAGAGGTGCATTTTGAAAAAAAAAATTGGATAATTTGGTTACGAACGAAGTGCCTATCCAGATTTAATTGTATTACAGGTAGGTACTTGTTTTATTACATTGGTCAATGGAAAAATTTGCCAGTGTGAGATGTTGGTTATTAAATTGCATTACTTGCGGCATTACTGGTTCCCACTCGGTTGTACTTATATGAGATGCTCTGATGACCATCGTTTGTTTGTACAATGCTTTATTTACCTTTTTTTTTGTGTTTTTCTTGGAGAAGCATCGCAGGGTGTCCACTATATCTCAGAAAAGATTTTCCCTGACTTTTCCAGGTTTTACAGGCTAATTTTTCGAAATTTTCCAGACCTTTCAAAAATATGTTATTCCTAAAGGATGGAGAAGGGGCGGTTTTTTCGCGTGATGAAATTGTACAGAAGAATGATTTAAAATGCATAATGCCCAACAATTTTTTTTTCAAAAATCACTCGTTCTCGTGAGATTTTTAGATGCTCCCTTTTCCGGCCACAAAAACGACTTAAATTCATTTCTGAAAATTTTTAACGTCACCTCCCTCTCAACTCGGCACAAAAACTTGAGACCTTGAATAACAGGAAAAATTTCAAATAAAAAGGAAAAACATTGGTGTCAACCAAATCGTGAGACTAAAGTTCGGAATTTCCAGTTTGAAAATTCTAAAAAAAATTCACAATTCAATGCTCCCCCTCCCCCTCCGAAAAAAGCATGTACCTTAAATTTATAAATTTTACAAAAGTCCCTAATACAATCTTTTCGGCTTGGCCCAGTAGGTAAATAATAGATCGATTCATTTATTTTAATGAGATAAATTAATTCGATGAGCCCGGGCGAAACGAGGGCGAAAATTTTGGCAAAAAAAGACCTTCAAAATTTGAAAATTCATCACTTCACACCCCAGTGAAGTTTCTCAAAATGTGACCAAAAAAATACAAATTCTCTTCCATTCCCTTCCCTTCTTTTTCAAAATCGTGATCATAGGGGCATGATGGTACTCCTTTCTCATTACATTTTATCAAAAAGTACGTGTTCAAAAAAATACTCTACAAAGATGGTTTTTTTTTTGAAAACTCAATGATTCAATAAACAAAAACGTGTATTTAAATATCAATATTTTCCTGTGCATTATGGTCAACAAAAAATGATGCATACAAAAATCAGTTAAAACAATTATAGCAATTTTGGGTGATAAAGAGTCAAATTGAGCGCTTTATGGCATATGTTTCGCTGTACTACTCTTTTAAAATGGACGGAATTTTACGCTCTACAATTTATATTCCATTTATGTTTTTCGCTAAACCCTTCCAGGGTGTCCACTATATTTCAGAAATTATTTTTCCTGACTTTTCCAGGTTTTCCAGACTACTTTTTCGAATTTTTCCAGACCTTCTAAATATGATATTCGTAAACCGACTGGGGGGGAGAGGTAATTTTTCTTCGAATTTTGCATAAGAATGGTACAAATTGCATGGAGTCATAATGATTTTTTTTTTCAAAATCACTAGATACTTCTTTAAATGCTCCTCTTCGGGCCAAAAAAAAAGATTCAAATTCAATTCTGAAAATTTTTGAACCATCCAACTCCTCCCACCACAAAAATTTAACAATTCGAATTTATTGCCTACAGGAAAAATTTCAAATAAAAAAGAAAAACAAAGTATTCCAACGCAAAATTAATTTTTGAAAAATGAAATAAATAATGCCAGGGTGTCTACCAAATCAAGCGAATGAAAATTCTGATTTTCCGGACTGAAAATTCAAAAATTTCTTCACCTCCCCTCCCCCAAGTGAAACACATGCCTTAAATTTTTAAATTCACATAATCCCCTGCAATTTCTCAGTTTGTACCAATAAATAAAAAAGTCAATGAGAAGGTGAAATATAAATCATTTTATGAAAACATAGAAATCGTGTTCAGCTAGAGCGAAGCGAGGGCGAAATTTTTTGAAAAATTTATAATAAAATAAACAAAAAAACACTTTTCTAAATGATTGATCTTGGGATTTTCGAAAAATTCGCTGACTTTTCCAGGTATGAAAATTATCAAAAAGTGTTTTAAAAACAGTTCAACAAAAAATCCAAATTGTGAAAAATCCTGGGATGATGGAATTTTTTCACTGCTTTTGTCTTGATCAACGTGAAAAATACTATAAAAAACATCCAATGAACTTCAAACAGCATTTCAAAAGCTTAAAAATGTCAACCAGACGTTTTGTGAGACTCGAATGTCCAAATTGGGCTTTTTTGGAACAATATGACCAAAGTAATTTTTCTTGGGAACCTATTTTCAAATTGGTGTTATTTTCAGACAATATGTTCCAAATTGAACGTGTCACATCAAAAAGGACATACAGAAAAAATAAAATTTTTGGGAAATCGTGATTGAAGTTTGAGTATACTTTTTTTAATACTAAATTGAGAAATTGAGCTGGGGAAAAATTTTTACCTTAAAATTTCATCTTTTTTCTACAAAAAAACAGCTCGCCCATCACTTGATATTTTTTCTATTTTTTTCTATGTTGAAAACAAAAGGTTGAGTTATATGTCCTTTTTGTTGTGACAAAATTTCATTTCGACCCTTCTACGTTTGATGACGTACTTACAAGTTTTCTGGAAGTGAAAATTGAAAAAAAATCTTAATACAAAAATTGAAGAGAATGAAAAAAGGAAGATTTTAGTGAAAAAAATTCAAATTATCTCTTCAGGGAGCGGATATATCGAATTTTGAAAAATGACAACTTTTTTTTCATTTTCTTGGCTACAAAAAAATGCTAAAAATACATTTTGGACGAATTTTATTATTTTTCAAATTTATGACGAAAAATTAACTAAAAAAACACTTCATTAAAATTTTAAAATTTTACAATCATCTGCACAATGAAAAAATTAAACATTACGCGAATTCTCGAAAATCAAACATGTAATTTAGGTACCGAAATTGCGAACTTCGCATTTTAAAAACGCCATAACTCTTCGAGGAAAACATATTGGAAGGTGGGAGGGGGCTCATTGGATAGAGAAAACTTCAGAGAATAAGAATCGCTTGTCGCATCAAAAAGGACATATGCTGAGTTATGCCCCTTTTGTTGTGACACATTCAATTGTTTTTTTTTTGGACATGAAGTACATATAGGTACCTATCTAAATTGGGGTTTTGTGGTTAGTACGTACGCCTGAATCGGGTTTTCTTGGGACAGCATGTAAGTACAAATGAAATTTTCTTGAGAGCCTATGTTCCAATTCGGGTAATTTCGTCTAAATTGGATTTTCTCAAGGCACCAAGTCAGTCCACATTGTTTTTTTTTTTCAGACATAGGTACCTATATCGAAATCGGGATTTTCTGGGACATTATGTGCAAATTTTGAGAAAAGAGTAAGACACCCTGTACAAATCGATTTTCACCGAATACAAAACAAACTTGGCATTTATTCTTGGTCTTCTATCTTCTACATATATCAATCCTTGATTACCTATCTTTGAAATTACCTATGAAATATTTTGAAAGAGTGATTGAAAATCCGCAATTTAGCCTCCTACCCTTCTAGTTTTAAAATATCAAATCAAACGAAAATTTCTGTTACGAAAAATTCTTTTCAAATTACGTAAATCGTTCAACTGCCTACGTTTTAGCTCGACGCGAATTGGAATTATTTCCCTGTATTTCGCTGAAAAAACCGTCGTCACTTTTGCAAATTTCCCCCCTCTTGGACTTACATATTTCTCTTTCTTCGAAGGATTAGTTACGAGTGTGTGAATTTCGTTTATTTGCAGCATGTTTGAAATATTTTTCTGCAAATGTGGCGAGCTGGCACGATTTCGAAGAAGTTCATCGAGTGATTTATGCCTCGATAAAGATACCAAACCGAGAATTTAATACCTAGCTTGCTCATCGACAGGTGGAATTTTGCAAAAGTTGCACTTATTGACAAGTAAAGCTGCCAGCTTTGACGATCAAATACATCTTATCGAGGCTTAATACGAACAGTAATGGTATTGGAATGCGTAACTAAATACCTACTTATTACCTTCCCAGTCCCCACGATGATATAGCGTATGATTAAAACAATGCACTCGTATTTCTACTTATATTTACACGTAGGTGTGTAACGATGAATTAACCATTACCCAAGTACTCTGTATTTTTATTTTATTTATCTTTATTAAAGCTCCACCTCCGCCTTACTATTCCTATTTATACTCGACTGGATCTTAGCATCGTGTTGACGGTAGCTTAGCGTCGTTTGGTAAAGTCGATGCAAACGCGGTGGCACAATCGAGGTGTGAGATCGGAAACGTTTTCGTTCCTCGACTTTTTTCACATTGCGTTAAAAAAAAATTATCTTAACGACTCTGACGCGCGATTCGATAGCGCGAATAATAACCATTGTCGGCGAGGTGCTTTTGATTAAATTAAAAAAAAAATCGTTCGTCGAATACCTACCACATAAAAAAAATGAAACATAGGTATGTTGGAGCTGAGAGGTAAATATGTAGATTTTCATAGACACAAGTTCACCCCCCACCATCGTGAAGAACCATTCATCGAGTCAATTGCGTTACTGAAACTGAGAGTGTTTAGTAGGTAGAAAATGTGGTGAAAACGTACGCCGTTGATTTACTTGGTCATCTTTTCACGTTGACCTGATACAAAATTTTTATGAAGTGTATCGTATCTCTAGTCCATGTTTTGTTATCGGTTTAATTTCGTTAATTTTTTTCGTATTGTAAATTTTTCGACGGTGTATTTTCGATTTTATATTTTTAACGAATTTTCGGGTCGCGGATTATGACGTCGACGAATAAAGATGAAAATTCGACTAAAAACGAAGGTTTGTGGGATTTTCTTCAGCACCTGAGTTGCTGTTTTGGAAAATTTTTTACCCTTTTTTTCGCTGCCCGCAGATCGACCCAAGAGATATATACCTCAAAGATACGTTTTCGGATTATTGGGATTCGTAGCTTTGAGCAATGCCTACATGCAAAGGTTCTCTTTGAGTTTGACCATAACCGAAATGAGCGATTCGGTTCGTCGAGACTTGACACCTACGAATGAAGAAGATTGTCCCGGGGAGATGATCATCGCGAACCGAACCCACCACACGGTACGTATTATCAAGGAACTCAAAAAAATTCAAAATCGATTTTTCAGTTCCTTCAGAAAAAAAATCACAAAAAATACAAAAAACGATCTTATCGGCTCAAAATTTCAGGGGTGGTAGAGGAAGGATCGATGTATTTTTTAAGCCATTTTCCACATTTCTACCTCAAAAAGTTTTTGATTGATGGAAGTCGGAAAAAAAGTGATCTAAATATGGCACCCTTACCATATTCAGTTTTAGCACAGTACTGACGAGGAGAGGGGTTGGGCCGCAAAGCGATCAGGTGGCGTAGAGCCCTAGTAAACCTATACCTACCTCCTAATCAACGTCTGGGTGTTAATTTATAATTAGTTATCGCGCGAGCAAAACCTTGACCAAGGTAAAATGGTAATTATTTTACACGCTTCGTGAATGTTTGAAAAATAAAAAAATACATATTTTTTTATCTAATTTTTTTAATGTTTTTTTTTTTCAGCAATTTTACGAATTCAACTGGGACGAGAAAACTCAAGGTATTATTTTGAGTTCGGTGTTTTGGGGATATGTGGTCGGGCAATTGCCCGGTGGAATGATCGCCGATAGATATGGTGGGAAACATACGCTGGGTTTTGGAATGCTGTTTTGTATACTTTGCAATTTCTCTTTGCCTTTTGTCGTACGCAGATGCGGAGCTGTTGGATTAATTGTGTTGAGGTTTTTCATAGGATTGGGTCAAGTGAGTACCTACATCTCTTACCTAATCGTGGTTTACCATAATTTTCGTAAACAGGGTGTCCGGCGAGTGGTCTGCCTTACTTTATTTTTGCATATAACGGGGTACCATTGAAAAAAATGGATGAACAAGTTGCATATCTTGAAAAATGAAGGGGCAAATGCTGTCTTTTTTTAAAATAATCACTTAATTTTTTTTAGCCATGAGAATGGATAGCACTTTGAAAACTGAATAAATTTACATTATTAGACTTTTTGCCAAACTTGAAAATTGAAGGGGCTACAAAAAATTTTGTTCAAAAAAAAATAATAAAAAAATAAACTAATTAAGGGAATGGATAGTAGGTTGAAAAATGAACAAATTTTGTTCTACAGACTTTTTGCCTAACATCGAAAATGAAGGGGCTCCGGGTCATTCGAAATAAAGAGGCTTCAAAAAAATTAATTTTCTTAATTTTGGATGACCCGTAGCTCCTTTATTTTTTATGTTTGGCAAAAAGTGTGTAGAACAAAATTTGTACATTTTTCAACGTGACCCGTGCAGGGAAAAGGTACCTAAAGTCGGATTTTTCAAAACTGAGTTTTTTGGCTTAAATGATAGGGGAGACTATGCGGAACATTTTAAGACCTGGATGAGCATCCTAAGTCAATTTTTCGGTGAGATAGAGACATTTAAAGATTAGAAAAAATCATGACTTTCAAAAAAAAAATAATCGAAAAAACACGTTTAAAGCTGCGTATAGGTCTGAACTACCTAAAAAAGTGAAAAAAATTTTTGAAAAAAATTGCCCATTTTTCATATTTTTGTCTCTAACTCAAAATTATGTTTTCCGACTTTAGGTACCCTGTCCCTGCACGGGTCACATATTATCCATTCCCTTGATAAATTTATTTTTTCATTATTTTTTTTTGAACAAAATTTGTCTAACCCGTTCAATTTTCAAGGTATGCAAAAATCATAATATGAAAATTTATTCAGTTTTGAAGGTACTATCTGTTCCCATGGTTGAAAAAAAATTACGTGATTTTTTTTGAAAAAACAGCATTTGCCCCTTCAATTTTCAAGATATGCAATTTGTTCAACTAACCTTTTTTTTTAAAAATGAGGTATGGCAAACCACTCATCGGACACCCTGTATAGTCTACAGTTCAACTAGCAAAAAGTGTTCATTGAGCGTACTGTTTTGGGGCGAAAAAAAATAAGTTGGCTTATTGTGGGTACCTATAAAAAAATTAATTTATCAAGGGAATGGATAATATGTTGAAAAATGTACAAATTTTGTTCTACAGACTTTTTGCCTAACCTAAAAAATAAAGGAGCTACGGATCATCCAAAATTGAGAATTTTTTTTTGAAGCCTCTTTATTTCGAATGACCCGTAGCCCCTTCATTTTTGATGTTAGGCAAAAAGTCTGTAGAACAAAATTTGTTCATTTTTCAACCTACTATCCATTCCTTTAATTAGTTGATTTTTTTTTTTTTTCGAACAAAATTTTTTGTAGCCCCTTCAATTTTCAAGTTTGGCGAAAAGTGAAATAATGTAAGTATTTTGAATTTTTGCCCTTGCACAATAGGGAGCTGAGGCCTAAAACCCCCTTTTCCCCCATTTTCCCAACTTGACCTAGCGCAAAAATTTTTTCACAGTGTGATAGCAGACACTCCCCCGACTCCAAATATAAGTCACAAGCCTTGGGCCACTTGCACAATAGGATGGTAGGCTTCCAAAGTACGATTTTTCACCAATTTTGACCATTTTTGGCACTATAATGTCTCTGTATGCGACATGTGGTCAGGGGCGCAAAAAAATCTAACACAGTGTATACGCAGATTCATTCTGCATCCAATAAGCCAAAGTTTAAGGAAAACGATTTGCACAATACGCTGTGGTGGAATTTCAAAATTGAGAAAATGTGTGATTTTCACCCCCTTTTATCATAAGAAATGAGTTATCAAAAAAATTCTGAAACTTGGGTTGCGACCTATCAAAATGGGTTAAAATTTTACAATCAAAACGAAATTATTAGTGAAAATTAAATTTAAGCAATTTTGACCGTTTTTGTGCTCCAAACTAAGCTCCATTTTTGAGTATTTTCCAAAAATTCAAAAATGGCATCCAAAACCATTTTTGAGCCAGTTTTGAGAATTTTGAGCCTTAAATAGGGTCAATTTCTGAGTATTTTCAAAAAATTGACATGTGGCTTACGAAAGAGGGGTAAAATTTCGCAAAAAAATCGAAAATGTCATCCAAAACTATTTTTGAGGAACTTTTGAGAATTTTGAGCCCCAAACAGGGTCAATTTCTGGGTATTTTTCAAAAAATTAACATGTAATCTATGAAAATGGGGCAGCATTTCTTCAAATATTCAAAAACGTCATCCAAAACTATTTTCGCATGATGGGTTTTCGAATCTATCCAAAAATTTACAGAATCAAAGACCCAACATTTTTGAAAGTTGATTAAAAAAAAGTTTTGGATGACATTTTTGAATTTTTTGCAAAATTCTACCCCTCTTTCATAAGTTACATGTTAATTTTTTGAAAAATACTCAAAAATTGACCCTATTTGAGGCTCAAAATTCTAAAAATAGTTTTGGATGACTTTTTTGAATTTTTGGCGAAATTCTACCCCATATTCATAGGCCACATATCAAGTTTTTGAAAATACTCAGAAATTGAACCTATTTGGGGCTCAAACATTGTTTTGGATGCAAATTTTGAATTTTTAACAAAATTCTATACCACTTTCTTAGGTCACATGCCAATTTTTGAAAAATACTCAAAAATGAGGCTCAAAAAGGGTCAAATTGCTTAAATTTAATTTTCATCAATTATTTCGTTCTGCCAAAATTTGGTCAAATTTGGTGAAAAATCGCACTTTGGGGGGCCTAGCACTCTATTGTGCAAGTGGTCCAAGGGTTGTGACATATATTTGGAGTCGGGGAGTGTCTGCCATCACACTGTGAAAAAATTTTTTGCGCCCGGTCGAGTTGAAAAAATGATGAAAAGGTTTTTTTTTTAGGCCTTAGCTCAATATTGTGCAAGGGCAAAAATTCAAAATACACTTTTTTCATACTACGGGACCCATACCCACAATAAGCCAACTGATTTTTTGCACCCCAAAAAAGCATGCTGATTTCGATTTCTAGAGCACTTTTTGCCAGTTGAACTGTAGATTTGTAGATAGTATTGAGCTAATCAAAATATCTAATACCTACCTATGCTTTTTCTAACAGGGTCCTCTGTACCCCTCTTTGAACGTGATTCTATCACACTGGGCACCGTTTCACGAACGAGGACGTTTGGGAGCTTTGGTTTTTGCAGGTAAATCTCAAAATTTAGATCTTACAGGAATCATCGCATCAGCGATGTGACTGTATGACAATGAAGGAGAAAACCTTCACCTTGGCGCATAAATCACCCGAGTCATCGTGTGTAATTTGTCTTCGCAGGAGCTCAAGTCGGTAATGTAATATCTATGGCAGTGACTGGTATCATAATACAAAAGCTGAGTTGGCCCTATGTATTCTACATTTACGGATTATTCGGCATATTGTGGTATATCGTTTGGATATCTTTCGTTTCCGATAAACCTTCAACCCATCGGTTCATTTCCGAATACGAGAAAAAATATTTGGTAGAAAACGTGACGGATATTACAGATGAGAGAAAAGTACGAGCTTGATTTCGATGACTTCTCACGTCCGGTGTATATTCTAAGGGGTTTTTAGTAGGGAGGGCCGAAAAACCAAAAATTTTGATTTTTGAAAATTTACCCCTGCAAAAGTTGTTGGCTGGTAGACAGGAAAAATAAAATGAAAAATTTGAAAATCGATTTATATCTTCTGATCTCGCACAAGCCTTCAATTTCTTCAAAAATTGCCAAAAATTCAAAATTTCAAAAGCTTCGAAAAAATTTTAAATTAATTTTAGAGCTTATTTAGTGATTATCTAGACCAAAAAGCACATGTTTTTTCGAAAAAATCTGTGCTTTATAACTTTTTAAAATTTATCTTCACAGGTGAAGAAGTAAGAGAAATTTAAAAAAACTATAAAACATGGATTTTTTCCAAAAAATTTGTACTTTTTGCTTTAAATAATCCCAAAATAAGCTCTAAAATTGATAATGAATTTTGATTTTTTTGCAATTTTTCATTTCTGAAAATATTGGATTTTGTGACAATTTTCGAAGTATTGAAGGATCTTGCACTATCGGAAGATATGAATCGATTTTGAAATTTTCAACTTTATTTTTCTGGTTTATCCAGCCAGCAACTTTTGAAGGGGATAACTTTTCAAAATTCAAAATTTTTGGTTTTTCAGTTCATCCTACTTTTTAGGCTTTATTTGGGTAGCTCCAAAAATCTTTGGGCAGGTTCAAAAAAAATTGGACAGTTCCGAAAAAAGTTCTGAAAAAACACCCTTTCAGTACTGAGACAGTAATTAAAAATTCCAGCTACTGGATTTCTCTTTCTTCAAAAATGTTGGCCCTCGCTTCGGTTGGGTTAGATAAATTTACATAATCAATTCTTAAAATGATGCCTTTCCATTCCGATCCATTCCAAATAATTGAATATTTTGAAACGGAAAAACTTTGTCCTCCTTTATCAGGGGACTTGGGGACAATCTCGAATGGAATTTTCAAAAATTGTTCGATTTTTTTTGGAAGGGAGATGGCCATTAAGGAATTAGTTTTTTTTAAAACGTCAAAAAAGTAGCTCGAAAAATCACGAAGTTTTGTTTTTCATTTTCAACAAGACTGGTTGGAAAATTTCCATTTAATATGAGTCAGCAAATTTCTCCTTTTTTGATAATATGTATAAGTCTGGAAATTTTTTATTGTTATCCCCGAGATTTTTGCCCAAGCTTCGTCCCTGACTCTTACCCTCGTCTTTTTCAAGTACCTATTACTGAAGATTTTCATATCGAGCAAGAAGTTGAAATAGGACTGTATATTTTTGTCCCGGGAGGAGGGTGAGAGTAGCCGGGTAGGAAAAAATTATAAAAAACGTCAATTTCTCAATTTGGGCAGCTCCAAAGTAATCTTAAAATACACTTTGTCTCGTCCTTACTGCGCAAGTTTTTCTAAAATTTCTAAATATTATTCGTTTGCGATTACAGAATTTACCGAGTACACCGTGGAAGAAGATTTTGACTTCTGGTCCAGTATGGGGCGTTGTTATTGCACAGATTGGCCACGATTGGGGCTTATTCACCATTATCACAGATTTACCCAAATATATGAAGAGTGTTTTGCATCTTTCTGTTGCTGAGGTAAAGACATTTCAAGATAGGTGTTCGAATGCTTACTCGGTTTCAATAAGTAATAATGATTTTTCCATTTCCAGAATGGAACATTGTCTGCGCTGCCATATTTGAATATGTGGATTTGCGCGTTGATTTCGGGGTACATATGCGATTGGTTGATCGAGAAAAAGGGATTCGGTATTACGATCGTGAGAAAAATATTTGTCACTACTGGTTAGTACGCGTTGATGCAATATTATTCAATTTTTGAAAAATTCCATTCAAAATGGTACATTTCAATCGATTTGAGATTGAGTCTGTTCCTCTATTCGAATGCGCACAGCCATTTCCCAATTTTTAGTCAGGTCTCAATCGTACATTATCCAACTTTGATTTTTGAATTTATATTTTTATTACTTTCCAGAATTTCCTCTAATTAGGTACTTATTGAATTGGGGAAACATTGAAAAACATGAAGTCGAAAATTTCTTCAAAAATTCAAACTTGGAAAAATGTTTAAAATTACTTTAATCAATTTTGGAATTGAGAAAAACTTAAAATATAAAGTTGAAAAAATGAAGAAATGAAATTGGAAAAATTTCCAATATCTAGGTACTAGAATTTTTGTAATTCTGAAAATGTTTTCCTCCTGTAGAATTTTTATAATTTAAATTTCTTGACTTTTTTCAACTTCGATTTTCTAATGTTTTTCTCAATTCCTTCCTTTTTAAAATTTCTTACGACTCAAAATTGCTTCCAGTAATTTCCAATGAGTAGGTATATCCAATATAAGCAGTTAATTTGGCCCTCGCTTCGATTTTCAATCTACTGCCCTCTTCCATTGGTGTTCCTAGGCTAAAAAAATGCTGGAAAATTTTTTTACCCCCTCCAACCCTTCTATTTCGAAGATACAGCAATTTTATTCCATTATTCTCAAGAGTTTTTAATTTCAGCGGAAGTGAAAGAAATTTTCTGTTCTTTGGCACAAAGTTCCACTTAGTAGAAAATAGGAGGTAGTAGTGGGGGGAGAGGTTAAAAATTTTTCCAACATTTTTTCCATCGAGGAACACAATTGGGCGGGGAGAAATCGAAAATCAGAGCGGGGCCAAATTCACCTCTTTTCCTACCTACTGTAAGTACTCTTTTCCTCAATTTTTTTTACAAATGGTACTGTATTGAATTTTTAAAAAAGTTTTTAACTTTATGTTCTTCAAAATTTCATTCAACTCAATGATAGGAAAAAAAATTTAAAAATATGGAATTGAAAAAAAAAATAATTTTAAACGAAAAGTTTCGGAGATACGAAAAAATTTGTAACGACCAAAAGTATTCAGAATTGAATTTTCTTTCCAATGAGCTTTATCACAACCATTTTCACCAACTTTTCCAGTCAAAGTAGACCGCTCCCTCTTCACCAGTATCACAAAAGTTGGACCCATGAACAATATTTGCTCCGAAATGAATTCCGATAGTTGATGAAATTATGCATTACATATCAAAGAAAAAAAAAATCGTTCAATTTTTTTTTCGTGAGTCCAAATTTTGTGATAAGGAGGAGGAGGAAAGGTCCACCCTGTCGGGAAAAGTTGGTGAAAATGGTCGTGATGAAGCGCATTAGAAAGAAAATTCAATTCTGACTACTTTTTGTGATTACAAATTTTGGCGTATCTCTGAAACTTTTTGCTTGAAATGAAGAAAAAGTGATTTTGAAGTTTCCTGAAAATGGTTTCATTTTCAAATTTGGGAGGCAGGAGTTGCCTCAAAATGGATTTTGATAAGAAATAAAAATGTACATTAGGTGTTGAGAAACAACTTTTGTCTGAGAATTTTTTCATTTCGACCCATAGATAAGGCGATACACGCGATTGAAATGTTGGGGGAGAATCCCAGGGAAAGGGGGAGGGGAAACGGGCGTACGGGACTAATTCCTTTGTTTTAGTGTCCAGATCAAGAATCAATCATAAAATCAATTTTACCAGGAATATCGTGTGGAAGCCTTTTTTTTGTACGATTGAGACCTGAATATTGGTGCTGAAATTAAAAAATCCTTGCAATTCGTGAGCTTATGTATTAAGACTTGAAACAAAAAATATTCAAGAGGTTTGGGAAGGAGTTTAGATTTACCTTGATAATCGAAATGTTGAAAAAATGATATAAATTTCAAACTGAAAAAAATTTCGGACTCATGCCCGGTTGGGGCGGGGCAGGAGCTAGGGCACCAGATATGAACTTTCCGGGCTCAAAGTAGAAAATTAAAATATATTGAAAATTGGGAAATGAAAGAGACAGTTCCCAATTTCATAATTCATAGTTTTTGACATTCCCCCACCCCGAATACTTGACTGGAGTTCTTTTGACCTTAAAAATCAAAAGTCAGTCGTTGAGGGTGAAGGTGGGGCAAAAATGGAAAGATTTTCTCCGAAAAGTTTTCAGTTTTCAATTTTAGACCGTTATTCGTCCCCCCTCCCCGACTGACTTTTGGGTTTAGAGTCAGATTCAAAATAATCCCATAAACGAATTCTGAAGCTTTAAAAACTCCATTTGAGCCATAACCCATTTTTCGAACTATTTTACTTTTTCTCCTCAATTTTTGGGGATGCTTCGCAGTTTAATGTGACTCGTCCCCCAGAAGCGGAACAATTCTGAAAAAAAATTCAAAAATGTTTCGGTAAATTAATTCCGTTAACTTCAACACTTTTGTATCCCTTGGGGAGCTTCAAAATTCGGGTAACACTGAAATAACCCATCTTGAATAGAAGATGTTGGATAGGCTGTCCAGTTGAATATTCCTGAGGATACCTTGCTACATTTTTTTTACAACGGTTCAATTGAAAATTCACTTCAATGAAAAAGAAATTAATACTAATCTCCTGTTATCTTACTCGTAACCTTATGACCTGTGGGAAATTTTCGCTCTGTGTAATGAATGATCTCTTTTGAGATATTGTAATTGGGAATCCCATTGATATAGATTTACTTATCACGACGAAAATATTGATTTAAAAGCACGCTGATAATGGCATTCAAATTAATGACACATTTCCATTCAAAAGATACGAGAAAATGACGTTCGACGAATGGCAAAAACAAAATCTACGAACAAACAACCCCGGACAGCTGATTATTACGCATATTGCCTCGATCATATTAATATTTGCTCGACGATTCTGATTGTACAATTCGATTTTATTTTGCGTGTTAGAACAGCAGCAACAGGGCCAGCTTTAGGTATAATCGCAGCGAGTTATTCGTATTGCAACCGAGTAGCAGTAATTACCTCGTTCACCATTGGTATGGGTTTGATGGGTGCATTCGTGCCAAGTTTGAAAGTCAACCCCTTAGATCTCAGTCCGAATTTTGCTGGTAGTTTGATGGCGTTTGTTGGCGGCATAGGAGCGATCTCTGGTATATTTGCACCTTACGTGGCTGGAGTACTGATAACCAATGTAAATATATTCGAATAATGGTACTACCTTATGGCGATATCGCTGGCTTACTTATACCCATTGGCAGATCTAGACGTTTTGAAAAGCTGTGTCAATTTATCAAAGGGCAGGCCTCTTGCTCTCTCATAATTTTCTGCCCCTTCCCCGTCTTGTTTCAATTTGTTTAGATCGAAAATTTTCAAAATCTAAGAATTGAAAACCTTTTTAACTTCAAATTGTTGCAAGTAGGTCCAACAGTTTTGAGAATAAACAGCTCTCTCCAGGGTGTTCCGTAAGTGGACGTCCATACTTCATTTTTGGATACATATAACAGACTAACACTAAAAAAAAGCTCGAGATGAACATGTTGCCTACCTTGATGATTGAAGGGGCAAATGCTGCTTATAAAAAAATTACGAAAAACTTTTTTTTCAACGACAAGAATGGATAGTACTTCGAAAACTGAACAAATTTTCTTCTTATGACTTTTTGCCCAACTTCAAAATTGAAGAGGTTACAGAAAAAATTGTTTTTAAAAAAATCCAAAAAAATAAATCAACCATGGGAATGGATAGTACGTTGAAAATTGGGCGATTTTTGTTCCCAGAACTTTTTTCCTAACATGAAAAATGAAGGGGCTACGGGTAATTCAAAATGGAACAAATTCAAAAAATTCTTGAACCCCATTTATTTTGAATGACTTATAGCTCCTTCATTTTTCATGTTAGGCAAAAAGTTCTAGGAACGAAAATCGTCCAATTTTCAACGTACTATCCATATATATATATATCTTCAATTTTGAAGTTAGGCAAAAAGTCATATGATGAAAATTTGATCAGTTTTCAAAGGACTGTCCATTCTCATTGTTGAAAAAAAAATTTACGTGATTTTTTTGTAAGCAGCATTTACCCCTTCAATTATCAAGATACCGTAAAGTGGGGCTAAAATGAACGATTTTCGAGGTTTTTTTCAAATATCTCGACTAAAAATGAAGATATCGACCCAATTTTTTTTTCCTGGCCGGGACCATCCTTTGGCTACAGAAAGCATTTTTCAAAAAAAATCTAGCCCCTAACCTCGATTTTTGGCGATTTTTTGAAGTAGGGCACCTCGAACATCAAAAAATGGGGCGAAAATAAACACCTCTAAAAATGACAGAAATACACGCAAATTTTTTAACTATACGATTACCGAAACAAATTATACGACTACCGGAACAGAATTAAAGATAAATTGACCACGGCCAACTGTTTTTGGCGAGTCAAGAACGTGAGAAATTTGATTTTTGGGAACACATTCCGGATGTTCCGGCATAATACCATCAGGAGTTACAAATACGAATTCCGTACTTCGATTTTGATATTTTCTTAAGTAAAAGACTTTGACAGACTTCGCCGTACTCGATTCAACTTTCACAGCGTAATTTCGAACGCATTTTTAATTGAAGAGTAGAGGTGAAATCACGTATTGACGTTTTTTTAGCCAAAATTTCACTCGCTCATTTTTCAGGAAAAAAATCATAACTCTGGTGTTTCTAAACCGTTTTTTGTGATCCAAAAACGAAATTGTAGCTAAGACTCCAGGCTATTAATATAAAATTCACAGAAAATTTAGCTGATCGATATATTTTTTTAATCAGGAAAAATCGGCGCAATTTTTTTCAAAACACAATTTTCTCATTTTCATTCTTGATTTTTTTGTGACTTTGTTTTCTATCAAAACATAGCAACACCATACATCGTTGGAATTGTCAAGGTCTCCTCTTTCATAACAAAAATATTTCAGGACCGTAACATTTCACCAGCCCCCTCTAGGACGACAAACAGTCGAAAAAACATGAGGTGTTTATTTTCGCCCCAGTGTTCATTTTAGACCCACTTGACGGTAGGCAATATGTTCATCTCGAGGGGTTTTTCCCCAGTGGTACCCGGTTATATCAAAAAATGAATTATGGACGTCCACTTATGGAACACCCTGTATATTACGACACAGCGGAGACACAACTAGATCCGCCAGTGCTTAGATATAGCACAAAGAACTCGAGAATTCAATGGGTATTTTCAATAATGACCAATATTTATGTACTTCGACTATAGGGCACGTTAATGGAATGGAGAAATGTGTTTTGGATAGCGTTCTACATCTTGATAGTGACCAATATCGTTTTTTTCATTCTTGGCTCCGGAGAAGTACAGCCGTGGAATGAAGAATCATCGAGTACGGAAACCGAAAATGACCTTTCTAGAAAAAATACCATTCCGGAAATTTCCATACAAGAAGGTCCAGATAGAACTGAGTTTCAGAGGAAGATGAGTTATATAAATGGTATACCTATTGATCCTAGTCGGAGACGAAGTGTTTTCGTTGAAAGACCGTTAATCTTTTAAAAATTTCGACCTGAGTATTTGAAACGATCGGTGGAAATAAAGTCGCTGGATGATGATGAAATTGGCAATTTATTCGACTAATGGTTAACACAATAATTAATGAAGAAATCACAAAAATTGTTTTACAGGTACCTAAAGCTTTTATCTGAATTCATAGAGGTGATCAGTTTCTTCTAATTGACCTTAAAATTTGACTATGTTCAAAAAATGTTGAGAAATAAAATTGTCAAAAAAATCACCGCAAATTGTCTCAAATTTTTTCCTCCGATTGGAACGACACTTCAATGGTTAGAAAGATCGTGCCTTGAAACCTCTGTAGATGAAATTTCAGCTGTTCAAATTGATATCCCGATTGTTGGAAAATTTTTAAAAATTTAAAAATCGTGGTTTTCAGCAAAAAATGCGATATTTTTGAGAAAAAGTATACTTTTTCAAAAAACTTGATGAAATTTGAATCCTTGCCAATTATCGATCTAGGTAGTAGGTACCGAAATGAAATTTGACCATTTCTGGTCATTCTGGAGCTTCCAGGACAATTTCAATTTTCTCGGGTATTTTCGAATTTCTTCAAAAGATGGGTAACCCGTACTCAAATCAACTTTGGAAGTTGAAAGTAGATTTTTCGCTTCCTCCTGACTATTTCGACGATAAAATCTCTTTGACTTGATTTTCAGAAGGACACCTCAAATGTGTATTTTTAACCAGCTCTAAAATAGGAAATCGAAATTATTGAAAACAAGTCAAATCGCCGAACCATCGAATCTTATCTGCCTAATATCAACTCGTTGAAACAAAATTTTCCGTTGCAATATCACAGCCGACCATGACCAACGCACGTATAGTCAAGCGGGCGGGTACTTGCTTGCGTCTGGTCTCAGACCCCTTATATGTTCATTGTATGCAACCACTTGCACATGGAAACACGACGTATAATATTTTGAAAATGTTTGAAAAACTCGTTTATTCAAGTATCAAGGATGATAATAGAGAAAAACATTTGCAAAAAAATTGTGGCAAGAATTTTTTGCCCATTTTCATTTGTAAAAAGGCTACACAGTGATTTTAAATTTTCCTAAAATTTCATTTTTTTAAAAATTGACTGAAATCGTTGGTTCAAGTACCTAGGATAATGGAGAAAAATTGAAAAAAAATTGTGGTTATGTCACGGGGAGACTTGGGTTTGAAATGCTGTTTGACGTTTGATGGGTGATTTTTATAGTATTTTTCACGCTGATCACGAAAAAAAAACAGGGAAAAAATTTCATCACGTAAGATTTTTCACAATTTGAATTTTTCGTTCAACGGGTTTTCTGCTCTTTTTGATAACTTTTGACACTTCAAGTCGATTTTCTCTGTTCATTTTTTTCGTAGAACCCTTTCTTTCTCCAGAAAATCGACTCTAAGGGTCAAAAGTTACATAGAAAAATGCAAAACAAATTTTCAACAAAAAATCTTCCAATTTTAAAAAATCCTGGCGTAAATCCTGGTGTACTTAATCGAGAAAAACTGTAATCATATTTGAACTCAGCACTAAAAAATCGATTAGAATCACCAACCAGCGAAACTTGAGTGATGGAGAAATTTTAAAATCAGCGCTGCATTTTAGACTAAAAACAGTGATTAAAACAATAAAAAGACAATGCTGTTTTAAATTTAATGGATATTTATTATATTATTTTTCACGCTGACCACGAGAAAAATGGCGGAAAAAATTGGAAGATTTTTGTTGAAAATTTGTTTTACCCTTTTTGATGTAATTTTTGACCCTCAAAGTCGATTGTCTAGGGAAAGAAAGGGTTATACGAAAAAAAATGAATAGAACATAATCGTAGAGCGCGCGAGCGTCAAATTTTCTACCAGCAAAGTCCAATTAATTTTTACTTAGGAGGCTTAGTTTTTGAGATATTTTTAATTTTAAAAAAAGTTGAACTTTGCACTTTGAGCTAAAATATCTCAAAAGCTAAGCCTCTTAAGAAAAATCGAATCAAATTCTACACATAGGAAATTGATGCTCTACAATCTATGTTCTATTCATTTTTTTCGTAGGACCCTTCCTTTCGCCAGAAAATCGATTTTTTGTAATGAATCGCATTTTTAACATTTTCCATTTGTAACAATGGGAATGTCAAATTTTTTTCTAAGTTGCAATACAATAGGGGTACCTATCGAACACAATCAGGTGGTATTTAAAATTCAAATAAAAAATTCTAGTCACGTCCGAGCAATAAAACTGGCATGAATAAACATAAGGGCTGGTCACGTATTTGGGGCAATAAAATGGATAAACCAGCTGCAACGCCGCAGGTGTTCCAAGCACCGTCAATTGAATTTTTTTTTCAAATTTAATCATCCGATTGTCAGAGAGATAAAATAGACAAAGGAACCTAATACAATAGAGGTTGTAAATCATTCATTGAAATTTTGTATATTAGCTGGTCGGGGCAATAAACCTGTCAAAGGAGCAGACACAATTAAAAAGCAACAAAAGATCTATTTTTTTTTAAAAATAACATCTGGCCGAGGCAATAAATCTCAACAGAGGAGCCGAAATATGAGAGGGTTATGTGACCTAGAGTGGGGGAAAAATTTGTGAAAACCGTGGAAATAATTTTTCCGGGGCTCACGGGCATCCGTGAAAACCGTGGAAAAAATTCTCACGGTTTTCACGGATCCCCGTGAAAACCGTGAAGATAGTTCTCACGATTCTCACAGGTCCCCGTGAAAACCGAGGAGATAATTCTCACGGTTCTCACAGGCAACCGAGAAAACCGTGGAAATAATGCTGACGGTTCTCACGGGCAACCGTGAAAACCGTGGAAAAATTCTCACAGTTCTCACAAGCCCCCGTGAAAACCGTGGAGATAATTCTCACCGTTCTCACGGGCAAAAGTGAAAACCGTGGAAATGATTCTTCCGGGTCTCGCGGGCCCCCGTGAAAACCGTGGAAATAATGCTGACGGTTCTCACGGGCCCCCGTGAAAACCGAGGAGATAATTCTCACGGTTCTCACGGGCCCCTGTGAAAACCGTGAGATTTATTTCCACGGTTTTCACGGTTGCCTGTGAGAACCGTGACAACTAGTTCCACGGTTTTCACGGGGGCCCGTGAGAACCGTGACAATTATTTCCACGGTTTTCACAGGGGCCCGTGAGAACCGTGAGATTTATTTCCACGGTTTTCACGGGGGCCCGTGAGAACCGTGAGATTTATTTCCACGGTTTTCACGGGGGCCCGTGAGAACCGTGACAATTATTTCCACGGTTTTCACGGGGGACCGTGAGAACCGTGAGATTCATTTCCACGGTTTTCACGGGGGCACGTGAGAACCGTGACAATTATTTTGACGGTTTTCACAGGGGCCCGTGAGAACCGTGACAATTATTTCCACGGTTTGAACGGGGGCCCGTGAGAACCGTGAGATTTATTTCCATGGTTTTCACGGGGGCCCGTGAGAA